>ML685789.1:5842051-5862653 GCA_007922175.1 Pelusios castaneus | reverse complement strand
GTCGACTTAAGTTGCCAGTGTAGACACACCCAAAGGGCGGGCCTAGTCCACCTCCCTATTAAGTCAATAAAAAGTCTCCTATTGACTTCAATGGGTGTTTGATCTGGCCCTTATTTCTTTAATGGAATCTACAAAGAAAACGGTAATCAAGGGAAAATAAATTCTACAGTCTGATCAGAGATAAATTAAAAGATCGAAAACTCACACAGCAGACAACAATATATTTAGATGAACAGAAGTTAAGTGCCAGAAAATGCATGTTTGTATAATTCAATGTAGAATATCACAAACAAAAGTGTAAGAATTGCTAGCATTGAAATAAAAAACTGTACAATTTATGGTAAAAATATTACATAATGTTTTGAAGATGAAGGCAAATAAACTACTTTCATTGAAAGATATTACAGAATTCCCACTGGAAACTAAGTGAATAGATCTCATCCAACAACATAATCAATGATACTTTATTGGCACAGAAAGAAAAAAAAATCTACATGCAACCTGCATAAAGAGAGACATTGACTTTCAAGGGGGAAAATATCTTTCTTACTCTAAGCTTGAGGATGCAAGGATAAAGAAGGAAAAATTAAAAAATGTTTTTGTAGAGTTTGCTACCCAAGCAGCAGTGCTATATCCAACAAAATTTTATTTCCTTCCTACATAAAAATAAATCACATTTCGTGAGATGCTGGTTCAGCAAAACAACTTCTAACAAAAATCAGCTCTATTCAGAATGCATGATACTCACACAGCAATTAAGAGTAAAAAATGTTTTGTGGAATAGTGCCAAACTGCTATGATCAAAATGCTACTGTGACAGTAATTTTATGCTATGCTGCTTCATATACAGTATGTTGACTGCATAAAATTCAACCAAAATAGGGATTAAATTATTATTTAAGGAAAAGAGGAATGTTGCATTCTGTTTACTCTCTTTTCATTTGTCCTATACCCAGGGATGTAATTACAGTACATGAAAATTAAAACATCATACCAACATCGCTGTTCACTGGCAAAAGACATACATCTCTTGATTCACCCATCTCCCAAGTGTGGCTGCATGTGAATGCCTTTGGGGTGACACTTCCAGGGCCACATGCTAACATCACTATAGAATATTGTAAATTTCAGAACATGGCAGATTAAATCTCAGGCTTGTGAGTGGAAAGGAACATAGAGGCTGTGCAGCATGCCCTCATACAATAGGGAGGGCCCACCACTTCCAATCCATGTGCATGGGGTTCTATGATGGAGAGGTCTGGATGTAGAAAGGAGAAGAACTTGGGAACAACAGCTCTACTTGACATGTTTCTCAGTCAGAAATTTGCACACAAGTTACTGTTGGCTGAAGTAGCAGTAAATCCCCCCACTGAGAGAGACGTGGTGGTGGTGTGTGTGTGCGCGTGTGTGTGAGAGAGAGAGATGGCCCCTGTGGGAGTAGTTTTACACTCATGTTTTCCAGTATCTGCATGGATCTTGGAATATCTGACAATTTAGGGAGCTGCCCATTCTGCACAAGACAAATACCATCCATGTAATATAAAAAATCTGGAATGTATGCCCCCTAGTTGTATGTTAAAAAGCTTCTTATTTTGTCATAATTCTTGTCAGATTTTCAGTCTGCGATGGAAGAAAATATGAAAAATGCTCTAAGAGAAGGATCAAATTTATGTTTGGCTTGAGGGAAGGGGCAAAGAACTTGAAGTACAGCCAGCAGTGTACCAAGATGATAGAGGATGGTGACATCTGAAAATAAGTAGGCAAACTGATATATGGTGGAATACGTAAAATCAAAGACAATTAGATCTTTGACAGTACACTGGACCTACACTACCCTTGCTGTGGAGGCAGCCCATTGAAATGGTTATGGCCCCTTTAAAGCAGCTGAGTGACTATAAAATGGATGCAATTGGACCCTTAGATACAGAAATGCTTGTTTTCTTTGCATCAAGGGAAGCTATTCTAAAAGTTCTAAGTCTTGGGTACAGATCTGATTTCTTATAAAGGACAAAAAAATCTGGGAGCCTAAACTCCTTTTATAAATTAACCAGATTAAAGGGAAATCTAATAGTAAAACAGTCGAGTGATGCCTAAACTTGTAATTTTCATGAGATCAAGGCTATGTCTACACTGACAGCGACAAAGCAATTTATCCAATTTGACTAAGCATCAGTAAAAAGACACATTCAATCGATCCAGAAGTCGATCTAGTTAAACCATGCCCTCAGGTGGCATAGCGCTGGGTTGACAGAAATGCATTTCCAACAGTGCAGCACAATGGAGATGGCATGTAGATCCAAAGTTACAAAGTCAATGGGAGTTATGCAAGCTACTCTGTGTAGCTTGCGTAACTACCGTCGACTTCCACTGAATTTTGCTGGCAGTGTAGACCAGGCCCTACTGAGTGGTCCTTTCTGAAAAGACTGAGAATATAAAACTTTCATTTTTCTTGGAGGTAAGTTCCTAAACAAAATACTTCAGCTCTACCTCAGCGCTTGTCAGGAAAGCTGTGATATTTAGTGTGAGTTGTGCAGCTAGCAAAAATACAAGTTATAAAATAACTTATGCCATGACATCATAATGTAAGGCAAAGATATGAACCTACTGTTCAGCTACTGCAGAATGGAGACCTGTGTAGCCGGCCTGCTACGTGACAGATCACTCTACTCACTCTATCATTCACTCTACTGATGTTGTTTTCATTTCAGCCATTTCAAACACAATGAAATCTGCCTAGAAAAACTACTGCAGAGAGTACGTCTTAAACTTAGAACAGAGCAGTCAATGTAAAAATTATAATGCTCCTGGGTTATCTAATGTATTTCCCTGCACTAGCACAGGATTTTCAGGTTAAGAAGTAAAGCTAACGTTCATTGTGAGTGAGTGAATTTGAGGATACAGAAAACGATCTTTCCTGTGCATCAGATGCACTTAAATTATAATTTGACATGACTAGATTTAAATAATGTTCACTTACATCACAATAAATAAAAGCACAATCTACTTAAAGTAATGAAACCATTCACTACACTTGTTTTCAATATAAGCATTGAGGCAACCAATATTTATGTTTTATATGGGCAAGGAGGACAGAAATCCCACAACTCATGAACTGCAATTGCTATTTGTTGTTGTTGTTTTCATGTCCAATAAAAGGGATACATCATTGGGTACCCTCTGGAACTATGAAACATACTGTATCTATGGAAAAGGTTCTGGTCAATTTTTGTTTAGATTACTCTAGTGAAAAACCATTTTCATTCCTAAATTTCATAAGGATGGACAGACAGTCCCATTTTTATGCATTTGCACACTTTTTACAGTCTTCTAATAATAATGGCATATTTTTAAAGATTCCATGCATTGAGTCAGTAACTAGGGCTCCAAATTCAGAACCGCTGCATTGAATTTCAACAAAATTTGAAAACTCCTGATTGGTCTGCTGGTTTCTCTGGGTTTGGCTCGATCACTTGTAGAATTACATGTGGCTTTTCTTTTAAGGAATTGTTCTGATTTTGATTAAGTTGTTTTATGTTTTGCAGAATAAGAAGTTAGTCCAGAAACACCATCAAGAGGACATCACATCATTACACAAATCTCATAAAGTCATAATACAATTTCTCTGAAGACAAAGCCTAAAATGCACCAAAGGCCTTCTTTGACTACTGGCACACCCTGTATATACAATCTGAGGCTATGTACACACGATCACTTTATTGCACGGTAAGGCTCCTTACCACGCAATAAAGCCAATAGCGTACACACGATCAATTTCTCTGTTGTGCGGCAACACCCTCTTGCCGCACAACAGTTAAACCACTCAAAACGAGAGTGGTAGCATTATCACGGAACAGCTGTTCCGCGGTAATGCTCATGTGTACTCATTTTGCGCAATAGACAGCCTCTGGAAATGTCCCAAAGTGCCAATCAAGGCCACTCTGGGACATTGGAGCTGTCAAATATGTCAATTTCACTGCTCTAGCAGAGCAGTGAAATTGAGTATTTTTGGGAGCTGCCCGGCTTGGCAGCTCCCCTGGACTGAGCTAGGGGGCTGGCCCGAACTGGCTGCCCAAGCTGGTTCGAGCCAACCCCCCAGCTCAGCCTCGGGGCTTCGGATGACAGTGGGGGCTGGCAACGCAGCCCCCGCTGCCACCAGAAACCCTGCAGCTGGGCTACGGGGCTGGCTGTGGGCAGTGCATGGTGGGACAGGTGCCCACCATGCACTGCTCTTCTTTCGCAAAGGAGCATTCACACGGTGAATGCTCCTTTGCGAAAGAAACAGCACATGTGTACACGAGAAAGCGCTATATTTGTAGCGGTTTCCTTGTCCCGCAATAACTTATTGCGGGACAAGTTTCTCGTGTGTACATAGCCTGAAAAGCATTGAAGGGATTTCAGGAACTACATCAAATGCAGGTATAGACAAGTTTACAAGTCAGATCAAGCAGGAAGTGGTTTTGAATTTATAGTTTGCTAATGTGGGGATTTAATGAATTATTAGTTCAATCAGGACAAAGAAGTTGGCAACAAAACATCTTCAGAACAACCTTCTATCCCAGTACTTTGGAGTTTCATTAAAACATTTTAAAATGGCTGGGAGGTGTTTCAAACAAGGACCATTCTTTTGTTATATTTATGTTTTGCACAGCAGCACCTCCCACAATGGGCCTCTAGGATCCTTCAAAGTATAAATAATAATAATTGAAACTTTTTCAGGCATGGGTTCCATCTCTCCAGCTGCTCTGAATTTGAAATGGATAACTAAGTTTTTGAAAGTTACAACCTATGTTCCCTCTCCCACTCCCCAATTTCGTCTAGCTCAATAATTTCTCACTCAAGTGCTCTCTTTCCTAACTCGGCCTCACTTTTATCTTAATTTATTTAATCTGCAAAATGGAAACAGTAATAATATCCTCTTTCCTGTGTTTATCTCTTTCCCTGTCCCTGAAAAGAAATGGATTTGTAATTATGTGAAGCCACCTTATTGTCACACTGGATGAGACCTTCTCTCTCCTTGTCCATCACAAAGACAATAAAAAAGCTCTGACATACAAACCATTCCAAAACATTTGCAATCTTTGAATGACTCAAGAAATAAGAACAGATTTGCTGATTTGTTTAGAGGCAGATTTTTATGGATTATCAATCAATCCATAAACAATCAATCTCAAACGTATTACCTTTTCACTGGAAAAGCTTATTAGTAACACAATTTAAAGGTTTCTTTTATATTGTCTTCTGACAAGAATTATAACATTCATTTTATTGCCTAGAAGTTTCAGACTGTTTCCCTGCAAGAAAACTGTGAAACAAGAATAATGAGCAACAAATGTAGAAAATGAATTTTGACAATTTACTAAACACATTTATATCCATTTGGGCATTTTAGTGATTTAATAAATAAGACAGAATATAAATATTCTTAGACAAAAAGATACTGCCAATACCTGATGAAGGAATTTGTTTGGCTCCAAAGCTTACAGGCTGTAACTACAAGCAAAGGGACTAAGCTAGTGTACTAGGACCCATTATTTCTCAAGTTTCAACATGATTCAAAACGTTGTGTTTATTATAAACTTTGATGACAGTATATAATCTAGTTACTTTAAAATAACAGGATATATTATTTGCCAAAAAATTGTTCGCAAAATAAAGCCTGTTGATGGAACTGATTCTGATCTTTTTAACTGTAGGATTTGACAGGACATGTTGGGGTGAGATATAACAACTATGCCTGAAGTGCAACAAGAAGTGCAACCTCACTCTTTTCATTGCATAAAGTGACAGTATTTCAATATGACAGGTGCTTTGGCAGCTGTTGTTACCCATATAAATGTCAAAATAGAATTTAAAGCAGTTAAATATATGCTAATGAAACAATAATACAATTATATATATGGCTTGCTACAGTTCTCAGGCCTTTAAAACTGGAAATGGGAAAGCTTGATTGTGTACAAGTTGCAGTCCTTCTCCATTATGCTCATGCCCCCCCTCTTACATTAGAGAGGAGAAAATGGACATTAAATAAGCCTTTTCTAACATGGGAAAATAATGTAGGTGTTACAAACATTGAGTGATAGAGAACTGTCATCTTTGTAGTTTTCTAGAGTCTTTCCCTCCTACATTCCATTCCACTTTCACAGTATGGCATGTACTGGCATGATACCTGTGGCACCCATTGACTGACAGTCCAGAAATTTGAAGGCAGATAGTGTGATAGTCTCAATATGGCTGAATTTCAGGTTGCATTTCTGAGGATAGGTAAGTTTGTGGATGACTTCTGATGTAGGCTCCCATGTCTACATGTACAGTAATGGTGATTTAGTGCAAGGTGAGTTAAATGAACACCAGGCGTAAAACATGAAAACACTATCATTTTCTCTCCCAGCACTGGCTGGAGTTTGCAAGAGTGCAGAGAACCTTACCCACATAAGCTGAGCTCAATAAAGTGACCTGTGCACTTATATTTACTGCAGCAGGTATTCTTGGCATACCAGAGTCTGATATTTGCTGGACATGATTTCAGTACACAACAGGCAGGCACTCCATGCCCATCCAAACTTGCCAGTATGAGAGACAGCAGGCACTTACGGGCTTTATTGAGCTCTAGCGTACAGCATCCAGGCTGTTGAATAGTAACGGGCACACTTGGGGTTACCAGCACATACGAGTTGCAGTGGACATGGCTCGTGTGTGCATGTGCACAAGGAGACATTAGGCATATTTAGGGACGGTCTTGAGTCCTGTCTGGCACGAATGTGGTGCAAGAACCAACTCGTATGTGCGCGCACCCAAGACACCAGCAGCCACACAGTGGCAGGTGTGAGCTATGCTGCCATATGTTAGCAATGTGCACTACTCACTACTAGGCGTGCACGCACGCCATGCTGCTGCTGTGCATGCGTGGCGTTAACCTGCTGCACTACCAGTAGCCGGGCCACGAGAGAGCGTTTGTGCAAGGAGTCACCAGTCATCGATAGGCCGGTGTGAACTATGCTGGATCCGGGCTGTAACAATAACCATGCTCTCCAGCCCGTGCGCGAGACAAAGAGATACACCGAGCGAGGCACGGGCTTCCTGACACGCGCAAGTCTTGCGGGGCAGCCCTCCGTGCCGGGGGCGGACGGGCTGCAAGCAACAGCACGTCCAGCGAGAAGCTACCCAAGGCCAGCCCCGCGCTCAGCACAGGCACCTTCCCACGGGAGCCCAGGCGGCACCTACTGCCAGCCGGGCGGGGGCAAAAACAACATGGCGGCTCACACAAACCGCACCCTAACCAGTTCTGTGCCCCAGCACAGCTTTGGGCCGCCCGGTTTGTGCGTGTACCCCGCCCCGCTGGCCCCACCTCCTTCTCCTCCTCAACGCGCGCACGACATTCGCCCGGCCTCATGGCTCCACAGCCCGCGCGGCAGCCGGAAGCCCCGCCTCTTCCAGGGGCGGGGCGCCCGCGCGCGCCACCCCCTCCCCTCGTTCGTGAGCGCGCGGGGCTCGGCTCCGCTCCGCCCCACCCCTCGTGCAGGTGGGCGGGAGGAGACTGTTGGCGCCCTGCGCGCGCGGCGGCGGCGTGGCTCCTCCCCGGGGTGGGGCGGTCTGGCCCGGCGGGCTCCCGGCGCCGCCCCCTGCCCCCTGCCGTCCCCCTCAGTAACTTGGCTGCCTTTTACCGGGCGAGCCGCACGGCGGAGAGTTTGCTGCCGGGGCCGGAGCTGCGGCGCGGGCGGGGAGCGAGCGCGGAGCAGCGGGGAGGGGGGCCCCGGTCCGGGACGATGCTGCGGCTGGTGTCGCTGAAGTTGGGGCGGCTGTACCGCTACGTGAAGCTGGCGGTGCTGGGCAGCCTGGCGGCGGCGCTGCTCCTCAACACGCACTCGCTGCTGGCCTCGCTGCACCGCAACGAGCTGTCGGAGCGGCGCTTCCTGCAGCTCAATAAGTGCCCGGCCTGCTGGGGCACCAGCTGGTGCCGCAAGTTCCTCAACGGGCAGCTGCGGTTGGAGAGCTGGGGCCGCCTGCGCCTGCTCGACTTCCTCAATGTCAAGAACGTCTACTTCGCGCGCTACGGGGAGCCCCGCGAGGGCAGCCGCCGCGTCGTGCTCAAGCGCCTGGGCTCGGCGCAGGAGCTCGCCGACATCGACGCCAAGATCTGCCGCCGCGCCACCGGCAGGGGCCGCTGCGACCTGCTGCAGGCCCTCCACGCCACCGAGTTCGCCAGCATCAACGGCGACGTGCGGCTGCTCACCCCCGACGTGGTAGAGGGCTGGTCGGACCTGGTGCACTGCCCCTCGCAGCGCCTGCTCGACCGCCTGGTCCGACGCTACGCCGAGACCAAGGACTCGGGCAGCTTCTTGCTCCGCAACCTGAAGGACTCGGAGCGCATGCAGTTGCTCATCACGCTGGCCTTCAACCCGGAGCCGCTGGTGCTGCAGGTAACGCCCCTCCCCCTCCGCGCAGGTTCCGCGCCCCGCGAGCTGCCCTCCCCCAGAACCTCCATGCGCCCCGCGCAGCAGCGCCCATCGCAAAGTTTGGAGCCAGCCCATGGCTTGCTCTCCTTGGTGCTGCAGAGCGTGCCTGGCTCCTGTCCCCTGCCCAACCCTGCTGCCCAGGTAAGTGCCCAGCAGCCGCGCTCGCCCTGGCCGAGCATCCTCTGACTCTTTGGGCAGCGGCGCCTTGGGCAGCGGGTTCTCTGCAGTGGCGGGAGAGCAGCGGTATGAGTAGCTGCGTGGAAGACGTGGGGGGGAGGGTGCGGGGGGAGAAACACAGTCAAGACAAGAGGCTTCTTTCTGTCCAAACACGTACTAACACCGCGCTTCATGGCCTCAAACCCCCTCCCCGACTGGGAACCGCCTTTTAAGAACTGCCTTGAAACTCTGGGGAGGGGAAGGAGTCGTCTTTGCCCCGACGACGGATTGGGGAGGGGGTCTGTTTTTGTTTTCTCAGACTACTTGGGGACTCTCAGCTTTCTCGCCCCCCCATTTTGTAATTGCCCTTTAGTGGATGGGAAATATGGAGATTTCTAACCCTTCACTGCCGGCCTCCCATGGAAAGCTTTCTTCTTACATTCTGAGGTGATCATCTGAGAGCAGGAAGAGAAACCCCTCTTTTGCAGGTAGCAGGCTTGGCACTGCTATGGTTTGGTTTGTTTGTTTTTAAAGTGCTTTTTGGTGTATACATTCTTTTCTTCTCTTGTAAGTAGGAGTTTAGGCTTTAATCCCATGTCTGTGTTACAGTAATAATCTGACAAGGCATTGCGTTTTTGTCATAAGAATGCTTCAGTGCATTGTTTTTTTGCAACCTTTTTCAGGTTGTGATACACTTGGCAGCATATTGCAACCCCACAGGATGCACTAGTCCAATGTTTCCCACACAGGTGTGCCCTCAGGCCTGAGCAGGTGTCCCATGGAATTTTTTTTAAAAACTGCTCAAAGAGTTCTGGATTGCCTCATGAATATTCATGACTTCATTTGGTGACTGTATGGTGCTGTGCCTCAAAATAAATATCAAGATGTGCCATGGCAGAGGGAAAGGTGGAAACCACTGCACTAGTCCACCCCTTCCTAGGCCAAATCCAGCCACCTACCTGGCTCTCCCTGTCACACTTACTATTGTGTGGTGACACAGTAATGTGTCCTGACACAGTGGTTGAGAACTACTGCTTTAGCATATACCATGGAGAGGGACTTCTTTGTTCCCCTTTCATAAACTCTTTGATGTCACAGTTAACATTTAACCCAGTGTCTATATTAATATTTGATCTCATAAATAGATGGAGCTTTTTGTTACTGTTTGAAGTAAAATTTAGAAATAGCCACCTCATAATAAATGTATCCAAACAGCTTAATAAGATACAAGCCTGATGATAAAGCAGCACTCTAAATAGCTGTTCTGTGTTTTAATTTTAACTAAGTGAGAATAGAGATTTATATGCTTTTTCAACTCCTCTGACAAGAATTTGCACTCTATCTGTTTTGAGAAACTTGGATTCAGAATTTAGATGGAAATTTGTGGAAAAATACTGATCTTTTGTTTGTGGTATATTAGTGTTTTTATCTTGCATAAATACCACATAAACTGAACAGTTGTTGCACGCTGTCAACACTATTGAGAAAATTCTAAATATGCACTTAGAAAGTTAATGGATTAAAATCTTGGTCCAGTCAATTTTTTCTAACTGTTTTGGTCTTTTACTGTCCTGGGTTTCAACTAGTTAATGCTGAAAGGGAGATTTGTAAGTATATCTGAACACAGTAGATATTTGGTCAAGAAGCATCTAGTTGATTGTCAGTTAGCCAATGCTGTGGGGATTGGGTTTAACCTCCTGTTAATCTCCTGACCAATATCTAGAATGTTCATTTAAGAAAAGGTGCACGCATTTTAAATTTATTTAGAGATACCATCAACTTTAAATCTAATTACCTTTTATAATTGTTTGTATTTTCAGATACTATATCACCTATCTTTTTGTCCCACCCCTACTGATTTCTGTGATTTTTTTTTTTTAAACACTATTGCTTAATTCCATTTTTTAAGAGTTTTCACTTCCCCTTTCCTGTGACAAAATATCTACACCGAGGGGAGCACACTGATTACATAGTGAATACAGAGTGCTGTCAAATGCATCCAGTAAATACTCTGAAAAATTAAATAATTTCTCTGGCCTTTTAATTATAATGTAAATTATAACAATTTAAAAAATTGGGCACAAGTGATTCTTTTTAGTTGGTATCATTTTTAACATATGGCTTTTTGTGGTGACGGTAGATAGTATACTAAGCCTAGTTCTAAATGTTTTTGAAAATGTGAACAGAGGTTGAGTGTAAGTCTTAGTTTTGAAAGTTAGCACTGTAGACAAAGAAATGCTATACTTGCATCACTTAGAATCAGCTTTCACATTCCCATCAAATCAGTTACTTTGAGTTTTGCAAATTATAGGTAATTTTATGCAGTAATTTTCTTGATGACTGAACCAATTAATCTTAAATGTTTCAGTATTTTAACTGAAGTAATTCTGGAAAATGACTGAAAATTTGCAGTCCAAACTTAAAATAAAAAAGATGGCAACACTTACACATAAGTAGCTACATTAAAAATAGAAATTTAAGATTTCTGGATAAATTGTATTGGTTGTTTTTGTTTTTTTGTAAACTGGATTTTTACAAGAGTGAATGGGGTACACATAGATTACTAAGATTTTTTTTTCCCTGCATTTGTCTGGATATTCCTTACTCTGAAAGCTTGTTTCCTTTAGATTATAACTTTTTTTGGTTTCACTTTTCAAAGCAACTTTCCAGAGAGAAACTGTCCTACAGACTGAAATCAGTGACTGTGCAATGGTGTGAAAACAATTCTTTCCTTATGACCATTGTTTTTATTTACTGATGATAACTTGACCTTTCTTGTAAATTAGATACTAATATGTGTGTGTTGTAACAGAATTTTTATAACGGTGAGCCAGAGGATGGATGGAGATGGTAACTTAGTTAAATTCAGAGATTCATGTTTTTTCTCAGTATTACATAGACAAATATAACCATGTGGAATATTAAAGTTAAAATGCCAGTACATGTCTAAGAAATTTAATAATGACTTGTGCTGCCTGGGAAAATCACACAGTATACATTGCTGGCCATCTCTTTTTAACTAGATCTTGGCAGCAAAAAATAATGGTTTTGTGAAGGATTTTGATATTTTGAAATTGTCGCATTCTGATTTGGACCATCACACCCCCTCCCAGCAATTATGTGTGAAAGGGAATGGAGTAACCAGCTTTGGAGCAATCAGGCTGGCTGGCAAAGCAGCACTACTATCTTCATTTACACCACTGTCCTCATTTTAAATCAAAACTGTAACTTGGAACATTACAAATCTATCTGATTAATTCAGAAAGTTAACGTTGGACTTCACATCTGGATTTTCACTTCGCTCTTAAGTGCGGTTATTGGAAGAATATTAAACCTATTTGGAAAAACAGAGAAAATAGACATTCTTATCTATATCACGAAATTTATACTGTGACAGCATGTAGGACTTGGAGGAAACAGATTTTTTTAAGAAATAAAGTTGTCGTCTCAGATGTTTTGAAAGGTTTAATGGTCTTTATTTTACAAAGATAAAATATTCAGACCTTGTTTCTATTGTAGGGATACAGTGGATGTGGGAGCAGGAGTGGGAATTGGAGGGTTGCTGTAAGAATTGTATCTCTTAGAGGATGCCCTGGCTGTAAATACAAAGTGTTTAGAATTTTCGCCTTCCTCTGTAGCATTGTGAATGACTCAATTGCTGGTGAATTCTCTGTATCTTAGTCTTTAAATCATGATTTGAGGACTTTAATAACTCAGTCATTAGTTAGAGGCTTATTGCAGGAGTGGGTGGGCGAGGTTTTGTGGCCTACATTGTGCAGGAGGTCAGACTAGATGATCTTACTGGTCCCTTCTGACCTTTAGAGTCTATGAGTAATCAATGTTAGTTGTTTGTTTTTAGCTAACGAGTACAAAAAAAGACTTGGCCAAATAGTTTCTCAAGCGGTAACCCACAAAACACAATCTTTGGTGCTTAATTTTAATGTGCATAAAAAGCATATTCTGTCTTGGGGTGGACAAATGCTTTCAGTCTCAATTCTGTGCATTACTGATCTGTGGTATTTCATTAACTTCTAGCTGTAACTTAATATAAACGTTTAGGCACTGAACTTAGATTTATAATGGAAAAGATGACTCCAATCATTCACTAAACCTAGTGACTAGGGGATTATAAAAGTTTTTATCAGAGATTGGAAGCTTAGCTTGAAGCCTATTTGGCATATGGATTATTCTTAAAGTGACATCCCTTATGAAATGCATACAGTCACAAGTGACTGACAGCCTTTGTGCTTTAGCCAGTTTCAGGGTTCTGCTCTACCCTTCAGTTCAAGCATGGCACACTTTACAGGTCATAGACGTTAAGGAGTTAGCCACTTACATAGTTTACTTTATTGAGGTCTAATATGAAAATACTAATATATTTGTTAGCTTTATAGTAGCACATTTTTACTTCATCTTTACTACTACACCTTAAACAAGCTTTTATAGACTGACCCTATTCTTGATTCACTAAATCTTGGTAATCTCTGTAGTATAGCAAATTGCAGGACAACTACACATGGTTCAATGCTGATTATGTCTCTTCTGAGTACCAAAATGGTATGTCAGTTTCATGGACTCTTCCATAATGTGTTCTGCATTTAAACAGTTTGAAAGAATTTATCTGGTTAGAAATCAAATCATGTTCCACCTCTGTGACAGGTTGAGGAAGGAAATTTAGACCCTCAAAATTATAAATGGCTTTGATTTAACACTTTCATGAACGTCTAAAATGTCTGATGGATCTGCTTTGTTTAAGAAACAAACAAAAAACAAGAAGTCCCCTTTTGCAATGTATAGACAAGTATTTTAATAAGTTAAAATCTGTTTGTAGCTAAAACCGATCTATATTTTTATATAAATATTTTCTATGCAATCTATGACTTGGATTATAAATTGTTTAATTTCTGTGTAGTGACAAAAGCAATTCCTAGTTATTTATTACAGCAAAACAACAACTTGGTGACAGATGTTTGCTCTTAGTGCAGCCTTTTGTCTACAAGCAGCTATATAGAGACATGGAATACAGAACTCATTTTCAAAAACTGATGGACTTGTGCTTTTTTTTAACCTGTTTAAATATCTGTATTCTGCCTTTACACAGTTAAACCATTTTTATTACTTTAATCAGGATGATAAAAGAATTTTGACTGTCTGTTTGCCAGTGGACATCTTCAAATTTGATTGTGCGACTGGGGAACTTGGTTTTCTCAGTTCTAGGCTATGATCTAAAACTGTCAGGTAAACTAAAATGAGAAATTGCTGCTGCTGTGAATGTTTAAAGGCATTCATTTGTATGTTTGTTTTGAACAAATACCAAGATTGCTCTTCTAATTTTCATAGGTTTGTGCCAGATTTAACATTTTTTAAGTTTAGTTTTAGCCTGAATATAAATTTAAATAATACTCTTGACACTAATAACACTGCATCAGAACTGAGGGTACATGACTTGTTTCAAACTCAAATGAAAATTGATGCCAAAATATTATAGATAATATCTGTAATCTAGAGCTGATCAGTGATGTCTGTTGAATGCTCAGTATGGATTTGATCCACATACCCCTTACACAGTGCTCCTTTCAGGATGGGAGCATATCACTATATGCTCTATCAAACATGTCAGGTCCCCTTCAAGTAGTTGTGTTAAAGGGATGTACTTGAGTGGAAAGCAAATAACCTGAGGGAACCTATCTCCTTGGACCATTCATTCATATTTTCATTAAATAATTTAGTGTGCTTTTTTGCATATGTGTATGGGGGGCTGTTTGGGCAAGCTCATTGGCGGGGGAAGTCAGTGATATCAGTATTTTCACCAAAAGCAGTATCTTGAAAGACTAGTATCTGGTTAAACTTTGTTAAACAAGGAAGCTCATTTGAGTGGATATAATGGTATTTGAGTGGAAATCTTGGTGCCATCCATTGCTATATGCACTCATGCACTGCCCTTCCTTCCTCCTCTCCCCCCGCCCCATCCAATAAGTGTGTAAAGTGGTCCAAGGAGACTGATCAGTTTTTACACTGCTATATGGACAGAATCCAAGCATTGAAACTTAGTGGAGCTTAATCTGGCATTCCTATCTTCTGTGGCAGCTTCAAGCATATAAATTTGCCTCTAAAGACTTAAACAAAATAAAAAAACATTTACCAGTGAGTTTAACTTTTGTAAGAGTAACTTTCAAACATAAAAGTAGGGTCAGGATTCTTTTTCATTGCTCTGAGTTTCAGCTGTGTTGTTTTCTAGCTTTTCTGACATTTGAAATGAGGTCTTCTTGAAAAAATAAGACACTTTGGTCAGATAGATGCAAAAGTTCACCATTTGTTTTTCTTGATATCCTTAAGAACCTTGGATTGTAGCAATGCCTGGTTTAGCCCTAGTCTATACTCGCTGTACGTTTTGGTGGCAAGATATGTAAAATACCTTGCGTATCTCCCATCGCCTTTCTGACTCCCACTTACCTCCCCCTACACACTGTGCTAAGGCAACTGGAAATGCCATCTGGTTGACTTAGCACTACTTCAGTTATGGGGCTGGAGTTACAGCATCGAGCTGTATATCGATTGAGCACGTCTTGACAGACCACTCAATCGAACCTGGAAGAGCGCACTGACAGTGGTGAATTTGCCGCCATTGGTATAGACATGCCCTTAGTTTCTGTAGCAAGGAGGTTTTCTCTGCTTTGTTTTTGTACCAATGTAGTTACACCAATGTAGCTGCCTCTTTGCAAATGACATTGTGGATATGCTTCTACATCAGTGCAACACTGCACTATCTCCTAATTAAGGCTTCTGGCAAAGTTGCAATGGAGTACTTGATTTCTGTTCCTGATAACACTTTCAAGATCTCTGCATCTTTCAGAATTGACCTTCTTAATTATTCTGGAAGATATTAGCCATAATATGCTTGAGAGAAAAGCATAAAACTAAAATAACAAATGCCTCTTACAAAGTAAACTTCCTTTTCAGTAAGAATGTTTGTTTTCCTCTTCTGGGTTTCTGACTAACTTTAACATACAGTTTACAGCTGGCCTGGTAAAATTAGGTTATATGTTTCATTAATCTGTGTGACACAGGTTAGCTAAAATTTGTCTTGCAGTGCTAATGGTCGTTTTTGTTTTGGTTATTCCATTAGTGTGGTGTAGAATTTGCTAAGATCACTAGGTATTGTTTTTCAATGTGTGTATATTTACTTTGATATGAAATACAATCTTTATTTACAAATTTAACTTGTTCAGAACACCGGTAACAGATGTTTGCGTAACTTCAGATAGGCTATAAATTACCTCCAAAACACAGTGCTGCAAAATTGCCTGGTACTGTAACTTCTAACAAAGCCTAAATGATCTTTAGCAAGTGTCCATTTTGAACAGAGTTGGACCTAAATCTTTGTAGTAGAGACCAAAAAAAAAAAAAGACAGTTGCTAATGGATTGTACTAGCAGTTCACTGTTTTGATTTCAAGCAGTGATTATATAAGGGGGCAGCAATGCAATATTGAGCATACATTTGTGGACTGTTGCATCCATTTGTATTTTTGCTAAGGTTTATTTATCTTAATCTTTAATTTATAAACTAATCCTTCTGGTTTCCTGAGCGCTTTTGTCGTTTTCCTCTAATATTCTTCAACTTACCTATCTTTCTGGCACCGCAAAGACCAAGACTAAACTTTTGTTCCTGCTGTGGTTGCTCCAAAATTATTTGTAGCTGGGCTGTTGAGTGTATAATAATTCCTTTGGCACCTTCAGCCTAAAACTGCATTGGCTATTTCTCACTGGTTTTACAGTGATCAATTATTGGGTAGCTGGTAACTGTTAGCTAATATAAAACTATAAATCATTTTAGAATAGGATGATCCTTGCTGTGTAATCATTTTGTGGCTTGATAGGATCTGCTGAGTAAGCATAGCTGATGCACAGAGTACTGTATCTCAGGGCTCTGTCTGAAAGCTCAAGTATTGTGAAATTTCCGCAGAATAAGTAAAGGCCTGAGGTCCCCTTTCTGGTCTCCCTTTGTGCACTTCCTCAGGTCTTGGCCCTCAGGAGCTTAAACACCTGCCATTCTTCCCTTTGGGAGTCTATTAGTGGTATACAGTGATTAAACATCCTTCTCAAAACTAAAGAATTATTTTTATTATTAATTATTTTAATAGTAGTCTTCATGCATGCCTAAAAGGCTTATCTTCTGCTGATGGTAATCTAGGCAGGCCTAGTTTCTTCAGACCCCTAGTGGGTGCTGATTGCATTCTGATTTCTTGAATAACTCCCCTGTGTCTGGAGAGAGCCCTCTTTTAAACTGCTATAGTCTTGTTCTTTTGTGTTCCTAGGCTTCGTTCTTTCTGAACAAAGCTAGTTTTGGGAGAAGCTAAAATCTTCAAAGTTAGCATGTGAGGCACTGTATTTTTGCAACCCTCATGTACCTTGAAGGGGGGGGTACTTATTATGAACCCTTTATTATGTGCCTTCCTGCTTATAATAATAATAATAATAATAATTATTTATTTTATTTTAACTTTTAGCCCTCTTTGTAAGCTGGTGACATGCTGGGCCCAAGAGTCATAGTGTGGGGTATATATGGATTGTGTACCAAAAGTATTGTCTCTGTGCTGGAAATATGTTACCAGGTTAATTTTCTTTTAAAATTGACTCAGCTCTTGGATGTAAATTCGCATGTCACACTTAGTTTAGTGAGAGCTTCAGCTCTATGTCTAAGGCCTGTCCCTAGCTCATACAATGAGTCTCTTTAGATATACACTATGGCTTCCAATTGCAAATACATTCACATACACATAGCATGCCTGACTTAAACATCTTCACATCTGTACTTCCTGATGATTAAAGTGTGGGGACTAGAGAATGCTTGGTTTCACTAAATTGTAGGGTATTTTTTTTTCTTGCTCCCATTCAAATCTGAAAAGTTATTATATAAATAAAGATCATAGTCAGTAGAGCTCCTAGATGTATGCTTATCTAGTCACATTGATTTACCTCAGTGACAAAAATAAATGTGTTTGTACTGAAGAGTCAACACTGCTCTTGAAAGGAAGCTGTATTTTATTCCTTTTTGGATCAGAATCGAATTATGTAAATTATATAAAGGGCCGTTTAGCTACATTTGTGCAAACCACATAAAAAAGGATAAGGTTTGTACAGGTGTCATTGCGGATGTGATTTGGTCTGCAGGGACTTTATTGTGGTGATGAGTAAGAAGGAAAGCGCCCAGTTTCATATCTTGAGCTGAATCTGCATGAGTGGTAAGTAGGAAGATATTTTTTAACAAAATGCATTTAATATGGAAATACTGATGGACTGTACACACACCAGTTTTAGTCACTCTTCAAAAGAGAAGCATGCCCTTCAGTTTGAATGCTCCTAATTATAATAAAATATCAGCTATCCATTTTAAAATATTTTATCTGTACTCAATAATTATAGCAAATTAAAAGCCATTATGTAAAGATTATTTATTAATATAATTACATTATAGTATGTATAACGTATTTAGGAACTTTAAAAGTATAATATAAGCAAAGCTAATTCTTACATGTGTCTTATCTCTTTAGTATTGCAAAGCTATGTGGATTTTATAAAATTTTTCTTTAAGATTGTTGACAACAGGGTTTGATCCTAAACCATGGATACTCTGCTTCATGAGGTGGTAAACTCAGCAACTATGTTGCATTCTGATTTCTTCAATAACTCCCTAGTGTCTGGAGAGAGCCCTACTTTAAACTGCTGTAGTCTTCTTGTTCTTTTGTGTTCCTGGACTTTGTCCTTTCTAAACACAACTAGTTTTGGGAGGAGCTAAAATCTTCAAAGTTAGCATGTCAGGCACTGTGATATGGTTCATTAGTTTGAGATCAGTAACAGACTCATAAACCTCTGATCCAGTTACTGGGGATGGAAGGAGATGGATACAACCATATTGTATTAGGTCTGGTCTGCACTAGAAAGTTTTGTCGGCAAAAGACGACAATCCCTGTGTACACACTACAATTAATCTACTGTTTTTAGTTGGCAAAACTGCTGACAAAATAAATCCACCCAGAGGAGAGTTATAGAGCCTTTTTCGGCAAACTTGTATAAATAATGTATTATATAGGTGAATCCAATACTAATAATTAAAGCATTTGGTTCAAAAGTATGAGACTTTAGCAATCTTTTTGTTTAGCTTTTGTTTCTAAAGGCAGGTAAATAGGTGTTGTGGGAATTCTGGTTTATGGTACAGAAATTGTGTACATCTGATTTTTGGCTTTTAAAAGATTACTAAGTGAGAATTTTCTGATTGTAGCAGACATAATGATTTTATTTATGTAAATACTTTCAAAAGGTAATAAAGTATCAAAAGTTACACCTCTGCTTAAAAAGAGGACACATCTGTACTCTAGTTAACATTCTTGTCAAAATCACTCTGAATATAAAACTGCTGAATGTGACATTTGGACTTTTTTTTTTTTTTTTTTTTTTTTTTTTTTTGGTATCCCCTTCCTGTGCTACTGACTTGGTAATGAAGTGTAGATGTGGCTGCTACATGCCAGTTGGAAAGGAGCCAGAAACAGAGAGCTTGTTTGTACATGTGCAGCTGTTGGCAGGATTCCCTCTACTCTTCTTGTCAAAAGATCTTTTTATTGCTGCAAAGATATAAATATATTTGTTTTACAATATGGTGTGTGACTGTTATACCAGTATTATGTTTGGAAGCTTCACTTTAAGTGCAGCAAATCAGTCCTGGACTCTCTTATCTGAGGCATTAATCCCATTGAACCTCATTGTAAGTATGCGAAGTATAATGCATGAGTATGAGTGGTGCATGAAGACCAGTTTGAAGCTCTGGTTAGGAGACCTATGCGATCCTTGGATGTAAAAGCAGGGGAATGTAGAATAAGAGGTATTGCTTCTGTGTATATGGTATTAGTAAAACCATTATTAGAATTCTGTGCCTTTCTTTAGAAATCATTGGGTATGAGGCTCAAGTGACAGTCAGAACCTTGTTTTGTGATTACACAATGATAAAATACCTTGTACAGAGTGAGAATCTATTAAAATCAGATAAAGTTGTATAAATTAGAATAAATACAAACTGCTAAAATCTTTTTTTCTTTTTAATACCAGCCTCCCACTCCCTCATCAGCGCCCCATCACCTGCCCCCCATATCCTCCTCAGTGCCCCCCAGCTCCCCCCCATCACCTGCCCCACTCCCTGCTCAGCGCTCCCCCAGACTGCAGTTCCCCCTCCTGGCCAGGGGCGGCGCTGCGCGGCACCGGCTTGGGTCGCTTCACGGGGCCAGATGGAGCCTCTTGCCGGGCCGGGCCGGGCGCGGCCGCCTCCTCGGCAGGGCCGGGCAGACGGCGCGACGGTCGGGGGGGCCGGAGCCTTTGTGCGGAGCCAAGCGTGGATGTGCCCGGAGCCGGCGGGTAAGGACCCCCCCTGCCCCATGGGACCGCCCCCCCCCGGGAGACCCCTTCCCCCAAAACCTCCGCTTCTCCCCCATGGGACCAACCTCCCCCCCCCCCCCGCCCGCCCGCCCGCCTGCCCATGGGATCGCCCACCCCCCCCAGAACCCACGCCCATGGGACTGCCCTCCGGACCCTCCGTGCATATATACAACTGTGGTTTAGTTATATAGATAAGTAAATGCAGGTTAAGATCAGTGCCTGCAGTAGATCAGGATGCATTAGTGCGGGACCAAGGAAATTTACTGTGTGTGCACTCGCAATCCAAATGTAGAGTGTAAAAGACTAAGGTAGAGTGGTTTAGCAGTCAGATTCAGTGCCAATCCTGCCTTACACTTCTTCTAAATGTAACCATAGCTATTTCATGGGTTTTGTTAGTACTTGGCTTGGTGATAACTACTACAACTCTGAAATATGATTTATTTTTTAACCCTTTAAAAGATAATGTACTCTTTCTGTCTTTACTGCATTCCAGCATAGATTTTTGTTTGAGATTTTAACTATTTTTAACTATTAAATGAACGTACAATACTAATCAAGAAATCTGGAG
>ML685789.1:5683412-5842041 GCA_007922175.1 Pelusios castaneus | reverse complement strand
TTTTTAACTATTAAATGAACGTACAATACTAATCAAGAAATCTGGAGAATATGCAAACATGCCATATTACTCATGTTTTGAAGATGCATTGTATCAACTATTTTTTTTTTAATTGTAAGGATAAATTCACCAGTACACTAAAGCAGCCAGAATAAGCTGTTAAGCTGTGTTTATAGATGCTTTTCATTGCAAGTTATTTGAGGCATATTGCTGAAACTGCCTTAATTTTTAATTATTGGCTTAGAGGTCTAGTAGTGAGACAGATGTTATGTGAAGTGGGGTCCAAATATGTTGTTTCTGAATCCCAACGTAGAGGAAAAATGGTATAGCTAGCCATTACTTAGTCTCACAATGGCACCACTTAAGAGTTACCTGAGCCTATCTAACCTGCATAATAGCACTTATGTACAATAATAAACTTTAATTATGATTTAATTTCTTCAACTATTTGGTGCACAAGATATTATTTCAAACTATATGGAAAGTTTGAAGAGTCTGTGGTGTTCTGTTCAGGACAATGAGAAGATTACAGATGCTAAATTTCTTAAAATCAGGCTTTAATTATAATTTAAACTAATGGAGTTCTGTGGATTGGACCTGAAGTGAGGGGTGGGGATGATTAACACATACTCTGACCAGTGGGTTACACAAGCAAAATTTGTGACTAATGACTGAAGTGCGTGTGGGGTTTGTTTGCTTGTTTTTAATTCATACCATGGTTAAGTTTAAAAATAAAAACACAACTTTTTATTTTGGAGGTCTTTCCTATGTGAATCACATGTAGCTTTACAACCCTCCGTCAATAGCAGGATTTCAACACCTTGACCTTCAGCTTAGACTCTTACTGCCTTTCCATCTACTGGAGTAATTGGTAGTCCATTTATAGGCCAACTGCTGAAGGAGTTGGCATGCACTTTCCCAGTGGAAAATCTTTGCAGTCGAATGTTAAAATCCAGGATTCCTGATCACCATTCCTGGCTCTGAGGAATGCTTTTTTCTTTTTTTTTTTTTTTTTTCAAATAGTGGTTAGGGATAGACTAAGTAAGCAGACTGTTTTGTGTCACTTTGAAATGCATCTTGATACAGTTAATGAGGTTGGGGGCCTAGATTCTCTGCCTAAAATGACCGTGTAAGCTCTCTGCTCACTTATTTAAAATATGCCCGGGTTGGGGAAGGAGGGAGGAGATGGAATCGGACTAGGCAACAAATCCTTCCTGATATTTTTTAGGTTGGAATTCATGGCCTTAATCATTTCAGGGGGGTAGTGAATGGCATTTGAATGTAAACAATTAGAAGAGATTCGAAGTCCAGGGTCTCTTACAGCTCAGAGAACTATCTCATTGACTGGGTATACATCGTCTCCTGAACTGATTGGTGGTGGCTGTGCTGTGCCAGATTTCAAAGCAACTTCTACAAAAGAAAGGGTTAAAGTTTCCATTAAACGGAAATCTGTAATTCAATGCAAACTTAGCTGCTGCTGCATAGTGTTATTCAAGGAAACTGATATTTTATCACTGTCTGGTGTAGTTATGGTAGCAATGCTTGAAGTGTATTAGCACTTGCAACTACTGTTTCAAAAATTGCATCAAATATACCTGAACACAAATACTGAATGACTTTTTTGTTGTGTTCAGTGTGCCCTTACTACCTAGACTCTTGCTCTTGCCTTCAGAATCTGTACTACACAACTACCTATGTTACTACTTCCATTTAAAAAAAACCTTTATGCATCAAAATATGGAAAGAGATGGAGGATTAAGGGAAAATGGAAGAATAGAATATCCTAAACTTTGTTATACACCAAAGTAATGGTCAATCTTTTTTGTAAGGTCCTTTAGAAAGACTAATGAGAATCCCGTCAGATCTGAAAGAAACAAAAAGGATTGGGGAAGAGAGAGAGTCTAATTAATAGCAAACTTAATGTATGTACAACATGAAGCAAATATCTCATAAACTTCTATTTAAAGCCCCAGATTACAGAACAGTTGTGTTGTAAGATATAAGATAATCATATTAGTGCAGCAGCCGGAGTTACAGTATATAAAACACCAAAGGCAAAGATGATCAGTTCTGAAATTGGAAAATATACATACAAAAGCTAAATGCTTGTTTAGAAGTAGTACATGTTAGGTATTTTTGATGGCATCAAAATGCAGAAATGTATTCTGGTGATCTTAATCTGTTGTAAATATTAGTCTCAAAACTCTTCAATCTTGCACATATTTCAACCTATTTAGAATATGTTGGTACTCTTTGGTTTATTCAGTGTTAACAAAAAATATATTTGTTCATATGCAGAGTTTTCCATCTGATGAAGGCTGGCCAT
This sequence comes from Pelusios castaneus, assembly GCA_007922175.1. Taxonomy (NCBI): domain Eukaryota; kingdom Metazoa; phylum Chordata; order Testudines; family Pelomedusidae; genus Pelusios; species Pelusios castaneus. Next base: position 5,839,715 of record ML685789.1, on the reverse strand, counting down.
TTGCAAAGTATCTGGGAGCATGTGGAAGAATGGTGGCTGTCAACTACGTGGGAGAAGAATTGTGGAGTTACTTTAATGCACCATGGGAAAAACGAGTGGATCTGGCCTGGCAATTAATGGAAATAGCAGAACAACTGACTAACAATGACTTTGAATTTGCACTCTACCTCCTTGATGTCAGCTTTGACAACTTTGCAGTTGGTCCTAGGGATGGGAAGGTTATCATTGTAGATGCAGAAAATGTTCTGGTGGCAGACAAAAGATTAATCAAACAGAGTAAGTTGTTTTCCTCCCAAGTCCATGATTTATGTTTTACAATTTGTCTTAGAGAATATGAAGGTGATGTGAATTTCTGCAACAGGGACTTCTAATTCTACCAATAGTACAGTAATTGGTCTGTAAAAACTGTACTGTCACACACTTGTAGACGTCAAAATTGACAGATGTATAGGTATATTGAAGAACCATCTGAATTGTTTGTCTTCTCATTGTACAAATATATCGAGCTTGAGGGGAGGGGATGCCTGCTAATCATGCTTGTTGCAGACTTTTTTAAAAAATTTGTTTAAAGTGGCTTCACTCCACTTTTTTCCTGTAATGATATTATTCCTGTTTCAAACTTTCCCTCAATCTTTCCTTCTCTCTCCTTAAGTTACGTGCTTCTTTTCCCTTATCTTGTGTTCTCTGCTTTATTCAACTAAACTTCTCCCATTTTACTTGTATATTATGAAAAACATCTGAGTTAGGGTTACTTTTGCACTATTTCTGGCAACATCTGGAGTGAAGCAAATAGGCTCCATCCCCAGCTGCTGGGTGAAGGGATAATGGTGGGATTCCAGTTATCCCTTGACCTTGCTCAGGGGTTACATCTTTCATGACAACCTTCATCTAAAACTTGGTATCTTTTCCCTTTGATAATTCTCCAGTCGCTATTATGGAAAAAGGAGCATTCTCTTTCCATTTTTTGGTTCTTCTGGCTTACCTGTCCTGAACCTTCAGGCTATTGTGAGGATAGAAAAGTCACTGCTGTTACATCTCTTCTGTTTGCTATGAGGGTCAGTGCGTCTGTTCTACCCTTCTTCCAGGTGCTGACTTTGAGCCTTTATTTCCCATAAATAGTGTCAGTGCCTACCCCTGCTGAAGCTCAGAACTTAACCAATCAGCAAAGTAAAATTGACGAGAATCTCTTCAGTAACACTATAGTGCAGTGTTCTGAATAGCAATGGTGAAAATGTGTCCATTTTTACAAGCTGCAGAAGCTTTGAGTAGCAGCAGACGCCTTTGAATAATCAGGCTCTAGAGTTAGATAGCATTACATTGGTTATGCTTCCTTCAAACTTAGTTGGTTAGTTTGACAAGTCTGCGACTGGAAACATTTAAAATAAAAACTTAAATTCTGCAAGAATTTATGGCACTAGTCGAAAGACTCCTGTTTGCCCTGAATGTGTGGATTGTTTTCAATCTTTGCAAATATGATTGATATCACTGAATTGATTTCTAGGCTGTATTTTCCAATCTCTGCAATCTTTCAGTACAAAGCAGTATTTTCTTTTAATAATACTTACTATTCCATATTTCTCATAAGGAATTTATATCATATCCCACCAGTGGATGCCAATAAATCCTTTTAATATATTGTATATTATAGTCAACATTATGTATTGGATACAGTTTCAGTACTATGACTTCACAAATTCAGGCATGTGTACACAGATTTTTTTTCTTCAAACCCCAGCAATGTGTAGGTACAGGGTATTAGTTTTATAAAACGCTATTGTTGCTTTATTAGTAAGATTCTATAGTTTTTCTCTTTGTAAGATTGGGGCAACGAAGACACTTCTGCACTATACTCTTTTGAAGTAAGATTAAGTATCAACATTTTATGACTAGCCCAATTGGTCTTCTGAGTTGCTTCCATAGAGAATCCATACATAAGATCCAGAATCTGTTTTTATGCCCCTTGCCATCCAATCATCTTATTTTTCTGTTCACCTAATAATTATATAGCTATATTTGAATCAACTTCTATGTTCTTTCACTTCTTTGTGTCTGGATTTGCTTTGTTTTTCTTTTGAGGCTGACTTCCATTGCATAACCACTTCATTGTTTTATATTACAGCCATTCCTTGGCCTTTGGTAGCTTGCTTTCAGAACAGCGTTGTTAGCCCAGAGACGGCTTTCCAATGACATTGGTTTGTCTTCTATGTGCATCAGGCAATACAGGTGCTTTAGAGTCCCAAAAGGGGACCCACAAACTTAATACTCTCTAATAAAGAGGAATTGTCTCAAATGAGGCAATAGTATTTAGTTTCATGGGGGAAGCTTAGACCTATACAAGCTCTTCCAGAAAGTTATGAGAGAGCTTCTGAATTGCTCAAGGCAGCTATTTCTCTATTTGTAGTCAAGGTAATTATTTTTGTCCAAGGCAAACTTTGTGTGAGACAGAAGTCTCTAGAGAAGGAAGATTACCAGGATACTGTTGCAACACTTCTAAGGTGTTCTGATATGTATATCTGAGCAAAGTGTGGAAGGTTTGGTTTCATCTGTTTCCTTATTCTTTAGCACTGGATTCATCTAAACACAAACTTTCGGAGACTGTTCCAGACTTGACTCTCTTTTTCAATTTCTGTTAGCCCTAAGCAGAAAAAATGAAAAAACTTGGGTTCAGATCTCCTTTCTTTATATATGAATGATCTTTTTTTGGAGGGGGCGGAGGGACGGACACACCAAGGTTTAGCATCAAAATATCAAAATCTATATTTTTATATCGACAATATTTTAAATTTCCAGTGTAGTTCTAAATTATCTATATAGTTAAAATTTAGTACTTGGGGGAGAAAGCCATTAGTGTGTTTTTGTTTTGTCTTTTTTTGTGGCAAACTAGATTCTGTAACGTAATTATAATATCCTGCTGTTCACTGCTTGATGCTTTTTAGCATTTCTAATTATCCTTAAGATATTGTTGCTTTATAAATTCCACTTAGTATTTAGAGCTTAACTTGTAGTTTTGTACTTGTAAAAACACTAATGAGGTACTTCTAAGGACTCTTGAAATGTGGGTTACAACTTTATGTGCAAAAAAGGTTTCCTTACAAAACTTTGCTAGCAAATAACTAGGAGAATTGAGAGGGATAATGGCTTGAATAATTGTAAGTTATGCAGAGACGTGAACTTGGATATCCTTAGTGTGGGCTCCAACCACCAGACTATAATAGTCATTGGAGTCATTGATTTTAAATGTATGAGAAGTGGAACAGCTTCAAGAACAGAGATTGAGGCCCCTAGCCCAATGGCTAAGGGCACTCTCCTGTGAGAGACAAAGTTCAAATCCCTTTTGCACATGAGCAGAGGTAGGAATTGAACCTGGATTTCCTACATTCCAGATAGGTGTCCTAACTGAGCTAAAGTTATAAGAAGGGCATTGCTACCTCACTTCACATGCTGTTTTGTGAATTTAGTTCTCCTTTGCTTTTGTTAAAATGCCCAAAATTAATGAAAAATTTCAATTTGGGTCAAAATGAAAATATATGTATCTATTTTGACATTTTGATTCTTTAGTTTGGTCATGTGTGACTAATTTTAGGTCTACTGAAACTATATTCTAGAATAAACTGTCTACTGATTTTTATTTATTTATTTATTTCTGTGCATGCCTTGCTTTGCTTACCAGTTTCCTTCAGACTAAGACTTAGTTGTATTTTGTATTAAATGTATTGCTTTTCCTTCTATCTCACACATGATTCTTTGCCATCTTTTACGTTTCACAGATAAACCTGAAAACTGGGATGTATGGTACGAAAGCAAGTTTGATGACTGTGATAAAGAAGCTTGCCTGTCCTTCTCGAAAGAGATACTTTGTGCTCGTGCCACTGTGGACCACAATTATTATGCCGTTTGTCAGAACCTTTTATCAAGACATGCCATGTGGCGTGGCACTTCTGGAGGACTACTTCATGACCCTCCTGCTGAAATTGCCAAAGATGGCCGACTTGAGGCCTTGCTGGATGAGTGTGCCAACCCAAAGAAGCGATATGGTAGATTCCAAGCTGCAAAAGAACTGCGTGAATACCTTGCACAATTAAGTAATAATGTGAGGTAGTCCATGATGGATGGATCTTCTTTTTGTAACACTGGCTAAAACACTATTGCAAAGAGACATGAAAGAATGAGATTTTGAACTCGTGTATTCAAGAGAAAACATTTTTAAAAACGTAGTTTATCTGATCAGTTATATAAACACCATGAAAATGTTTGATGTTTAGAGGATGTTCCTCTGTAAACAGACATGGTACTTATCTAATTAAAACTTGAGTTACTATTGACTGTTCTCCCTGATTGCCTAAAGGAGTGGGTCAGATGAGCAAAGATTGTGATAGCTTAATTGACAGCTTGTCTGTCAAAGGGTACTTCACATAAAACTACATTAGTATCACAGTTTTGTGAAGCTGATGCTTTTACTTGGAAAGTCAAGTTAGACTGATGGCCTGTTTTAAAGGCTTTTTTCCTAATGTCATTGTCTCATTTTTGTGTTCAAACACCCTACTGAAGTGACATTTACATATATGCAGGTAAATCTAGGTGTCTGTTGCATTGTTTTAAATTTAACAGGTTTTATTTAATATTGTGCAGTACATTTTTAGTATGAGTGCAGGATTCCTATGTTTATTGTCTAAGCTAAGTTCTTCTCATTGTATCTTACTGTGTGTATTCCATTTTAACACTCAGATGTCATGAAAATCATAATAAATTAATATTTGGGGTTTTTTTTGTAGTCCTGCCATTGTAGGTATCACTTGATAATGTAGTTACTGTACAAAAATTTCAACCTTCCATCCAGCAGGGAATCGTTTGTATGAGCAAACAGTCATTTTTTACTTGAGGGGAGAATATAGTAAAAATCAGTAGGACTTGAGGATAGGTTACAAATAAGATCACTAGTCCAGTGTAGTAAAGCATAAACCAAAGAAAATGGTTGTGTATCAGTCCTAGACTAGTCTTAAAGCAAAATTGTGTACTGTAGAAATGCTAATCCATTGTGAAGACTCAAATTTCAGTGGGTCCTTAGTTACTCTTTGATAAACTTCAAGCTACTGGTTAGTGCTTGAGGAACATTTAAATTCAAACTACTGAAATAGCTAGCAGACTAGCATTTGTTCTGCATCATTCACGGTTTTGCTGAATTCACAATGTAATGAAGTTTACTGAACGTTGGTCCATGGGGATAGTTGTTAAACTGACTATGTTGTGTTCACTCTAGAGACCTAGCTTTGGAATAAGTTTTAACTATTCAAATTGCAGTAAAAATGGTCCTTTAGTTGTCAGTGTAAACCTGAGATTGCTCCTATAAATCAGAATTTGTATATCAACCACTACCAAAACAATTCAATTTCTTTTACACAATAGCTACTGTAGTCTTTCATTTACCTGAAGTGTCATAAAATATTATTCCTAAGCAAATACTTCTAGGATATTTGTGATTTTGTTTTATGGGTTTTTGTTTTGTTTTGTTTTTTTTGTTTTTAATTATTGCTTGCAGCAGTAACAAAAGAAAAAGTAACAGTTGTATACATTTGTAAATTAACCAAACCATGGTATTAAACAAGTTGGAATTAACTGGATATGCACTACCATTCATGACAAAGTCAACATGGCTATCAAATACTACATCAAAGACCAATGGAAACTGCTGGTATACCAAAATTGCTGTTAAGAGCAGTGTGAAGGAAAAGCAAACTGTAATTCAACACTAACTGGTTCTTCTTTCTCAAAGCTGGGGGGAATGGAGTATGGCTATAGATACAAAGTTTTGTCAGATTTCTTAGATGAGTGTACGAATGCCTGTTTTGCACAGCTCTAGATTCTTGTTAGAATGGTGATCCCTATATGGATTCTGTGAGTGCCCATGCGCCAGAGCCTGAACTGTTTGTAGTAGTGTCCATTGACCCACACGTGTCATGCACTGGACATGTGATATGTCTGAGGTTTAAGTGTCAGTGTGGGTTGACGCTCCAGTTCCCTCTTATCGCCACAAGGCCAGAATTGGAACCTCTGTTCCTGGTGCTCTTAGCTTGCTAAGAGGAATAGACAAAGAATTCTAACATTGTACTTGGTTTTATAGTTTCTCTGGTTGTCTATAGTTGGTTGGTTAGTTTGCTCTCTTGTTGGACTTTGTTCATGCTGGATGGTTAAGTCTGCTGTCCTGTTGGACTTTGTTTGTTTCTGCAAGGTGACTCTTCTCATCCTTTCCAGAGACTGTGGCCCAGGAGGCCGCCTTCAAGAACTGTGCTTTATGCCCATGCTCCTCCTTAGTAAGAGATTGTCTCCGTTGCCTCAGCGAAGCCCACATCATCTCCCATTGTTACATCTGTCATTTGTTCCCACATTCACTCTGGAAAATGGAACTCTTGAAGTATCTACGGGAGCAGGCTATATTCGCCCACATGCACAATCGGACCGGTGGATCAGTCAGAGCAGCACTCATCATCACCAGTGAGCACCTCCTGGCTCCATCATGTGCACCAGTGCCCATGGAACCACTGCCATTGCAGAAACTCTGCACATAAGAAGCAGAGCCACAGCCATACGGGCAAATCCACTGTCCTGAAGCACAGTGTTGCTTTCCTGAGCCACATCAGGTTGGGTGAGAAGTTGCATGTGGATTCGGATGCTCTGTCTCCCAGGAAGTCATGCACAGAGCATAAGGCATCACCGCGAGACCTCTGCACCACTTCCAACCACATCTACCACCTTCACCTCTGATACCATCCTGCCTCCAGGCCTCTCCAAACTTTCCCATCCATTTTTCTGGATGCCTGTCTCCACTACTGCCTACAGCTAAGATGATGCTACCATACACTGGTTCCCCAGGCACCTTGCAGCTCTCCTCTCCAGTAGATGAATCTCTTGTGCTCCTTGAATGGCAACTTGCTCTCTTGTGCCTCACACCACTAATACCAACAGCCCCATGCATGCCAAACCTGTCCCTGGATTTGAGTGGGGTTCTGATCCGGACTCTTCCTTTTGCTCTTTTACACACTTATACAGCTCAGATTGATGGCATCAGCTGCTGTATGGATCCTCTACTGATGTACAGTTTAGTTACTCCCAGGAATCTCCGATGCCCAGCAAGCCATCTACTTGCCGTACTGGTTGGCTTGGGACCCTTACCAGGGCCATGGGGCACTGATGCTTGCATCTTGCCAGCTGTCCCCTATCCACACAGCACCTTCATCCATCTGTGATGAACCTCAGGGTATTCCTGTGCCACCAGCATCATCAAATCCCTGGAAGACACCCTCATTCTACCCACTCTCTCTTCTAGATGACCAGGGATGATATCGGGACACGCAAAACCAGTTCCTGGACATTCACCAAACATCAGATTCCTCTTGGATTGCCCTCCCAATACGCAAGGCCCAGGAGGTCTGGCACACTCTGGCTTCCTGTGACCTCACCCTAAAGCACACTGAACACCTTTATTTTGTCCAGCTGAAGAGTACAGACTTCATGTTCAGCCATCTTCCTCTCAACTCACTTGTAGTCCCTATGGTGACCGAACACACCCAATAGCAGCACCTCAAGGCCACTCCTTCACACTGAGTGGTGAAGAAATTGGATCTTCTGGGGTGCCAGGTTTAGTCTCCTGTTTTTGTCTCCATTTTTGTATTGCCAGCTTGACAAATATGATTTCCTTTCCTACCCCATGTTGGCAGAATTCCAGTCCTTCTTTGTGATGGACAAACAATGGGATTTCCAGGTGGTGCTCGAAGAGGGGAATCTTGTCACTAAGGTGGCCCTTCAAGCTGCTGTTGATGTTGCTCTCTTGGGCCTCTGAGCATCATATGAAGTGCAAATGCAGATAAATATACAGGAGTTGTATGCTGTACACCTTGCCTGTTGGATATTCCTGCCCTTCATCAGATCTTGCCATGGTTAGCTGCTGTCTGATAACATGATAGCAGTTGCATATATCAACAAACAGTGTGGCACCTGGTCTCCCTTTCTCTGCATGGAGGCCATTCTCCTCTGGAACTGGTGCCTCAGGCAGCATGATGACTCACACTGTTCTTCTCTCATGCACCAGCAATTCTCTGGCAGACACAGTCTACAGCTCCTGCTACGTGAATCCTGAGTAGGGGGTGCCGGGTCTTTTGCCAGTGGGCATGCTGGGATGGGACTGCTTCATGACTGCCATGACTCACAATCTTCCCCTTTTTCTGTTCCAGGTTACCCCTTGGGCTGGGCTCTCCTCCCCTGGATCTCCGAGCAATGTGCCGTGGGATCATGCAACTCTCATTCCCATAGCCCCTTCCTTGCCTTGCCAGTACTGCTTCACTGATCTCCTTCACCCTTCCGCCTGCCCCAATCTGTCTTCTCATTCACTTGGGTCTTCTCACACAGGCACATGGCAGCCTGAGGCACCACAACCCAAGGCCACTTCTCCACATGGCTACTCCCTAGACTCCATCTCCAGTCCTTCCTGGACTATCTTCTTCACCTCATGCACTCATCCATCTAGTGGTGCTTACTGCCTGCTTCCCCTTTGTGCATGGTTCTTCTGTCTTCACTCATCTGACCATCTCCTTCTTCCTTCATGGCCTTTCCATAAATACAGAAGCCTACCTGTCCCTGTCAAAACACCTCGTGATTTCCTTTCTTGCCAACCTCTCTGAAGGTGATCTCTTTTGGTGGATACTCCTAGCTAAGATAGGTTAGTAAGCTGGCCGTCGTGATGGCCGACCCATCCATTACTGTATTCCACAAGGAGAAGGTTGCCCTGCAACTGCACCCTAAATTTTTTCCCTAAAGTGGCCTCTCTATTCCACCTGAACAAATACATACACCTGATCATCTTCCCCAAACCGCATGCCTCTGCTTGCAATGCCTCTGTAAAGGGATCTCCCATTCTGTTGCAGAATGCTACTCTCTCTCACATTCATTCCTCCCACTGGGGAGTCACAGCACACTCCACGTGGGCACATGCCTCCACATTTGCTTTTCTCGCAGGCGTCCCATGGCAGGACATTTGTAAGGCAGCCACGTGGTCCTCTGTCTGCACCTTTTCCGCTCAGTATGCCATCGCCCTGGTGAGTGTGGCAGATGTGGCAGTTGCCCATGCTATCTTGCAGACTGTGACTACTTGTGAGTCCTTGCATCCTCCTCCACACTGATCACTGCTTGCTACTCTCCCACATTTGGAATCCATATAGGAAATATCACTCAAGGAAGGGGAGGTTACTTACTGTAAGATCTTGGAGATATGTGGTCCCTATTTGGATTCCAATATTGCCCTCCATTCCCTCTTTTGCGGATTCCATTGCTTTCTGGTAAGAGGGACCTGGAGTGAGGTCGACCTGAATAGCCTCTTAAAGCCTTGGGTGCATCAGACAGCTGATACACAATGCACATGTGGTTCAATGGACACTACTAGGAACACTTCCAGCACATGATGCACATCCCGTGTTTTGGAATCCGAATAGACAGCACACATCTCGAAGAACTTCCAGTTACAAATAGTCATTTTCCTTTTTTTCATGTTGAATCCATTTTGCATATGTTGTCATACTTACAACAGTTTTTGTCTTAATTTTGTTTTCAGAAGCTAATATGATATTTGCGGCTTTTATTTTCCTATTTGCTGTTTCTGGATTTTTTGTTTTTTGTTTTTACTGTTGGAAGCCTCTTTTACCAGCTGTGCTGCAATTTTCCCCTTCAGATAGGTTTACAGCACTTTTTTTGGTCAAAGTACACTTATTTGAAAAAAATACATTGAAAACCTGGGATTACATAATGCTAGCTGCCAATAAGCCTTGTTGTATCACTGATGTTGGTTTTTTTCAAACACCTGGCACACTATCTAATGAGTGAGTTATGTGTGATTTATTAAAGAGTAAAAGAAAAACACCGTGCGCTTTGATTAATACTTGAGGTAGTCTTGTAACTACCAAATATCCCTGGTTAGATTTGGTTGAAGGGTTATAGTGCACTCTGAAATATATTGAGCAAGCATTGAGCATTCTAAAAGGAATCTAGAATTTTAAAAATATATTACAGGGAAAACACGTGGAAAGCAATAAATTTTGTTCAATTTGCACCTAGCAGAGATTGTACAATGACAATTTTATATTTTTAGTCATTACCCATGAATATTGATGAACTCTTGGTGAAATATTTTTGAATGAGACATTTGGGGTTTGTATGTGCATTAAAAATTGTCTTTTGTACTGTAAGTAACTGTTTAATTGGAATATTTTATCAAAATTGTCTCCCTGTGCCTTTATATTACATGAAGTTGTTTCTACAACTTTTAATATTAATAAAGAGTACTTCTAAGAATCTTATCTCAGAATTTCATTTTCAGATCAGTTAGTTCCTTTAAGATACACTTATGATGGAGCATAGATTTCTTACTATTGTGGAGTGCATTGTATTCTAAAGTAACAGGTAGGCTACTCAGTATTCCTTGGGTTAGGAATTTTTCTGCAGTTATTCATAATCTTAAATAGCTCAGTTACTCTGAGTTTCCCCTTTAGTAATGTATCCAACTAAACATTATTTTTCTTAAAGAGTGTATTTTAAATTATGGCATATCTTTAGTTTTTCAAGTCCTGAAATTGAAAAAGAAGTGCCCTAGAATTAAAAATGATTTTTATTTTAAGTGTTGCAGCCTGTAACTCATGGAAGTGCAGGTGTGCATGTGCAGGTGTGCGTGCGAGTGACTAGTAATATGGTCTCATAGGTAAAATAATAGGATTTTTAGAAAGCAACTGAATTTTGGGACAGTTCTTCTGTGATACTATAACAGATTATTCTCTCTTCTGCTTGTTGAGTTTCCCTAAATGGTAAGAACAGGGCCAAAAATGATTTAGAAAAACAAATTTCCTCTCCCTAGATTTGCTTCTAGTACAATATCAATGACTTGGCCATCTTGCACCATAGCTGGATTTAGCCATTAGCTGTAGAAGAGCAAATTTTACTTTTTTTTGGAGATGTAAGGAGAAAGACAGTGTAAATCATCTCAAAGCTTCCTCTTAGTCTAATTCCCACAGCATATTCTGCTCCCTTGCTCCTGAGATCTACCACTTTCTTACTGGAGTCTCCAATATTAGTTCTTTCCTTCTTCTGGCATGGTCAGTTACAACTGCATTCCTTCATGAACTGCTATAGGTATGTCGTATTTTTGTCTTCCAGCTAGCCACTCGTGCAACCCATTGTTCAGTCCTCTTTACAGGTAAGAGATTGGAGACCCTGCTCCTCTCATTGTTTGAAGAACCAAAAGGAGCAACACATTTCCTCCTCTGTTAGAGTGGCAGTAAGGGAAGGTTCTATTGTGATGTATTTAATTACCCTAGGTTCCATGTCAGCTCTTTGCTTTTGGTTCCTACTTTCTATACAATGTAGGAGGTGTATAGGAAAGCAATTTTCATAAGGGATTTTTTGTTGTTGTTAAGAACAGAAGGGGCCATAGGCTAGATTTTGAAAGGAATCTAGGTGCTCAAAGATGCAGATAGGTGTTCACTGGGCCCACCAAGAAGCACCAAAACAGAACCAGGTGCCTAACCAGTTGACTTAAACTGAACTTGCTGTCCAACTTGCTTAAATGCCCTCAAAATCCAACAAAGTGCCAATCTGCATCCTATTGCACCCAAATCTGGCTCAGTTAGATCATCTAGTCTGATTTGTATAACACAGGCCACAGTACTTCACTCAGTTACCCTTGAATTTAGCCCCATAACTTGTGTATAATTAAAGCATATCTACCAGAAAAACATCCTGTCTTGATTTGAAGGCTTCCAGAGATGATAAATCCACCCTGTTCTTTAGAAATTTTGTTCCACTGATTATCATTCTTGCTTTTTTGGGAGGTGGGGTGGGTGGGGTTTAAATTGTTGTTTAAAGAAAAAACTAGTTTTTAATTGGAAAAAAAAAATAGAGTAGTACCAAGTCAAAGTGCATTACATTTGCATAGTTACTTTTATCTACCAAATCTGTAATCTCAAAGAATGAAATCAGGTTTGTTTGCCACAAAATATTTTCCATAAAACAATGTTGATGGGCATTAATCGTATTCCTATCCTTTAATTCTTAACTGAATTCTTTGTCAGCTTTTTCCTTTTTTTGGTCTGGGATTGATGTCTGGCTAATCAGCCTATAATTATCCAGTTCATCTTGTACTTTCTAAATATTGGCACAATATTAGCACTCTTTCAGTCTTCTGGAATTTCTGCACTATTTCAAGAGTTATTTAAAAATTAACATTAGCAGATTAGAGATCTCAGTCAATTATTTTAGGCTCTTGGCTGCCAGCTATCTGGACCTTAATGTAAAAATGTCTGTAGTAACTTAACACCCTCAGTTTCTAATGTACAGGTAAGTAGTTAATTGTCCCCACGTGATAGTACTATATAAACCTGCTTTTTACCAAGTATCGAGCAAATTTTTATTAAACACTTTTTTCTGCATTAACAATTTTATCATCCTGATCTATTAATGGACCTGTACCATTCTTAAAATTTGGGTTTTTTTCCTGGTTATGCTTAAATCCTTGTAATTAATTCTGCTAGGTGTGGATTTTTTCTCTAAGGTGATTTGCTTATGGTGTTTGTCATCTTGATCTATTTTCCATTTGTTGTATTTTATTTTTAATAGCTGCCTTCATTTCCTCTCTTAATCAGAGAGGGCTGTTTGTCACTTCACAAAAACATTCTATGTGGTGTTGGTGTGCGGTACTGTGTGAATGAAACTTGTAATAGCTTAAGCCTACCAAATAGTTAGAACAGGGCTGTCCCTCTCTAAATATTAAATGTTCTGGTATATTTCTTTCAGGAGGGGAAATCATATTGAGTTTGAGTCCAAACAGACCATCATCTCAACAATGTACGTCTGCACCTAAAATGAATAATGTAAGTAAGTTCTCCAATGTTGACACATCAGAGATGGTTACATATGAGATTCTGGAGTCTATCATTCAGGCCTTGCTACTGTCTGGAAATGAAGTGCTGCTTCTGAAGATTACGAGTAAATTGATCCAAATTCCTAACAGAATACCCATAAATGAACCAGAATACAACTCTAGTAGAACATTGCTGAAAGGAGTCTTGTCGGACGTGAGGAAAAAGCTGGCAATTAGACAACCTAAGGGGTGCACCATCTAATTTGATTGATGCTTTGTAATGCATTTTGAGATCTATTGATGAGAAGTGCTATAAAAGCTGATATTTATTAAAAGCAACGAAAACTTCAAAGTAAGCAATGGGTCATTTATTTTTATTTTTTAGAGTGCAGGGGAGTCTGGGAGGTCAAATGAGGAGCATGGTTTCTTTAGTAGTGAATTGTCTAATAATTAGTTAAATTTCTCTGATTAACAGGAAATGTTGAAACTATAGACATACAAGACCAAACTTAGGATAAGTAAGTGGAGAAAATGCCTTCCAAAATTAAACAGTCTCCTTACACGCTTCTGTTAAGAGCATTCTCAAAAAGGGATCAGACAGATAAAAATGTATAAAAACCTAGCCATGTGCGGCTGATCTAAAAGAGTCTCAACTATTTGGATCCCCTTTGGCTTAGCTCAAAGGTGGGAGAAGCAGATTTTGGGAGGTGGCCACTGCTATGGTGGCTTATACTTTTTTTTGTGTGTGGACATTTAACTCAATTTGTTTTTATCATTTTAGAACCATTGTGGACACACTGGTACTGGCGAATAATTAACATTTTTCGATTTTTATACTTTGCAGCAAGTGCATTATCTTTATTGCATATCCTGAGAGAATTCATAAGTATTTCTTTATCCTCTTTGCAGGTAAATGCCAATAAATTATTTTGTCTCTTTCCAATGCCTTCTGCAGTTTCTCTCTACATACAGACTGGATGCTTGTTGCTGTGTGGGGGGATGGCTGAGGAGAGGCTGCTGCCATGCTCCATCAGAGCACGAAGACTGTAAAATTGTTGTGGGAGAACGGCTTCTTGTGTTTTCTGCCCCCAAGTTCCTTTCCACTTCCCTAGCTATCCACATGGCTGTCAATGAGACTGTCATCTTACTAACATTTTTCCAGTCTGGAAAGAGTAATCACAAACACACTATTTAAACTGTTCTTGACATTTTATCTGGAATGATCTAAAGCCCTTGAGTCCAACCTAACTACTTGTTTCTTTTTACACCACCTCACAGTCTGTATCATAATGTGAAGGATTGTCTAAACAACTTTCATTGTATTTTATTGCTGGGACTGGGCAGATTTGCATGAATTTCAGATCACGGCAATAACCGCTTTTTAAAACATTTCCTTTTTTTCCCCCAAAGCTAGGACTATAAATACTTGCACTTTGTTTAATAAATGGTTCCTGGATATCTTACATGTTAGTTTTTTAGGGAGTATTTCTGTAATGAATTCATTAGCAGCTTCCACACACATTATTGGGATTTCAAATTCCTGTCTTTCCTAACTTTCTTGTTTGTAAAATGTAGCGCCACAACAGAGCCTTTGGTATTGTCTCCATAGAATATAAGGATGTCGAAATTATATTATGGTCAATCACACTTTTAGAACCTACTCTTCTCATGTTAGCTATCAAAGGTTCATTTATGGTGCCAAAGTGTGCTCTTCAGTGTGACATTCTAGTAGGTTATATTCAAGTAGCCGGTGTCCTCTTATTGTTTTAGTAGATGTGGTTGTCTCTGTCTCTGAAATAGACCTCATGTCACTATTCTGTGATGGCAACTGATATTGCTACTATATGAATAAAATTCTGCTTGTGGGAGCTGCGGGTGCTAGCTGGGTTACTTAAATGAGCTAGCAAGACTCATTTCACAGGTAAGGATTAAATTTCACTGTGTCTTTAGCTCTACTAGGTCATGGACATTGCAGTGAGGTACCAGAAATCCAGTAGGCAATCGTATTTTAGCACTGCTTACTTTTCCCTAGCCTCCCAGTCTCCTTTTGTCATTCATTCAAAACAAAATCTACACAGTTCCATCTAGAGAGTCCTTGCTTGCCAGTGTTCCAAATTTCTTGTGAGAGAAGGGTCAGCAATGACAGGGATCACCAGGGAGAGAAACCTAAATGTTGTACCATTACACTCCTGTGAAAAAGGAGGCTTGTGTACAGAGGAAAGCGTTATATGCTATAGATTAAACCAGGGGTGTCAAACTTATTTGGTAGGCCCTGATCTGACTTAAATGTACTTCAAGGGGGCTGTACATACCATAAATCGAAATACTAGGGCACTTTCGCAGCATTGCGGAGTACTGTATGTGTGAGACTACTCTGTTAGTGAGAGAGTGTGATCTCGCAGAGTATACTCACAGGCCAAATGAAAGAGGATGCAACCTGTATGTTTGACATCCCTGGATTAAACCAATATATCTTTTTGTAGACTCTCATTCTGGTGTAAGAGTAGCTTCTTTCAATTTAGTTTAAAGGCCTTCCAAAGTGACACACACCCAACCTGAAAAGGGCTCTTTTATATCACAAAAAGTGGCCGTACATAGAGTTGTCCTGGTATGAATGTTAGTCTAATGTAGTTCTTAGCCATGCAGTACTGTAACTTTTCTGTGTATTTGAGCTCTTAGTTATTTCTTCATGCTTCCGGAAGGCAGTAGATGGCTAAGCAGTCTGTTGAAAATAAATTCAGACTGAGTGCTAGAGCTTCTGATGACTCCTGTTTTCTCTCCTTCACAATTTCTCAAACAGGTAATCTTTGCACTCCTTCCTATTAGACTTCAGTTAGGTGTGAATGAGACAAAATTAAATGGCTCTTTATCTGCTTTTAAAATTCCTTAGCTTCGCACTAAGGTTTGTCAAACTAATCAATTTTCACAGCTGCTACTATGCATAACGGGTTCTGTGCTATGACTTCTTCAAATGTGAATCTACAGCTCTCTGGAAGAGCCATCCATGTAGAGTACAGCCTAACTCTGAAAACTGAGTGCCATTTGAAACTTGATATCAGACTTTGCTAGCAATGTGTTTCAGTTCTTGCCCACAAAAACAGCATTGGAAGCCTGGCTTCCAGTGCTCAATGCTGTATCCAGCGAGTTCTTTGAAAATGTGCGTGAGAGATGGTTTGGGGGGCTAGGAGTCCCTCATTTGGCTGTAAATTCTGATTTGGCCATGGAGGGAGCATGTGATTGTTCTGCTTGCCCAATTCAAATGCTATAGACATATAAGGGCAACAAAATCTTTGTGACTGTTGACCTTCATTGTAGTTCAACTTGGAGCCAGAAAGCTCTGCCTTTTAAAAGTCTGAGGCTAATTCTAGATTAGATTGGGTGTCTGAATTCAGTAACTTCTGGCTTTCTGAGAAATGATACATCAGAACAGAGAATGTGTTTCCAAATGAAACACTCCACCTAATACAGCACAGAAAAGGCAGAGAGAGCTCACTGTAGCAAATTACTATCAGAAATCTGTCTCTCAAGAAAGGATAATAAATGACTTTTTTTCCTACTAGCTAATTGTTGTTCTTTGCTGGATGAGTCCCTCTCATGCTGTATTGTTAAGCAGTTTCCCATATGCAAAAACTTTTGTCACCTATCTCCATTCAATGTCACAAACAATTGCAGTGTGAATGTGTGCACACAGTACAGAATGTTGTTGTATTGCGATATGCAACTTTTCATGTATCAAAGGGTATGGCTTCCTGTTTTCTACTGAGACACGCTATTTGCCAGTGTCGGGGCTGATTTTATTTTCCATTTACTGTAGTGTAAAGTGCAACTCTGTTGTTTTCAGTAGAATAGTAGTCTGTAAAACCAGTGCAAGTGACAGACAATCAAGTCCAAAGTAGATGTGTGCACATTTTCTTAGTTGGATAAGGTGTATTCAGAACTTCATAATAACCCATTTCACTGCTCTGACTAGGGATCAGGAGCATATTTCAGCAAGTCTGTCCTTTATTAAAGTATTGTTTCTTTAATAAGGGCCTCTCTTAGTAATCAGCACACAGAATAAAAGTTGAATGATAATGAGCAATAGATGTACAAATGGAATGAGTATGGCAAATCAAAATTTGGCCTTTAATTCACTGATGTCTTTGCAAAGAATATATTCCCACTATTCACCCAGCTCTAAGTATTTCAGCAACTTGCATTTTTAATGTATTGATTTTTCTCTCTGTAAACCATATATACATAAATTGTAACTGACTTGTGTATTAAATGAACAGATGGATTCATCTGTTCTAGAGGAAGATTTGACTTAGGACAGTGTGGCATTCTTCTTCCTTACCCCCCACCCACACCCCCAAGGAAACTAGTCCAAATTACATTATGAAGAGTTTTAAAAGCGTTTATCTGCTGGTGGGATTGTTTGACAGCTTGGGTCACAAAGTATGTGTACCTGCTAAGAGGATCTCAGGAAGGATGATTTTGCACTTATTTGTCTCTTTGGCTTTATTTTATTTGTCAGTTTGGCCCCTTGGCAACCCATTTTACAGTGCTTACCTGCCTACTTCTCTCTCAGTTCTCTGCAGACAATGTTACATCTTTATTTCTAGGAACTCTCATTCTGAAATACTTTCTGTAAGTATTTACTTTGAATGAGCCATATTTTTTGTCCCAGAGGATACTATACATTACTTCATTAGAAGACATTAACTTCCTTTATATGTCAAATATCATAAAAATAAACTTTTTCCAATTCCTTTTCACATTTTTACACCATATTCTTTTTTCCTTGTAGTCATATGTCTTTTGCTTTCATATAGCATGATGATCTAGACTATAATATACTATGACTGAATTCCAGGAACTGGACCAGATGACCTATTGAGGTCCTTTACAGTCCTACACTTTTATGATCTTCTTCAATTGCAATAAAAAAAGGAAGTCTTTGCTTACTAGACCAAGATATTTTGGGGTAGTTAAACTACATTTTATGTTATTTCTTTAGACAACAATTGCTTTCCTCACTGTGACAAAATATGCCAGCTTTGTTATTCTCTATTCACTAATCATTTTAATTACTGGAAACAGCAATTTGCCCACCTACTGTTCAGCATAAATAGAACTATTTTTTATAAAAGCTAACCAGTTTTTTTAATATGATTGAAGAAAAATAGTAATTGAAGAAAAGCACTAGAAATCTCCATCTTCTGTGGCCTTCTGGATGTGATCATACTAGGGAATTTTGAGAGCGGAAGCAATGTGTTACTCCTTACTTATAACAGTATTAAGATTTGTGCCAAGCTGCCAGTGCACAGACTGATACCAAGTTTTACAAGAACTCTCCTAAGTGTCACTGAATGACAAATATGTTGCCTAATAAATCATCTGAAAACTTGCTGAACTTTTGTGAATCTTGAATCAACTAGCAAGGTAACTTCTATGCAGTTGGTCAGTTTACAGAGGTTGTAATATACGACTGAATTATCTCACACTCAATAACAAGCAATGAATATTAAATATATGCCTACATTTTTTGCAAAAATTAATAGTTACCAGCTGACACAATCTCTCTGCCATCTAACTACTACATAGCCCAGCACTTCTTCCATCTGTCTTTTCTATACTCTGGTTATCTTAGATTAAATAAAGTCTTAGTGTTTCTCAAGGGATGGAACTACACAACAGTATAAATAAGAAAACTACATTTTTTAAGTTTCTTGGGTTTTTTTAATTGATTTTATTGGGTGATGTGTATCAGGGAAACTACACTGCCTCTGAAACTTCTTCCAGACCCTTGGGCTTAAGCATCACTTATCCATCATTGTACACATCTCAACAGCCTTTGATGTGCAAAATATATTTTCCTAGCATAAATTAGTATTACCAAAATCTGGATCTCAAACCCCACAATACAGAGAAGAATGACATTTAATGGAAGTGTTAGAGTGTTTTGATTTGTGACAAGACTACTAAGTGCATTCTACTCAGTGATGTGCTTATTCAGCTGATCTTGAATGGCAGGTCTCATGTCCATGTATCTAAACACCTGTATGTTTACACAAGATCAGTGGCTATTGTTTTGAACTGTTGTTTTGCTCTTATTTTAAACAATTGAGGAAAAATCATGACCTCTAATGTGATGAATGAGAATACATGCTATTATGTTGAGTCCCATTTATATCTTTGAACTGTGCTGGTAAGGAGCTGTCATTCTTGATTATTGTTTCCAGTGTTGTTGTAGACATGTTGATCCTGGGATATGAGAGAAACCAGGCAGGTGTGGTAATAACTTTTATTGAACCAACTTCTGTGGGTGGAAGTTTATGCTTGATTATTGGGGCAATTTTGTTTTGGAGAAGGAATATTGCATTGGGAAAACTCCCTTCCATCTAATTATCTACTTTCCTTTCAAAACCTGGTAGGGAGGAGAAGATAGTCCTTAGTCTACTTCATTTTGGGTGTGTCTGAAATTTAATGTCAGATTGTAGTTAAACTTTATAATTAAATACACTGCAATTACAATGTAACAGGGGTAACTTCTGTAATTAACCTTAATGTTACAGAAATTTGTAGTAGGTACACAAAATATAATCTTGGAGCAATTAGTGTAATGTAAAGGGATAATTAATTCAGTTAAACTTCTGGTTTATATGAAATAGTAATTAAACATAACTGCCATATAATGACTTGCAGTGTATCTATGGTTAATGTTTTTTAAGGTTCAATCCATATTTCCATACCATAACTGTTCTGAAGCACTTTGGTTAACAATCCAGGTAAGTAAACAGTCTAACACTAAAATTATGATTCTATACTCCAAATGTCTCTATTGCTGCCCTGTATAATGAAATCTTCGACCTGCTCAACTGTATTTCTGATCATATTGCCTTCTATTGGCTAGATATTGCTACACAAGCTGTAGTACTCATGTATATGAAGTGTGATCATACAGGGTCTAGATTACTGAGACTAAATATTATACCTGTGTGTGCTGGAGAGGAGGTGGGTTATGGATTAATTGCTAGCAATATCTGATGTACAAGAAATCTCTTTAATACTGAAAGATTCCAAAGAGCTTTACACATTTTAATAAACTGCTATGCAAATTGTAGAGGTATTTCATCCACTATTAAAATGCAGCTACCCTGGTGATGCAATCTGGCAATATTCCTCAGCCTGATAACAGTTTACAACAAGGACGGGAGAAGGATCAAATGGAAGGATGAGGCAGAGAATGTAGACAGTCAAAATGTTTTAAATGGCATTGGAAATTGGCCTTCAGTCAGCATGCCATTGTATCTTTAATGACCATAAGTGATCAGGATCTGTTTTTTGTTTCTCGTATGAAAGATAGCCCCTCTCAGACAACATCAGTGGTGCTGTAGCATTATCTTGATTCACTAGCAGAGGGAACTTCATCACCAACATTCATGCTGTCTGTTGTTTCTCTAGATTAAATTAGAGGCTGCTCCCATCAGACAGACACTCCTCTCCCATTTATTTTTATTTCTCAGATCTGAGTGTTTAATGATGAGCCTCTGTGTTGAAGCCACTGTTGTCTTATAGGCATTTGCTGGTGTGCTATAACTGTGACAGGTTGGTTTTTATCTGTCAGTAGCTCAGACTTCATGTAGAATAAAACTGAAATTAAGAATGAATTATGGAATTCTATCAATATGCATATTTAAGAAGCACGTGAGATGTATGCTTGGCCAGGATGGTCATCTTCTGAAAAGAGGCTAGTTAGTATCCTTAAAGAACTTACACCAATGCACAAACACTGTTTATAGAGATATTTATTATTATTGGACACCTCCAAAGGCATTTCAAAGATGAAACTGGAAACTAACCAGGTAGGGGAGGAGTCTCTGGGGCATTAACCCTACTTATTAAGATGTGACTTAATAAGTAGGGTGTCAGGAAAAGGAGAGAGATGTTTATTCCCTCCAAATGGAAAAACGACATTACTTTCTTGCAACTGATTGCTAAACCTAAGATAACTGTCTAGCTGACCTTTTACTGACTAGAGATAAAATACTGACCCTAATAAAGTTGTTGGGAGCTTTGCCATTGACATCAGGGTGAAATCCTAGTCCCACTGTACATTTGGTGTATTAAGCAAAACCTTTTGTTTGAATTTTATTTATTGGTTGTGTTTTACTTAGCTAATGGTAATGATGGACTTTATAAGTCTGGATTGTGTGACCTGATTTAAGGGAATCTAATTTCCCTGAAAGAGACCTTGGTTTGACATGTTTGATAGAATATTTGGCCTGAAGAGCTCTGTCTAAAAGTTTGTGTCTTTCAGCAACAAAAGTTGGCCACATAAAAGATATCCTTTCACTCGTCTTAATATGCTTCATGTTTGTAAGGATTAAAGTTTATTATTCCAGCAGCAGATGGGTCTGGCCAGTCTTCGGGTTATGTCCCAGTGAAACGTTCTTAAAAATAACAAATCTCTAAAGCCTGTTTTTAAAAATATGGCACTTGTGGGCAGAGATTTCAGATGATGGAAATTTGGCCTGATGTGCTATCATTTATGATGATACATTCTGAAAACAGAGCCAGTTTTTAATAGGTTATCTGAAGAGCTGCATTTCTTTTCCTCTTGAGACCACATTATGGGCAGCTGAAATAGATTACCAGATGCTTGTGTTTCTAACATTTCATATACATTTTAAACCCAGAACTATGATTCAAAATTTGGCAACTTGCTTTCAACCTCATTTATATAACATGGGATTTTATTTTTTTTAAAACTAGAAATTATGTTTTGGTAAATTAAAATGGTCTACAAAGGCAAAGTCTGAAATCTTCACTGCTGGACAAAGTTCAAGAATTAAAAATAAACTTTTTTTCTATGAAGACAGACAAGCCAGGGCTTTTCCCTTTGCCTTTATATCTTTCATTAGTACCTCTGACCCAAGTATTTAAAACAATGCACAAAATTATCTGATGTGTTAAGGAACAGTCTGCTTGTTCTGTGAAACCTTTCAAAAATAAATAAAATTTTCTCCATTTCTAAAGAAATGTAGGAAATGGTCAATGATTAAAATGAAACCTGGGATAACATTATTACCTGTAAAGTAATGGTACCCAGAGTCTTGATCAGGATTGGGACATCTTTTTGCCTCAAAGAGCTTGTAATCTAAAGCTTTGTCTGTGTTCCAGGTAGCACTTGTCTAACCTTATCAATTTAAAACTAACTTAGTTAAACTGGTGATAAACCTATGTGGAGACTTATATAAACAAGATTTAAATTGAATTGAGTGTCCACACAAGGTTTTGCACTGGCTTACCTGGTTTAAAATTGCCCCTTTAGTTAAACTGGTACAACTTTGAACGAAGACCAGATGTAAGAGGATGAGGTCCTTCCTTTACCCCTGTGCATAACAAATGCATTTGAGACGCTTCCACTCAAGTCACCCCTATCACCATATTAAAAAAATTGGAAATTGAAGTATGCTATGTCAAAGGTCCATTTTAATTAATGATCCAGAATTTATGGCTAACATGCAGAAGCAATTAGAAAGGTGGAGTACCTATATTTCCTTGAATGCAAGTTGATTAGGGTAAAATTTATTTCCCTTGTGTTCCAAGCTCCTGATTTAGTAGAATGATATTTTTCATTAAATGTACTGAGAGTGTTAAACAAAAGCGGCACCTTCTTTTGTGACAACCAGACCTCTGCTGCCCATTCTCAAGGTAGAGTTGCCCCATTATAGGAAGTCTTTTCTAGCCCCACCCCCCACCCGCCTTTTTTAAATGACCAAGAAAATCAGCTATAGTTTTACAATGGCCATTTTACATCTGGTTGCTGATTCTGCTTGCTTGTATTTCTAGTTTTTCCAGCTGTTAAGAACATTTAACTTCTGACATATCTTGCCTTCCCTTTTCCTGAGAATATAAAGTGTCATTACAAAATTTAGGTAGAATGTATTCAGGCTTTTTGGCTCTTTGCAGTTGAGATAGTATAGTGGTGTTGCGGGCTAAGCCCTCTGAAGTGTCCCCAGGTGGGGAAAGTCCGAGGGGCGTGTGCGAGGAGGGTGTCTCTGCGACCTTACAGAATCATTATCTGGCCAGCCCAGGGCCTGGTTGGTGCCGGGGTTATGGCACCAAGATAGCGGGGCTCCACACTGAAACACGCTGACTTTCCTCCGCACCACCCCTAGCTCCACAGCCTGGGCCCCTGGGCTATTTCCTACCCACATGAGAAAGGAGTCCTCCCCTGTGGTCTCAGTCCATGCCTTCTCAGCTCCGCTAGTGGCTGCTGACTGTTTCCCCAAGGCTCCTGGCATCAGCTGGCTGTGGTCAGCACCTGGGCATCAGCTTCGGGGCAGTCTTCAGAGAGTAGCTGCTCCTTGTAGCCTACCCCAAGGTTGCTCTGCTCGCTCTTATTATCTGGGGCTGATACAACTCCTGGTCAGGAGCTTCTAGCACAGGCCCTCCCTCTTTACTGAGCTGTGCTGCTTCATTTATACTAGGGCAGCATTTGGAGTATGCCCAGTAGGTCTTGAGAAGCAGGGTGTCTGTCACCCAGAGAGTCTGCTGAGGCTTTCCATTGTGGAGTAAGCCTAACCCACAACAAGTGGAATGGGGATTTGACTTTCTAGAAAATGCCTGGGATACACAGTGAAATGCTTAACATGTATTTCCACTTCCCTTTTCAGTTAAAGGGAAAAGATGGTTCTAATCATTTATCTTCTAAGCTAGACATGAAAGAAGCTGGAAAGTCATTTTCATCATTAAAATCAGAGTGGTTATAAATGGATGTAGGAAAAAAATGTATATTGGAAGCAGTAATAGAACAAGTACGGAATTGCCACTCACCTGGAACTATACAATCCTCACTTAAACAAGTTTTTTAGAGCCTGAATTGTAACACTGGATCACAATGGCTATATGTTATATTTGAATGGTTCCCCCTCCTGAATAACAAAAGCTTCTGAGGGAGGGTTCAAGTCAAAGCTCATTCAAATGTTTTTTTACTTATCTAAATGATTTATTATATAGAACATTTTATTTAAATTGAGGCCCACCCTTCCTTCCAGTTTTCTAAAGTCTCTGCTTTCTCCTTTTTGTCTCATCCAGCTGATGTTACCTTAACAGCTGAAAGGTAAGTAGCTCTTTCCAGTCTATCAGTCTGAACTGTCAGAATCGCATTGAATTTGGTCTCTTCAGAAAGAGCTTGCAAGCACTGAAAGGCATCAAAAGGCAGGCTGTGGGTGTCATACATATTAGATATGGCTTTTGCATGTGCCCTTGATTCCCTCCCCCCTCTGTTTATGGGTACATTATATATTTTGGGTATCTCTTGCAATATGCTTGAGTTAGATTTTCTAGTTTTGCTGATAAGTAAAATTTGTCAAGGCTAATAGCATTGGCCGTTAGTAAATATTTGTCTTATCAGCAAGACCTGGTGGCTATGTTAACAACTAGTTAGGCAGGTTTGACCTACTTTTTTTTTTTGTAGCTGTTCCTTCATTTTCATTTTGAAAAAAATCAAGTGTGTGATTGTTTTAATGTTAAGTAACACACTGGAGAGTATTACACTTCAAATCTCTTTCCTCCCCTTCTCCACCTCCTGTGTATTATATACATCTTTAAAATACATAAAGTATCAACTCACTATGTAGTTAATTTCACTACTATTTTTGTAATTTCACTATCTGTTTCCCCTACTCATTCTTTTCCGTCTGCTGCCAGCATATATCAGATTTATGGTCAATCTAGCCAACACTTAGCCAAAGATAGATATACCTGTCACCCTTTTCATCCTTGCTGAAAAGAGAGGTACTTTACTTATTATTACATTTCTCTTCCTTCAAGGCAATGGAAAGAAAGGAAAATAACACAGAGCATACATACACTGTTTTAGGGATTTGCGCTTGATCTCCACGTTTAGAATTGAATTTATTTATTGTGGTACACAAGCATCGTATACTGAAGACTTGACTCCGAGTTTCTGAAGGTTGATATTTGTGGAGTGTTTGTCCAAAAAGAGGGAACATTTATTCCATGAATGTAATAGGAATCAGAGTGTATGTAATATTTAAGTGATTAATTCATCTCTTACTACTGTTCTCCAGCGATGGTCTCCCACATTACTGAGATGTCAAACTAAAGTATGGATTTTGACTATGGAGCATTATCTCTAACCCCCATTACAAAGCCCAAACTTTTATTTTTAAAAGTTAGTGACTTGTGCAGTTGTATTTAATAGAAAGGCTTCAGTGTGAATTCCAAAAGTCCTGGGGCAAGGGGGGCTCTGTCCTGCAGAGGAAGCAGATGATGCTCTGGCTCTGTGTCCTTGGACTCTGCTCTACTGGATTACAGGGACTGAGAAAGCAACAAGTTTCTGGCCACACTATCATGGGGTAGCAGGTGAGAGGGAGTAGTTGCCCCATATTCATGGGGCAACAGGGAGGAGGGAAGACAGTACTCTGTACCCTTGGGCTCTGTTGAAGGGCTGCAGTCAGGAGGGGCCAGTACTCCTGCAGGGTTGACAATCTCAGCTGCTGGGACCAGGCTCCTTGCTCATCTCATTCCCCACAGGTGCAGCTACAGCAGCCGCCAGCCAAAAGTTACTTTCATCTGCACAGGCACACTGTGCCACCCGGCAAGGAGTCTGAAAGCAGGGGGACCGGATCTGGGGAATTTGACCAGTTAAAAGAATTTCAGAGGCTTTTGGTTTAAAAAAAAAAAGTGGGGGGCCCTTTTGAACATCATACTGATCATACATCTAGAAACTGAGAGCAAATGCCATTCCTACAAGGTGGAGGAATGTATCCTGGGAAGCAGTGATTGTGAAAAGATTGTAAAGTTCACAGTGGACAAGCAACTCAGCATTTTCTCCCTGTGGGATGGTGCGGTAAACAAGATTAATGTGATCCTGGGATGTATGAAGAGGGATCAAAAGTAGGAGTACAATGCCTCTGTATTTGAGATTGGCTAGACAGATATTAGAATACTGTGTGCAGTTCTGGTCTCTGTTTGAAAAAGACTGTTGAAAAATAGGACAGGTTGCAGACAAGTGTCACAAAAATGATTTGACGGCTGGAGAATATGCTTTACAGGGAGAGGCTTATAGCTCAATTTTTTTAGCTTATTGTAAGTTCAAGATGTGACTTGATTATGGTGCATAAATGCTCTCATGGGGAGAAAATACCATGTGCCAAAATACTCTTTAATCTAGCAGAGAAAGGCACAGTGAGAATCAACGGCTGGAAGTTAAAGCCAGACACCAAATGAGATGCACATTCTTTACTGTGAGGATGAATAATCATGGCGACAAACTACCAGAAGAAATGGTGGGTTTTTCATCTCTTGGTGTCTTTAAATCAAGACTGGATGCCTTTCTGGAAGATATGTTTTAGTCAGACACAAGTAATTGGGCTCAATATAGGGGGACTAAGTGAAATTTAATGGCCTGTGATATTCAGGGGTCAAACTAGATTAATGATCACTTCTAGCCTTACTCTATAAATCTAAGAAAAGAAATTCTTCAGTGGGATCCTTGGGAAAACAGTGTTTACTCAGAGGGGCTTTTGAATTTTACACAGATATTTGAATGTCAATAAAATACAAGTAATGAGGATAAGAAAATATTTATTTGTAAGTTCCAGAGGAGTATCCATGTTAGTCTAGTTCAGCAAAACAAACAAGGAGTTTTGTGGCACTTTTAAAGGATAACAAATGTATTTATCACCTGAGATTTTGTGGGAGAGATACCACGTTATCAGATATTTGAAAATGGAAAAAAAGTATAGGAAAGAGGGATAAATGCAGTGAAGTAAGTGTAATCACTGACTACTAACACAGCTACCCCTTTGGAACTTGTCAACATGCAGGCACTAACCTGATCCTGTGATTACACTTATTTCACTGCATTTATCCCTCTTTCCTAAATTTGTGGGTTATTTTTTCCCCCCATCTTCAAGCGTCTGACAAAGTGGGATTTTCTCCCACGAAAACTCATGCAATAAATAAATGTGTTAGCCTTTAAAAGTGCCACAAGTCTCCTTGTTTAATTTATTTGCAGTTCATGACAGGAAAGAAAAAGAAAAAAGACCATATTTTTTTTAATAAAATCTCTGATCTGTAAGAGAATGCTATTTGAACTATTTCTATTAAGAATCTCTTATGTGTTAGAAATGATGACACGTCCAGTCCTGAGAGCTCTTCTACCTTTGTACAGGAATACTATGATGTTGTCATCTTTCCATTCAGCTGGTAATTTATGCCCATGCTTTGAAAGACAACTGATGCTTGCCAATGGTCATCACCCAAAGCATCTTTAAGCAATGAAGGTGGAATCCCATCAAGTCCAGAAGCACTCCCTCGAGTGACAGGGGATCAGTTTATGTCTCTGGGTCTTTTGAACAGTTTGCTAGGTCATACAGCTCTGGACAGCATCAGCAGGTCTGAGGCTCATAGTTTCATGACATGTTTTCCATCTGTCCAGGACCTTGTCTGATGATAAGCAGGGCAATCCATCTAGTTCCATGATGGGAATATTAGAAGGGTATTCATGGCTGCTAGCCAGGCACATCATAGCTCTGTAGATAGAATGCTGATTTTGGTGCTTTAGGTAATCTTCTGCTTTATCAACCAAGGAGTTGATGTAGATCTCAGTGCACATTTTGCCAGGCCCCAGAAAATACCTTTCAACTATTTATTTTTTGGACATTTCCCTGCTTATGTGCTTCTGCCTGCTTTCTCTAATCTATCAAAGAACTCTTCAGAAAGCTGAGGCCAGCTGCATTGGTTATCTGTCCCTGGAAAGGCATTTGCTCAGGTTCTATCTGGTAGGGTGCAGTGACTTCTTAACAGACATCATCATCCACAGCACTCAGGTTATACCGACAGGTGGCTAACAATGGCTGCTGTTTCTACTCTCTGGATTCCACCTGAGCTGCACTGAAAATTTAAAACTGTCTACTGCATATGGCTTAGGTCAACCTCAGCGTGACCTTTGATTTGGTGGATGGGTCACGGTTGAGCTGCCTGGAGTGGCTCACAAATGTCAGTGAGCCAACCTCAGGACAGACACCCCCCAAACTGGGTGTGTGAGTTCTAGGCATATATTTCACTAATTCAATATCAAGGGGGAACTTCTCAAATACTCTTAACAGCCTTAACATGGGGTCACAGACAGCTCCCTTGTCTTCTCTGGTCTATCTTGCCACCCAGACAAAGTAGAGTTATTCACAAGGTAAAAGCAGGTAAACATGTATAAATGAATTAGTCTTAGATTTCAAAGAGTAATAGAAGCTGATGTGATGTGCAAGCTCTGTATGTCATTTAGGACTAACCCAAGCTAGACAGTCAGGGATGGGAAAAAACCTTTTTTCGTGATACTGTCACAATATTATATTTTTTATTTGTAGGGAAACCCATTTCTGAATTTCTCTATTTAATAACCCCAATGATCCTGAAAAATAGAACAATAAAGATTAAATGATCCTATAAGATAAGCTAAATATTTTTAAAAGTGCTGACTGAACTTTCATTACAAGCAATGAAGTTATCCCTGTATATGGTTGACAAATGTATTTTGGGTAACTTCCCTCCCAATAGCTGGGATGAATAACTTTCAGACTACAAATTCACCAACTATTTACTCTATTTGCTAGTCATTATTTGTGTTGTGCGGGTGATCACAGTCGCACCGTATTGATGACTGAAGCATTTTAAGGAGGAGACTGTTAAAGGTATTATGGCAAATTGGCTGGCAGTCAGACTTGATCCCTATGTCCTCTTTGTGCCTTTGCAAATCTTCCTCTTAAATGACGAGAAACACATTTCTGGGGAAAATGTTTGGATGAATAAACATTTTTGCTAAAATTCATTAATCTTGCAGCAGTTTCACATTTACAACTCTGAATGGCTAATTGCTACCAGTTAGGGTGTGCTGAATGGTGCAGGAGTTAAAGTGCTAGTTTTAACACTTGCATAGCCCTTACAATCCAGATATTTCACAAGTGCTTTAGAAGGTGATTGAAGAATCATAGAACTGGAAGGGACCATGAGAGGTCATTGAGTCCAGTCCCCTGCACTCATGGCAGGACCAAGTACCATCTCTATAGTATCTCTGTCAGGTGTTTGTCTAACCTCCTCTTAAAAATTTCCAATGATGGAGATTTCACAACGTCCCTAGGCATCTTATTACAATAGCTAATCACCCTGACAGTTAGGAATTTTTTCTTAATGTCCAACCTAAACCTAGGAGCCAGAGAAATAATTTGTTGTTGTTTTAGTTTTCAATGAAATTTTTTGAATGTCTCTAAAACATTTGAATTATCCCTAATGGGGCATTTCTGGGGAAGGCCTGGTAAGTCACAGCAATGGAACCCTCTCCCATAGTAAAATTGCACTGTTGGCTTCTGAATCACTACTGCATGATTTTGGAGAGTCACTCCTAACTCATGTTGACCGATATTTCCAGCTGGTACAAGATAAAATCAAAACCATTTCAACAAGAGAGAGACAGATTTAGAAGAAAGAACACTTCACATTCTATTGTGATGTTTTATTTTCTTCAGCTACTGAATTTGGATATGTTGTTTCTCAAAAGCCTAAAATCACATGGGAAATATTGTAGTCTTGGTGAAAAGGCCAGGGAACCTTGTGAACAGCCTTTTCCCTTGCTGCTCCTCAATCTACTGAAATTGAGGAGCTACAAATATTTTACCTTTCACTCCCATCCAGATAGATATTCCCCTTTCCTCCTTTTATGAAGATGGATCTACAGTTCACAATATTGGTCCAACATCCACCTCCTTCTCTTCTCTCCAAAGGAAAAAAGCTAACATTTTATTCTCTCTCCCTATAAAAGAGTTGTTTTAAGCTTTTTTATGATCTTATACCTTACTTTAACAAGTTTTATATCCTTTCGCCTTATGTGAAGAGTGGAACATAAAATATCACAAATGTTGATGAGAAGCTGGAGTATGTCCAATGGGACTGTATCACATGCTGATAAAGGGAGATGGTATTCTAACAGTTACACCAAGGTTGATGTGAGAACTTCAACATAGCCAAACTACCTGTAAAAGCACAATGAAGACCACATTACCCCAAGCCAAATTATATACATATCTAGGGATACATAGGGGATTCTCAAGGGGCATAGATAGAAAGTAATCACCAAGGGACTGATCCAGGCACTCACCATAATGATGGGTGCAGAATAAGAACCTGAACAGAATACAGTCTGGAGTCAAGTGAAATCACAGAAGGCCTCCCACTGAGTGCGGAGTGCCTTCTGCAAATTGCTGATTGTTTTGAAACAAATGTGGTGAAGGAAGGTCAAAACTTGTAGGACTGTGCTCTAAATTAGTCTTTTAAATAACTTTAGGCTATTTTGTCTGTGAGATGACAGGGTGTGGTGTGGGGTTTTTTATTTTATTTTTAGACACCTCATGCTTGAGATGGTTGATAGGAAGGCTAGAAATACTGAGGACAGGCAAGGTAGACTGCGATAACATACTACTTTTTGGTTTGAAAACGAAGGGTTTTTATTTGAAAAAAATGAAATGATGGTGGAGTTTTACTCAAATACAGTTTCCTGGAGCTCCCTTCACTGCTGGGCTGACTCTCTGTCAAAGGAAGAGGGATAAATATTAATGCATCAGTACTTTTCTCAAATAGCTCAAAATTTTCAGTATAGTGTTATGATTCCTACTGGGAGAGTTTTATGGCTGAAACCTCCAGAGCCCACTATTATTTGGGCAGCCCCAAAAGAGCTCATTATCTCTGTGAACCTAAGGTTAGGTGGACTGATTTAGAAAGGCAGGTGATCCATTAAGACATTCACTCCATTTTCTATAAAAATGTTGATTTCCCATGCCTTTATGGGCGGCTGGATTATTAGCAATGCCATAGTGAATGTGAATGCAGGGGTGTGGCAGGGAAGTAGCTCAAATTAGCTTGTGTCAAAAGTTGGCATCTAGTTTCAAACTACATACCTTTTTATGTGGTTCTAAAGATCTTAATAAACTTGGATTTCTTCTATTATTTCTCACCATTCACTTTCTTACAGGCTGTCATGGAAGTCAGGTTCTGTCAGTCCTCAATTGGTTGGTTTTGTTTGGTGCTTTTCAGAAGGTAGGCAACATATCTGAGAGGTGAAATATTCTGTGCAGGTGAGGGGCATAGAATTCTACTTTTAGGAAAAATCCATGTTGTTTATAAATCTGAATAACTAGCATAAACAGATATTTTACTTCAGTATGTTCTTTTTGTACCCACTCTCAAGTAACTCATGGGGATGTGAGTTTAAGAATTATTTGCCTTCTAAACTTCCTCCCACAAAGGTGATGAAATAGTCAAACTTTTTTTATGCTTTTCCTCACTTTTCACAACTCCCTGCTTTCTTCTTCTTCTTCTTCTTCTTCGAAGGAGAAGCAGGGAGAAACCATAACACCTGTTGTGGCCATTCTGCAAACTGAGCACTCACATAGGGACACTTAGGACAAAAGTCAAATGGCTTGCACATTAGGAGAATTGGCATATAGACATTCATGAGGAAACTGCCCATACCAGATGGGGTCATAATATGGTTGCTACATGGTAAAAATGGCAATGCCTTGTCTCCACCAAGATTTTATAGATTTTTTGGACAGTGAAGATAGCCAGCAAGATCCTTTTTCTGCATAGCTCCTCAGTCTGGTTCTTGCCCACACACAACCACATACAGAGGCAAGAGAAGTTTTCTGGTTGAGGAGGACAGGCAAATGCTCACAGGCAGCGATTTCTCTCCTCCAAACTACCAAATCAAGCAACATTCTTCTATGGAGGAAAATCATCCTCCATATGCACATTACAACAAGTATCCTGGGTTTTTACTTTGCATATCCAATCACCATAACAAAGATCAAATTGTTCACTTTTCAGATGTCAGTGGATACAGATTAGAATTTTCTTAAGGAAGACAAAGGACAGTCACTAATAAGAAACTTTTATCTATAATTTTATTTCTTATAAGGTATATTAAATAGTGCTATGGCAAAAAAAAATGTGACCAATATACATTTTGGCTGGCAGGCTTTTATTGGTGATTGATCAAAGACACCATAGAACTGATTCTATGATGCAATAAATAAGGTATGGATTAAAGATTATATTTCTCGTCAATTGGTGGCAGTGATGCCTTCCTGTCTATGGAAATGTCAAAGGAGTAAACTTAAAAAAAGATTGCAGTTATATTTTTACATTTCCTCCGTTATCTGAAACATAGCCGGTAAATAAGGGTGAAAAATGTGTCCTTTACTTCCAATTCCAGAGAGAGCACACATTTCCCAGTAGCTGTCTAGCAATCAGGTTAATAACAAAGGGTCCAAAAGCCCTTGGATTGTGGAGATGAACTCCAGTGAGCAGTGAAGGGTGAAGATTGCATTGGTGGATATTTTGATTTCAGATCTGTTGTGATGCTTCACGATATGTACTGAACATCCACACAGCACTGGATCTGTGGAAACAAAATATAAGTGAGATTCAGTGAAAGGGTTAAGTCATTTTTCTGGCCAGTGTTATATGTCCATTAAAGTTGAAAGCCTATGATCATACACAGGACTACTGTCTTACTCTTAAGATCTGTTGTCTGAAAAGCTTTTTAATTGATTTCAAGTGTGTGGCAATGGAGAAACAATATAATACAGAACAACAAATTTTTATATAGTGCTGTAAGACTTTTTCCTCCTGACGTGGAAGGATGGTCTAGTAATTAGCACACTGTCCTAAGCCATGAAAGATCTTAGTTCAATTCACTTGTCTTGGACTTCCTGGGTGACCTTAAGCAAGCTCCTTAGTCACTCTGTGCCTCAGTTACTCAAGTGTAAACTGGGGTTACTAACTCTACCCTACTTTTGGGGGGCGGGAAGGATATGTTAGGTTAAATATATTACAAGATTGTGAAATGCTTTGACATCTATAAAGGGTAACCAGATCTCCTGATTTTATAGGGGCCGTCCCAATATGGGAAGAAAACAGGAGAAGTTGGAAGCAAAAATTCAAGGAATGTTGCTCAAACCGAGTTCATAGCTTTTAGGCTTTAAAGGAGTGAAAATGTGACTATGATTTGTACATAATTTGTTTTCATTTTGACCTGTTTTTACAGGTAATCCAGTAGATACAAAGATAAATGTTAATCCCACAAAGTAGTCACTACATGTGGAATAAAAGTTTAAAAATTGCAGAAAAAAGCCAATGTACAATACAGTTATAAAATGATATTCAGTATGTTGAAAAGTATAGAACTGTTAAGCACATACACACTGTACATTTAATGTGTGAATGGAATTACTGCATAGTTATGCTGCTATATTTAATATTTACAGAGCTTTACTTTCCACTGTTATTCCTGTGGGGTCTTATTTCAATGGTGATTTTACCTCAGATTGTAATGACAATACAATGGAAAAAATAACATCCATAATGCTTGAAAGTGGTGTTAGCATTTGAAGTAAACTTCTGCATTTATTAATTTTTCTTCTGTATTATAGTACTGATTATCAACATATTAGCAATTCATAGATTTCAAAACATTTACTCTGCTCCATTGCCAATAGGAAAAACGTGTCTACTTCAGTGAACCGTGTTTTACCTTCCCTCTAATTCTCTGAATTCTGCTAATCAAAACTGAGCAGTTCTTGTGAAATTTTCTTACATAGTTTCTTGAATCTTTGCTAGTTCTAAAGAGAAGAAATAGAGTTCTCCTTATTTGCAAAACTTATGACATCACATTTCCTACCAAGTTGAAATCCCAATTAAAGATGTAGTTTTTTATTACCACCTTTGGTTGATAATTCATGTTCTGCTTGAGATCCAAACTCTTACCTCTTACATGGAGCCCTTTGATAAAGTTACATGGAAGGCATTACAATGTACACCATGTAAAGGCAAGTGACTTTTAAAATGTATTCCTTTAGCCTTATGAAGATGCATAAATCTTTTTCCTGGGCATCATGTGCTAAGCTAATAGAAAACACTGGGTGCACTCATATTTTAGTTAAAATTCAGAATTAATGTTTTGTTCTTGGCCTGCATTGCTGTTAATCCTGGCAATGTTATTTCTATCGTGATTTTGTGAATATTTGTGTACACAGAAAAGGAAAGTGCCTATTGATCATGTTCTAGAGCTGTAGATCTCAACCTTTTGCTGGCTATGACAGGCTTGGCAGCATGTCACGGCCTACATGATGCATCAGCCCATCCCTCCAGGCTGAATCCAGCCATCTCCCTGGCTCTCCATAACACACTTACACAGCAGTAATGTGTCCTGACACAGTGGTCGGGAACTGCTGTTCTAGAGCGTAATTGTGCTTATTGATGTTTAAAATTAACTCCCACTTGTATTACTTCAGAATCGTAACAAACTTTCTTCTGGAAAAAGTATATTTTGTGTGTAGTTAAAAACAGTGGAGACAAACAAAGATGTAGGTTCCAACCAGATTTGGTCTAGGGCCACACCGGAGAGCTTACCAATGGTAGAGCGCTCCCCCATTGACTTAATTAATCCACCTCAATGAGTGGCAGCAGCTATTTCAGCAGAATTTCTCCCTAACCCTAACTTATGTCACTCACAGGTTGGGTTATTTGACTTAGTCACACCCCTAACTGTGACATAAATTATATGACATAAGTGGTAGTGTAGAAATAACCTAGATTTACTTTTCACAGTGATGAGTAATCTGCACTTCTCTTTAGTAATGCCTTTGACTGGAAAGGATTATGTAGTGTATATACTCCTAACTGTAATATAGTGCTTCATTTCTCTCATAATTTCTGAAGCTGGAAGCCAAAATGTTTTTCTGGGCCTTAGCACATTGCTTGATCTTGCAAAGTCTATTTCATGCTCTACTAGATCCTAATGGAGATTGTTGGTAATGAGATAACATTTATTTATACAGAAAATACATTTAATAGTAGCTGCTTCTAGTTGCTTGCAAGTTTTAGGCAACAACTTTTTATATTTTTGTCTATATCTAATGTAATACATTAGGGTTGCTATTTTAACTACCTAAAAAGATAAAACACTATATATTTTTGCTGTTTCATGACTTCAAGAGGAATAGCTTTTATGAACATCTAAATGAGGCTGTACATTAATGTTCCCCCAGAGATGTATTTATAGTTGGGGCTGCTGCCTCCCAGGCTATTGAAATCAACTGGTGGTAAATGTTATGCCCCATTTGGTAAAAGCAGATCTGATGTGCACCTGTTAATGTAAGCAACCTTTAGACTTAATCATAAGAGAGTAGATGCAGAACTGTCTATAGGTGCTCTTGAAAGACTTTGGGAGTGACCTTGGTTTCAGAGATGTTAACATTTCAAATTGAGAATCTGCAGCAGGCTTTTTGCCTAGAGCTATGCTGTA
Source organism: Pelusios castaneus (assembly GCA_007922175.1). NCBI lineage: Eukaryota > Metazoa > Chordata > Testudines > Pelomedusidae > Pelusios > Pelusios castaneus. The sequence continues at coordinate 5,804,451 of ML685789.1, read as the reverse complement.
AATTATTGGGAGGAAGTAAAGAAGAGCATTTATCATTGTAAGTTCCAAGCCAAGGACTACAGTATGGAAGCTAAGGCCGCTTTCAAAATCTCATGTGAGGAACAAGGCAGAATCAAGGTAATATACGTTGTATATTATTATTATTTTTATTTCTATTGTGGTAGCACCTGGGTGCTTCAGTCATGGACCAGAACCCCATTGTGCTAGGTGCTGTACAAATCCAGATAGCTAATAAGATAGTCCTGCCTGAGGAGCTTATAGTGTTATAGTCATATAGATCATCTCCCCTTTAGTATAAAGAAGTATACTCAGGCACAACAGTCCTCTCAAAAGGGATTAGTGATTCTGGATGTCTCAATTATTGGGTGCCCAACATGAGGTACTTTAAAGGGGTCTTATTCTAAGATGATGGGTGCTCAGCCATCTCTGAAAATCAGGCCCCCTACTATGTTCCCTATTTGGCACCCAAAATCACTAGTGATTTTTGAAAATTTCAGCCACATTCTTAAAAAAAGCCTACAAAACGATCTTGCATAGTTTACTTCAAGCCTTGTTTGCATTCTGTCAGAGATTTTCAAAGTGCTCATGTTTTTCTATCTGTTGTCCCCAGTGATTAATTATTGGCCTACATATTGATCTTGAATTCAATTAAGAGTGTGTGTGTATATATATAAACAGCATAATTGTGTGGCCTGTGTGTGTGGCATATAGGTTTCATTAGCATGAGTTTGGTTTAGATGAATAAGATGCATGCCCTTGCAGAGTACCTGAGGGATGAGAATGATGATGGCGATGGTATTTCACATATTTCATTGATAAGTTATATCTGTTTTTTGTGTCGAATTGATTTATCAGTTGAAAGTGTACAGTCTTAGGCTGACATTATGCAGGTTACTATGTTATTCCTTCATAATGCCTTTGTTGCTTACTCTGCTTTAATAGTTATACTATGGGAAATCTGGTTAAAGAAAGACAAATTCTATTTTTCTTCATACCAGTATAAATCTGGAGTCATTCAGTTGTATTCAGTGGAGCTAGTGCATATTCGGAGGTAAACGGGAACAGAATTTGGCTTAGTAACTACAAAGAGTAGAGCACCTAAGAAAAGTACTGTGTGATATGTAAGTAGTATAGTTTTCCAAGGTAGTATTGGAGATACTGGTAGTTACTGATGGAAACTAAAATATGTACTCCATAAGGAAAGGAACTTCAGTTTATCCAAAACTTTTCTTTGAAATTCAGTGTGATTAAATTTTCCCCTGACAGGAAATAAAGGGATAAATCTCTGCTGTATGGATGTGCTGTTGGGGAAATGGGTGTAGCCTCCTATCCTTCCCCCACCCAACAATCTCAAGAGAGCAAGATTCCAGGCTAACAATCAAGAAAGCATTAAGGAAAGGGGTCTGACTGCAATTTTGGAGTTCCACACCCTTGAGTGGGTAAAGACAGCTGGTTAGAGGTTTTGGCCAGATCCTTACTGGCTAATATGAATATCTGTAGTGTTGGGTATGATGCTACTCTTGCAGATGAGCAGCAATTTGCCCCTACTCCACCACAGAGAATGGCTGTCTGCTCTGAGCAATCCTGTCTTGCAATGGCAGGATATATCATGTAACAAACATGCTGTGCTTTGCTCCATTTTGGCCCTAAAAGTAGGAGGGAGAGAGCACTTGAAGCTGCAAGTCACCTGAAGTAGCTTGCTTTTTATGGATGTTGATTAATACTGGAACAGATTTATTTTGTTCTTGTGGATTTATAAAACACCAATTCCAAAGCGATCTCATTTAGGTTTCCTGTCAATTACTTAAAAGCGCAGCTAGCCAATCAATACAAATCTCATCTATCTCTCTACCCCATCCCTCTAAAAACCCAAGCAGCAACTGCACACATACACCAAACATAAACAACTATGCAGAGCAAATCATTAATAATGCAATTCTCCACCCACCCCGTTACCATCCTTTAGTTCTTTTAAGAAGAAGAGCCTTGAAGCATGTCCTAGGATTCTGGTTGTTTCAGACTGAGGTGGGAGAAGCATAGCAAAGAAGCAGTAGCAGCTGCCTCTCAGATTTCAGCTGTAGCTACATAGAGTCCGAGTTCGAAGGGACTGCAACCCCAGCCAATATGTGCTATGGAGGGGGCCTGTCAAACAGGCCAGTTATGGGTTTAAGGTCCAAATGCACCTTTTGAAAACCTGCAGGTAGCCAACGCACATCATGAAGCAGTAGTTCAATGTGCTCATGGGAAACATGCACTGCTGTAGCTTCTGAATGGACTCTCTCCATGGATACATCAGCACTTCCGTCACAAGGTGTGATTACAATTATGCAGATACACCTGAATTACTTTTAATCTAGATAGCTTTTGTCGAAGCCTGCTTGTGGTGCTGCATGCTTGTGTACAGCTAGCCCTGGCTAAAGTCTCCGCTTCTGTGGCTTCATTGCTCTTGGAATTTGCACTACTTTGTATGCCCCATGACTGCAGTATAGACATACCCTAACTTGTATTCTTTTCCCTATTTGGCTTCTGGAGCAACACAGCTGAAGGCTACCCCTTGGGGCAGATTCCCTTAATTGTTATACAAGGCAAGACTCTGTACTAGGGATAACACAGAGTAACATATAGGCCTGGGAGGTGAGTTGCAAAGAACCTGGTGTGTCTCCTCTACTGAATGCAAACAATATGTATGCTCAAAGTGGATAGAACAAGTTCAGAAAAGAAAATGTTAATTTATACACTACTTAATGCAGGGGTAACAATGACTGTCCGGGCTTATCTGCTTGCATATGATTTGTTAAATAGAAGCCAGTCTCAATCTTTAATGTCCAGAAGTCTCATCAATCTGATGGCTGTTTTTTGAATGATACTACATAAGATAATGATTTCAATCTAGTTTTTGGCAGATAGGCATTAATAGAGTGAAAGCCATCATCATAGTTGGCACCAACTGTGACATCCTTTTTGCTAATGTTAGTTGAGAGACTAAACATAGATCAGACATAAAAGCTTGAGTAATTTTTCACTCTTAACATATATCTTACTGCAGAGTTAACTTTGGCTGTTTTTGAGATTTATGCCCTAATCCCCCTACCTCTCCTATTCAAAACTGCTTGCTTGGTTGAGGATATGGATTAGAGCTCAGGATTTACCTTCAAGTGGAGTTTAACCTTCTTATTTTGCAGTGTACAAGGCTGAAATTGTTAAGAAATTCAGGTTTAGATAGTCCTCCAGTGCCATCCCACAATTCCCAGGGCTGTATTGTCTGGTCCTGCTCACTTCCCTCTTGTCTCCTATGTACCAAATTTAAATATGCTATTTATATGTGCCCTTTGTGTCTAAACACCTAGAGCATTCTGCTGTTTGCATCCCAGTGTAGCATCCTGTTAATTTGTGCCTGAATTTTCCCACACTCCCAGCTGAATTTTTGTAGAGTTTAAATATGGTCAGTCCCTTTAACCACATTCAACATTTTCCTTAATTTAGTATTTTACAAAATAAATAAACCAGAAATCCTAACGATAGTATGTCTACGGGCAGCTAACCTGGCATGCAGGAGCTTCTGAACAGGCTAATGTGTAGAAATGAATAAAGGCATACCAAGTATTAACTTACGGCTTTGTCGTGATACAGAACATAAAAGGGGAGATCTTTTTTTTCTTTCTATGGACAAAAAACAATATGTTCTTCTGTTGCCTTGGAAGGGCTGTCCACTTCAGATGGGCTGTGGCAGCCACCTAGGCCTCTTGGTGTGAGGGCTGTGATCCAGCAGGGAAAAAGAAAAAGGTCCAGGGATGACATGCTGCAAGAAACACACAGTGACTTTGGACATGGGATCAGCATCCTGAATATCAGAAGGAGGAAGAGAAATGGTAGTGGAAGAGAACAGGAGTCAAGACCATACGTCCCATTTTGGCAGAGAAAATCCTTTTTTTAAAAAAAAAATCCCTGTCCCAGTCATCCTGACCTTTTTGGCAAAACTGGGCATTTGTTACACTTGCTTTTGACAACTGATCATCAAAAAAGTGGGGAGAGACCTGTAACAGGACACAGAGAAAAGTGAACCCTGCACAGGCAGCAGTGGCAAGTCATATGCTCCGATATCAAGGAAGCCAGCTTTAGATGGCAATAGCTACCTGTTTCTGGATTTATATGGTTGCCTCATCAGTGTGTCCTGGCAGTGCATAGTTGGAGTAAGTTCCTGACACAGCTCCAGGAAGGTGGCCATTCTCATGTGCAAGTTCTAAATTTACAGCTGGTCATCCAGGGTCTGCATGGTGATGTGATCTACTGAGTTGTGCTAGTTATCCGGCACCAGAAGCACCAGTTTGCATGAGGGAATCCTCAGTGACTGCTGCATGCATCAATTATTTTTGTTCAGCCATTCAGGCAACCACCTAGGATGATCGTCTCACCAAGACCTGCCGCCACCACACTCTGAGGGTCACAGGCCACTGCTGAAATGCTCTCCTCCATGTCATCTCTCTGTATTCTGCTTCAATAGCCATGCAGCCAAAAGCAGAGACAGTTTCAGTCTATGCTAGATTCTGGCCTTGGCACCAGCCAAAACAGATGTAAGTGAGGAATGTGCAGAGTTGTAAATTTACTGTATGGGTAGACTAAGAATGCTTTCACACACGGCCTCTGAGGCTATGTACACACGATCAGATTAAAGCGCAACAAGGCAGTCGCGCTACAAAACTCACGTGACCTTTATTGCGGGACAACGCGTACACACGTTGCTCCCTGCAACGCAACAAAATTACACGCATTATCGCGGTTGAGCGCAATGACTTCTGGGCACCTATCCCATCGTTCCATTTTCCCCTAAGTTGGCGCTATGAATCATGGGATGAAGGAAAGGAACGCAAAGCGCCATGGGTAAAGTGTCAGTTTCCCATGGTGCTTTGTGTTCCCCTAGCGTCTTCCTCGTTGCCAATAGCAACTCGCGCCTATTTTCAACATTGCAGTGACGCAACGCACCACTTGCAATCAATCGCAACAGCGACAGCATGGATCCTGCTATGATCTCCATTGTCGCCTTCAACATTCTGAATACATCTCGGCTTGTTGCTCAGTACGCAATGAGCTCCGAGTCAGACGAGGACACCGAGGAGCAGGGGCTGATCGATGCCATGCAGAGCAACAGCACCGCGTTGCTCAGCTACTTCACCGATCATCTGCACACGGTGCAACGCCGTTTCTGGTCGCGAGAGACGAGCACCGAGTGGTGGGATCGCATTGTTATGCAGCTGTGGGATGACGAGCAGTGGGTACAGAACTTTCGAATGCGGAAAGCAACCTTTCTGGAACTGTGCTCAGAGTTGGCCCCTGCCCTGCGACGGAAAGACACCAACATGAGGTCAGCCCTAACTGTGGAGAAGCGTGTTGCGATTGCTGTATGGAAGATGGCGACTCCCGACTGCTATCGGTCCGTTGCAAACCAGTTTGGAGTCGGGAGGACCACCGTCGGATTAGCCCTCTCACAAGTGTGCCAAGCCATCAATCGCATCCTGCTACGGAGGACAGTGACATTGGGCAATGTTCGAGAGATTGTGGACGGCTTTGCTGCCATGGGATTCCCTAATTGCGGGGGAGCCATAGACGGCACACACATCCCTATTTTGGCTCCAGACCATCTCGCGACGGAGTACATAAACAGGAAGGGCTACTTCTCCATGGTGCTGCAAGCACTCGTGGATCACAAGGGTCGTTTCACGGACATCAATGCTGGGTGGTCGGGAAAGGTGCATGATGCCCGCATTTTCAGGAACACTGGTCTGTACCGGAAGCTGCAAGGGGGCACCTTTTTCCCTGATCAAAAAATAACAGTGGGGGAGGTGGAGATGCCCATAGTCATCCTCGGAGACCCAGCATACCCACTGATGCCATGGCTCATGAAACCCTACACTGGGAACCTTGATCGCAGCAAGGAGCGGTTCAATTACCGATTGAGCCGCTGCAGAATGACTGTGGAGTGTGCCTTCGGCCGTTTAAAAGGGCGCTGGCGCTGTTTGTATGGGAGGCTGGACTTGGCGGAGGACCAGATCCCTGCCGTGATTGCGTCATGTTGTGTCCTCCATAACATTTGTGAAAGTAGGGGAGAAAAGTTTTCCCCTACGTGGGCTACGGAGGCACAGCGCCTCGAGGAAGCATTCGAGCAGCCAGCCACTAGGAGTATTAGGGTGGCACAAGGAGAAGCTGCTCGCATAAGGGAGGCACTCAGGGAGCATTTCAATGATGCCCTTCCCTAGTTAAGTTCCATGACGCATGAGGTGCACCTTAGGATCATTTCAATAATGTGTATAAATAAATGCATTCTTCAAAGTATTTGTTACTGTTTTTATTGAAACCTGAAAGATGGGGGTGGGGTTACAGGTTGGTGTAGCTCCGGGTCTCGTAAAAGTAGCTGGGGGGGGGGGGCTGGATGTTGTCCTGTACCGGGGTGGAGGGTGGCCTTCAAAGAAATGCTTTGAGGGACTGCGGTGTGTGGGAGGCATACACGGCTGAACTGTCTGGAGTGGAGCCCGGACATTTATCGCCTGGGACTGCAAAGCTATCATGTTCTTTAGCAGTTCTGTTTGCTCCTTCATGACGCTTATCAGTTCGTCCCTGTGTTTCTGCCTCCTCTGCTGGGATTCCTCTCTCCAGGCTCTATTCTCCCTTGCGGATTCTTGTGTTGCTTTCAGCAGGTCGTTAAACATATCCTCCCTGTTTCTTCGAGAACGCCGCCTAATGTTTCTCATTCGGTCAGCTGGGGTAGACACCGGCCTTGTGAAGCTCAATTCTAATACAAAAATAACAATAAAGACATTGTTAACACATAGCATAGATAGCCAATGTAACCTTCCAGTAGCACATTCCACTGGAAGGTACAGGGCGGTCAACACACTACGCTGCGCTGAAGCAGACAAGGTACATTCTAATAGACGGCTTACCGGGGGCTAAGAATCGGAAGAGGGCACACAGATGGAACCCAATATCCCTCTCCTCAGAGTGCCCCTTCCATCTAGAATACATCTCCTACATGCCGCCGGTAGCAGGCCGGGACCGTATGCTGCTGCACTGTGTGCTGCCATGGTTCCCAGGGCTGTGCTTTGCAGCTGGAGAGGCAGAGTGTCCGTCTTTGGGAGCGCAGACACAAACGCTCTCCCATCTAACCTGAGTATTAGGCTCTGGAGGTACATCGAGGAAACCTTTTCTGACCTAAATGCAGATGATTATTTTACAATCACTGCTTGTATTGATGCCCTGCTAATGAATGCAGAGTAAATAGCGTGCACAGCGGGGACCCGCAAGCACCCCCACCCCAGACAATGATATTTTAGCAGGAGCAGAGCTGAATGAAGGAGAAACTTACCTGAACCCCCCTCTGCCGCCTCAGAGAACAAGCTGCAGTTCAAGCCTTGGGTGGACGTCTCAGCGGGGCTGCTGAAGAGCTCTTGGCTACACGCGGTTGCGCTTTCCTCCGTGTCATCCTCCATCTCCTCCTCCTCCTCCTCCTCAACAACGTCCTCATCCTGCTCGGCTCTGGCAATCACCGGACGAGGAGGGGCTGAAGTGTCCACGGGACTTTTGGCAGTGGTTGTGGGGTCCCCGCTGAGGATGGCTTCTATTTCCTTATAGTACCTGCATGTTGCAGGCGCTGATCCAGAACGGCGGTTTCCCTCCTTCGCTCGGTGATAGGTAATTCTGAGCTCCTTCACCTTTGATCTGCACTGCACTGTGTCTCTATCATGCCCTCTCTCTGACATGGCCCGAGAAATTATGCCAAATGTGTCATAATTCCTCCTGCTGCCGCGTAGCTGCGCCTGCACGGCGGACTCTCCCCAGATGCTGATCAGGTCCAGTACCTCTGCTGTGCTCCAAAGGGGTGCGCGTCTTCCACGGCGGGCCGCCATTGCTACTGATGATTGGAGCACAAACACACTCCACGAGGAAGAGAGCAGGAAGTGAAACAGACTTGAAATTTGAAAATCCCGGGAATAAGTTCGGGGCAGGGCGGGGACAGTTTCGTCACGGCCACAGAGCGGGTGGGGGGAAGACCAGAGAGGACGACTTGGGAATGCTGGGACAGTTCCGGACTCCAGTCAATGCGCGGTAAGCGTACACACGAGCTCAAACGCGCAATATATGATCCGCAACAGCTGTTACCACTCTCGTCGGAGTGGTTGTTGGATTGCGCGACAACAAGGCACTTAACGCGCAAGAGCCCTGTTGCACGTGTGTACGCCGTTGTTGCTATCGCGCGGTAATGAGCTTTAATGCGCGATAATCTGATCGTGTGTACAAGGCCTGAAAGGACACATACATTCTTTGTGATACATTGTGAAAGAATTCTTAGGACAGCTCAGGTTGGTGAGATGCTAAGAACTCTGGGATTCACCCCCAGAAAGCCTAGCACCTAGTTCAAGTTACTGCAGTGCAAGCATAGAGACGGCTACACGGGTAGGAGTTGAGTGCAGTTGTGCAGTGTGGACAGCTGTAGGCAGGCTTGGCTACACCAGGTCCAAGAACCGAGACCCTTATAGTGAAGACACTCTTAAAGGTGAGTGATCTGTAAAAGTCAGATTTGGGGCATTCTTCATGCTGAGATGAGTACCAATGCCCCAGGTTAGAGGAAAGGAAATGAGCAGATTTTTAAAATTCTCTCTGTGGCTTCAGTTGGATAAAGTATTTTTCTTTTTCTGTACTAAACTGTTGTGCAGTGTTGCGTGTGCATTATTAAAGAGTTCCTGCATTCAGCCCCCAAAGTGCTGCATGTGTGAATGCATATAAATGTAGTGGGACTTTATATTTACAGAGACAGCTCCAATCAGGCCAACAGGGCTACATATGTATGAAGGGGAAATTCTGTTTGGGGTGTGGGGGTGGCAATGCCTCCCCTGCCCTCCCTATACCCAACTATACCCATGAGGAGTGAATGGAGCCCTGGATGGTCTCTAAAGCACTATATTTATTTACATTGCTAGCCATTGCTTAGGGTGTATCTCTCTCTTAGTCCATTCACTTATATAAAGTGCAAATAAAGTGTAAATGTTAGTATGACTAGCCAGGCTGAAATAAATAAGATTATATAGAATTTCTAGAAAGGAATGTTGCCACCGTTTTAAAAGTACATGTTGGATATTTTATTCCTGCTATAGTTGATTTTCAAAGCTAAATAATTTCATATTTTAATGGAAAAACATGCAAAAGGGGCTCAGTCAATGTCTGCAAAAAGATGTTAAAAAGTGGTTTCCTTAGTTCTGATACTCGGCATAAAAATATATCGCGATCAAGAGTATTAAAAAGATTTTTTAAAATATCTTTATTTTACCTAGATTTTTTAAAAATATCTTTATGTAAGGTTATTTTTATCTCAAACTCTCATCAATCTGAGAAGCAGATGAAGGAAAAATCTTTTTTTTTTTTTTTTTTTTTTTAAAGTAGTATGGTACAAAGTTAATGAGAACTAACCCTAAAATATAGTGGCACGGCCAAGGACTGTTCACTTGAGACAAAGCAAGAAGTCACAATGAATGATGCAGTATGTGGTTGGAACTTAGAATATAAAATAAAATAAAATAACATGAAGAAAAAACCCAAGTAATTCCATAAAGACAATAATGAACCCTTCTGTTAACTCGAAATTGAAGGTTACGGATGAAATTCAGAAAACAAATCTTAGGATCACTGTGCTGAACACTTCACTCAGGTTCATCCCTTCAATGCTGTCAAATATAATAGAATTTAGATACAACATTCTCATTTAATTTGAAGTTCAACACTCCTCTCTTCTGATTCATCCCTGCAATTTTATCAAGACTAGCAGAGTTTCACCATGGAATGGATTTTAAGAAAAATTTCAGCTCATGGTTGACATGTCAGTGAATTCAAAAGAATGACACACGTCAGTGAGTGTTAGAATGAAGTCAGGTTTGTGGGTGAACCTAAGGCTCAAAAATGTGATGATGACCGCTAGTGGTGTGATCTGAAACATCGTGTTGTTTGGGAGGGAAAAAGGAAACGGAGGAGTACGTTCTGCTCTTGGATATGTACACAACCCTAACTACTATAATGGGATTGGTGCACATGTGCGTCTGAGGGCAGCATGTGACCAAAAAAGATTACTGTGTTGTAATTCATATACAACATATTCCATCATGTCTTGTAGCTTTTTTTCAGAATTATTCTATAACCGTATTATGCATAATGGTGATGTTTAAGGCGGCTGTATTTGATAAACTGGGAATATTTCATGTTTTTATACTTCTCTGGGTCATTCAAGATGATATTTGTACAAGGGTATCATGAAAACATGGATAGACACTGGGTTCAATCCTGTTCTTAGTCATTCCATGCAACCCTACAATTTTCAGTGTCATACAAGTAAATAATAGCCTTAAGGTAGTGCTTTGAAGGCCCAGATGAGTCTGGGGTCATGATGTGCTGAGCAAATAAATAGTAAGCAATAGTTCCAATCCAGAAGGGTTTACAGCCTAAATAGATAAGCAAGACAAAGGATGTGGACAGAGGGAATAGACGTGAAACGAATAAACCAAGATCACTGAGCAGGTCAGTGGAAGAATCCATGAATAGCACCATCCCCTAAATCCCAGTCTAATGCCATAGCCATTAACAATACTGCTTCTGTAGTTGTTCATTTGAAAGGAACTGGAATGTTACAGACAACAGAGTCTTGTGGCACTTTTAAAGACTAACACATTTATTAATCGCATGAGCTTTCGTGGGAGAAAATCCAAGTGGGATTTTCTCCCACGAAAGCTCATGTGATTAATAAATCTGTTAGTCTTTAAAAGTGCCACAAGACTCTGTTGTCTTTCTACAATAGACTAACACGGCTACCTCTTTGGAATTGGAATGTTACAGTTACAGTACACATTGATGTGAGAGATGTCAAGCAATGTATGTGAACTCAGGTGCATTAGCATCCACTTAAGCACTCTCAATTAATTGGAATGATTGCTACAGAACAGCTGCAGTGCAGAGTTTCAATTACTCTAAACAATGGACATGTCTAGTTTGTTTAATTGATAACCTTTGTATTGTCTGCAAACCTGTTCACTGTAGTTTATAGGCATGTCTTGGTACTTAGCAGTGTCCATTTCTCATTGCTTGATACTATGTCTGAACCATACCACAAGACATTTATTTGGCCAAATGGTAAATCACACCTGCAAATTGCTGTGAATGGGCTTTCAGACCATACAATGGATGCCAATGAAATTACTCTGAGCTATTTCTTTGAACTGCTTTGGCTTGAAGTCCACCTGTCTTAACATGACAATCTAGTTTTTGTAAACATGTAGAGCTTTCTATGATCATCCTTTTATAAGTGATTTATAAAATACAAGTGACTCTTTCTCAGCATAGTATATTCCTATGAGCATCTGATACCTAAGATGATCACTTGGGTTTTGATCCTGCAAATCTTCTTGTGTAATAGAGGGAAGATGCTCATCTGAGGTGCACACCTGTGCACAGGCAGGAACTGAAAAATGCACTCAGGAAAGTGTCTCTTTTTTGAGTGGGTGCCTGAGCAATAGTGCTAAGTCAAAACAAACAAGGAGTCCTGCGGCACTTTTAAAGACTAACAAATTTATTTCTCACATGAGCTTTCGTGGGAGAAAATCCCACTTCGTCAGACGCTTTGAAGATGGGGAATTTACGGAATGGGAGGAAATTAAATGCAGGGTGTGACAGGACACAGGATCAGGTCAGGCTGTAACAGCAAAACAAAATAGGTGCTGGGATTCAAACACTGGGGAACAGCACATAAAGGAAGGTGAGGTCAAATCACCTGTTGTAATGAGAAAAAAAAATCCATAGTCCCTGTTTAACCCTGAGGCAATGGAGTCAAATTTACATATAAATTCCAATTCTGCAGTTTCTCTTTGGCTATGTCTACACTAGAAAAAGGTAGGTCGACTTTGTTAAATCAAAGTAAGGTCAACCTTATTAAAGTCGACTTAACAAAGTGGACTAAGTTGATTTAGCTTTAAGTCGACTTAGTCCACTTTAAATCGACCTAACCACCTTTAAGTCGACTTAAGGGTTACTCCACGTACACACCATCCTTAAGTTGACTTAAGGAGTCAACTTGAGGGTTAAGTTGACCTAATGAGTGGTAGTTATAAAGGAATTTCTTAAGTCGACTTAATGAAAGCCTAGTGTGGAGCAGAGGGCTGGGTTTAGCAGCTTGAAGATATTCCCACAAGGAAGATGAATTTCTGATGCTTATGCCACTGTACCCTTAGGATCCTCCTGTCAGCTAAGCTCCGTTATGTTGATCATGGTTTACTGGTGTTGGGGAACAGCCAGTTTTGACAAAGAAATAGCCAGGAATGTGAAGAGAAGAGTGTGAGAGGGAGTTATAGGAACTAAGCTAATCAAAACAAACACTTTATGACTTTGGTTTGTAGATGATGGGACAAAATCTGAACACTCCTATCCCCTGAGGGATCATAGGTATACTAAGTGGGGAAATAAATCCCAAACTTGCCTGTCAAACTGAATTTCCTTATTTATGTTCCCCCCCTTCCTCTGTCTTTTCAGATTTTCCTTTTCCACACAGCCTCTGTATCCTAGGGTGTGTCCATACTATCACTTATGTCGCTCATTGTGCGAACAGCTCCCTCCAGCGACGTAAGTTACATCAACACAAGTGCCAGTTTGGATAGTACTCTCTTGGCAACATAGCTACCGCTGCTTGTTGGGAATTCAGGATGTTGACACGTGAGCTCTCTCCCATTGACTTAAAGCAGTTACACTAGAGATCTTACAGGGGCACAGTTGAACTGGTACAGCTGCACTGTTGTAGCTCTCTAGCGTAGAAGTGGGCTAAATCTCGGCATGACTATGCTACAATTGTCACCTTTGTCCCCAGCGGGATTGGCAATTTAGAAAACCCTTATTTTGAACATGTCCAGCTACGTAATGGGCTGCATTGGTAACAAGGGTCATAGGCAGAAGGCTTAGGCTAAAAGATATAAAGAAATAAATTCTACCAATTTCAAGAGATATTGTCCCTCTTCCCCATCCTCTTATGCACTACACTGATTGAATGTGTGTAATTTAGTGGTGGTCCTATTAACTACGATCATCAACTATTGTACACTAGATAAAGGTATTTTCCTTCAGTTCACATAATGGTGGCCTGTGCTTTGGTATGAAAGACTGAGAGTTTGAATCCTGTTGATGACCACAGTGTGTGTATGTGGCTGTGGTTTGTTATGTATGCCTAGTACACACTCCTTGTGATGCTACAGTCCCGATCAGCTTTATGAGGGAGAAAATCCCTGCAGAGACATCATTTGGTTTTTTGTACTTTGTCCTTGGGTAATGTGTAATAACCATGCTGGAGGCAAGAATGGATGGCTCTCTGCATCGTGGTCAACACTTTCTCCTCCCCTGGCACCACTCCACATAGGAGCCAGGGAAAATCTGATCCTCTGAACCCTTTGATCAATAGGGTGATATTTGCTGACACAATTCTGTTACCATTGGGCATGCCACTGAAGCCGAGTCTGTTTGTACAGTGTGGATAATAGTATGATTCCCTCTATGTGGGCTGATGCTTTATTTTTTTCTCCCACTCTGCTTATTTTGCAGTTGCAAGTGGATTTTGAAGACCACATTTTAAAAAAAAAACTGAATCCAAATTTTTGATAGTGTTAATCTTTTGCACCTGCATAGGCTGAAGTTTTCACAAGATTTCTAATTGCAAATTGAACAGCTTTATAGTCACACCCTGTTTTCATGGTAAGATTCATATTATATGAGCCTTCCAATTATCATGTGCACTAAAGTCTGGGTATAATTTTAGAGGCCCATCTGAAAATTCAACACTTCATATAATTTCTACTGCTGCTGGTGGCTATATAGTTATTTACACATTTTAACAGAGTACCTCATCTGTAAAAGCACAACCTTTTATAGATTTTATTTATTTGCTCCTGACTGGTTTGAAGTAAAACAAATAAGTCAAATAAAATAAATGTGTAAAATATAGATAAAATAAATGTATCTACAGGAAAATGAGTTTTCAAAAGTGTGGTGTTGCCTTTCTTTAGATCATTGCTGGACATAATGAGTGACATGTTGAAGAAGAAGCAGAGAACACATGTAGCTTCAGATTGGTTAATTGCATGTGCATACAATTGGTTATTCATGGCACTGCATCTTTGTGTGTTCAGGCTCAGATTTAGGAAGACATCCTTATCAGAACAGAAATGGAGCACATGTTTTAGTACTGTCTTGTAATATTGCCTTGGTGACCTGATTTTTATGTTAAAATATGCAAATCACACTCACATTTTCTCAAGAATAAGTTATCTGCCCATTTTGAAAATACAGCCCAAAATCAGATCCCAAAGAGAGAGATCTACATTACCATTACTCACCTTCGATGCCCTTCATGGTCTACTTAAAGAATGCCCTCCTAGGTCGCAGCTGTGAGAGAGATGACAGCTTGCAGGATGAGACCTTTGTTCGTATCCCCCTGACCAAGGGTTTAAGCTTGCAGCCACTGTGCACTTCATTGTGTTTATCCCAGAAGGAGCAGGTCTGAAGCTCAGCTCTTCCACTTTGCTTTCTCTCCAAGGGCCAGTGTACGCTGGTGATTAGTATAGCCAAACAGCTCCTTCAAAGCAGTGTATATTTATTTTAGGATTACAAAGTCCTAAAGGGGAAAACTTCTACTATTCAAATATGTAAAATGTGTAAAATAAATGTATCTACAAGAAAACAAACGTTTTCAAAAGTGTGGTGTTGCTTTTTTTTAGATCATTGTTGGACATAGAGTGAAATGTTGAGGTCTATTTTTAAGCTTACCAGAGGCCATCCGTCTGTCTTACAGTAATCACTAATAGCTTCCAAACTCTTTCCAATCCTCTTGCAAGTCATCCCTCTCCATCCCTGGCTTCCTCCTTGGACAAAAGATCATACCTATTAGTTGGATCAAAATGAAGGCGCCTCTGTCAATTCAAACTGGTCCTTTCCACCCCAAGATCTTACTCTGCTTCTCTCCAGGCCTCTTACAAACAGGTAAAACCAGTTACTGCCATTTTATTGGGAAGATGGGGCTGGGGGGGGGGGGGAGGTAAGCTTCAAAGTCTGAATATGTGCATAACCAGCTTTGGGATTTTGCATTAATCACTCTCTTGTGATCCAGATTTCACATAATACAAGCCAGAAGCAGGCCACATAATAAATATAACACATTGATCAACAGGTCTAGGAACATCCATGGGCCCATCTTATCTGGCGCATATCATTATAATAGTCTTTGAAGTTGCCATGCCGTTAAGGGCTGGCTACACATACAGATAATGTTTATGACATTTGTAGCAGGGTAAAGCAGCGAGCCTGGGAACAGGGCCCAGGAGGATGCCTGCTCTCTCCCTGCTGGCCAGAAGATAACCCCACAAGGGGTGGACCTAGGAACTCCAGGGGTGGAGTCAAGGGGAGAGGGGGCTGTATAAAGGGACGAACCAAAACCCCAGAGGGGGAAACTCCTAGGAGGTGGACCGAGCTGCCACCAGAACCTCCCCAGTGATGGAGGCACCGGCCCCTAGAACAGCCCCCCTGGGAAGACTCTACTGGCCCTCAAGGTGAAACCACAGAACCCCAGGGCAACCAGGAAGGAGGAACCCCTTTTACTATCCCCCAGGGAAGGACCTGGAAGAACTATCCTTAACAGAGCCTCCAGAGCACCAGGGAGAGAAGCCAACCCAGAACAGCCCCTATGACCTAGAAGAACTGCCCTCAGCAGAAGACCCTGAGGGTCCCTGTGACCTGGAGGAATTACCCCTAGAGGAGGAGTTGCTGGACCTACCTCCAGCTGATGCAGAAGGCCTGACTGGCCTGCCTCTGGAGACGTACCCTGACCTCTGCCCCGAGGATGAGGCAATGAGGTATGTGGGCTGGGGTAAGAAGGAAGTAGTCCAGGGGCAGCGGGTTACGGCACAGCCGAGCCGTGGGCAGCAGGGTTCGGTTGTACACCGCAGACTCCAGTGGCAGACCTCTTTGTCACTGGATAGGGCCCTGGGCTGGGATGCAGTGGAGTGGGTGGGCCTGCGTCCCCCTCCTTACTCCTTTGTCCCTAACCACCAGAAGCTCTCAAATTCCCGCAAATCCTGTACAGAGGTTTGTGGCTTCTGTGCTGGCCCCGCCCTGCCTGGGGGCCGGGGGCCATTGACTCTGTTCCTGTGCCTCGCCCTGCCCGAGGGCTAGGAGGTCACCAACTGCTGTGCCTTTGCCTCGCCCTGCCTGGGGCGACGAACTAGACGGGGTTGTTCGGCCCGGCTCAAGAGCCGGAGCCGCCCTGTGGAACGGACTTTGTTACACATTAAATACAATAGTCTCCATGAAGGCCTTTGTTTGTCATATCTGTTACTTATTCTTCCACTTTTTAGGTTCAGGATTTGATTAGAACCCATCTCTCCCTCCTCCCCAATAATCCATAGAAACATAGGGATGGAAGGGACCTCACGAGGTCATCTAGTCCAACCCCCTGCTAAAAAGCAGGACCATTCCCACTAAATCACCCCAGCCAGGTGAGTGTGGTGTGGTGTGGTGTGGTGAGTTGCAAACTGTTCTTATTCTAAGTACAAATGTGTAGCTCCCTGGATTCTTGGGCTGGGACAGTTTGTGATCTGTGATCCTCATGTTCTGAGCTGGCAGCATTGTTAAAAAGATCACAGTGCCTGTGGCATGTGCCTGGGAGTCAAGCAAGCATTGTTTCATGTTGGAAGGATCTGACAGAGAGTCATGGATAATTCTGCTGTTGGCATGTTGGAATACCTTTGCCAGCAGGTGTTATGAACCGCATACATATACTAGTGTCTAAATGCAATAGTCCAACATCTCTCTTTAGCAATAGGAAAATATTCCATTATTTCTGATTTAATATTTTTATGCATAATAGCTAGGATATTATTGAATTAGAATTACTCTTTATTTGTATTTTAACAGGGTCTGGAGATCCCACTGTACTAAGTGTTATTTAAACACGTAGGAAGAGTCCCTGCCCTGAAGAGTTTGTACTCTCAATAGACAAGACTTACAAAGGATGTAATGGTAAAGATAGGAAGTCTTGCCTAGGGTCACAGACAGATCAGAGGCAGAGCCAGGTCTCCCGAATCCCCATCCAATGTCCTTTCAACTACACCAGGGGTCTGCAACCTCCTGCTCCGGAGCTACATGTGACTCTTTGCTGCCCCTTTGCAGCTCTGGGAGCCCCACCCCTACCACTACTGCCGAGGGCCCTGCGCCTGATTCCATGCTCCCCTCCCCCAACCAGGGGACACTGCAGAAGGTGCCCTGGCTCAGCTCCCAGATCCCCGCCCCTGGAGGCCACACCCATTGTGGCTCTCAAAATACTTGGTTATTGAAATAATTTTTTAAAATGGCTTGTCTTATCTTTCGTGTTGCTGACCCCTGAACTACACCATATTGCCTCTCCAGGGACAACTGGACACATGCACGTATTGTATGATATCCTATTTCTCATACAGTAAGCCTGGGGATGGAGGTTAGGGGACTTGGTGAGACCTGACTTCAAGTCTCTCTTCCTGTATGACCATGGGCAAGTCACTTAGTCTCCTCTGTGCCTCAGTTCCCCATCTGTACACTGGGGATTGTAGCACTTCCCTATCTCCCAGAGGTATTGTGAGACTACATTAACACTTGTGAGGCACTCAGATTGTAATTGGGGTAATCTAAGTACTTAAGCCAGTATGACTGCTCCTACCACAATTCAGCAAAGCACATAAAGCATCTGCAGAAGTTCCATATAGTTCATTATCTTAAAGTTAGGCATGTGCTTAATTGCTTTTTGTTGAACAGGGTTGAGGATTATTCATGTGCTAAAAGTTAAGCCTGTGTTTAGTTTCTTTGCTGAACTGGTGTTTCAAGGACACAACAGTCCCTCCGTACAGTTCTTCTTACTCATTGCTGACTTCAATTAACCAAAGATACAGAAAATCTGTTTGCGGGACTTTAAAATCTTTATCAAGTTAATGATTCTCTGTCTCACATTATGCAAGTTTTTATTAGAAAACCTTAATCATGTGTCTTTTTTACTGGTGATTATGCAGGTACAGGCAAGATGAATGTGTGTCATCCTGTCTGGAATTATGCACACTCTTTATTTCTTGCAAAAACAGAGTCCTGTAGTACCTTTAAAGGCTAACAGATTTATTTATTGCATGAGCTTTTGTGGGAGAAAAATCCCACTTAATCAGATTCTTTCTTTAAAGGTGCCACAGGACTCTTTGTTTTTCTGCAATAGACTAACATGGCTACCCCCTTGGAACTTTATTTCTCAGTTTCCTTACTTTTTTATCATAGAATCATAGAATAATAGGGTTGGAAGGGACCTCATGAGGTCATCTAGTCCAACCCCCTGCTAAAAAGCAGGACCACTCCCCCTAAATCACCCCAGCCAGGGTTTTGTCTAACCGAGCCCTAAAAATCTCCAAAGATGGAGATTCTACAACCTACCTAGATAGCCCATTCCAATGCTTCACCACCCTCCTAGTGAGAAAGTTTTTCCTAATATCCAACCTTGACCTCCCCAGCTGTAATTTGAAACCATTGCTTCTTGTTCTGTCCTCTGTTACCCTCGAGAACAGCCTAGCTCCCTCCTCTTTGGAGCAACCCTTCAAGTAGTTGAAGGTTGCTATCAAATCTCCCCTCAGTCTTCTCTTCTGTAGACTAAATAAGCCTAGTTCCTTCAGTCTCTCCTCATAAGTCATGTGCCCCAGCCCCCTAATCATTTTTGTTGCCCTCCACTGGACTCTTTCTAATTTGTCCACATCCTTTCTGTAGTGGGGAGCCCAAAACTGGACACAGTATTCCAGATGCGGCCTGACCAGTGTTGAATAGAGGGGAATTATCACATCCCTCGATCTGCTGGCAATACTCCTACTGATGCAGCCTAATATACCATTGGCCTTTTTGGCAACAAGGGTACACTGTTGGCTCATATTCATCTTCCCATCCACCATAATCCCCAGGTCCTTTTCTACAGCGCTGCTACTTAGCCGATCAGTCCCCAGCCTGTAGCAGTGCATGGGATTTTTCCGTCCTAAGTGCAGGACTTTGCACTTGTCTTTGTTGAACCTCATGAGGTTTCTTTCGACCCAGTGTTCCAATTTGTCCAAGTCTCCCTGGATCCTGTCCCTGCCCTCCAGAGTATCTACCATTCCCCCCAACTTGGTGTCATCCGCGAACTTACTAAGCACGCAGTCTATTCCATCATCAAGATCATTAATGAAGATGTTGAATAGAACCGGCCTCAGGACCGACCCCTGGGGCACTCCACTCGTTACTGGTTGCCAACCAGACATCAAGCCATTGATTCCTACCCGCTGAGCCCGTTGATCTAACCAGTTTTCGATCCACCTTACGGTCCACTCGTCCAACCCATACTTCCTTAACTTGCCAACGAGAATGCTGTGGGAAACCGTATCAAAAGCCTTGCTAAAATCAAGGTATACCACGTCAACGGCTCTTCCCTCATCCACAAATCCAGTCATCATAGAAGGAAATCAGATTGGTCAGGGGGAAGGGACACTCATTTCACCATGAAGTACAGCTAGCCATCCTTTGAAACATAACCTTGGCTAATAATTAATTACATTCTGATTTTGTTAATGAATTAGGCCTCAGGGCATTTTATATCTGCTCATCTCCTGTTTCATACACCAATCCGTACCTGAATCCAACAAAAAATCAGACCCTAACTGCACACTTGAAAGGGGAAAAAACCCAACACTTTGAGGGTCTTATTCTGTAAGGGTGTGGCTCACCCTTGTCTACTGGATTTCAGGGCACTCAGTATGTCACAGAAATGTTCAGTGCCTCACACCACCAAAGCCTTTTAGTGCATAGGTCTCAAAGGCTATGTCTACACTAGCAATTTCAGTCGACTTAAGGAGGCTTAAGTTGACTTAAATTAAGCCACGTCCACAGTAGGCTTTCCTTAAGTTGACTTAAGAAATTCCTTAAGTTGACTTAATGAAACCTTAAGTCAACTTTGTTACTACCACTCAGTAAGTTGACTTAACCCTTAAGTCGACTCCTTAAATTGACTTAAGGAGGGTGTGGACGTGTAGTAACCCTTAAATCAACTTTAAGTCAAATTAAGGGTGGTTAGGTCGACTTAACAAAGTGGACTAAGTCGACTTAAAGCTAAGACAACTTAGTCCACTTTTAGTCGACTTTAATAAGGTCGACTTAAAGTCGACCTTATTAAAGTTGACTCAACAAAGTCGACTTAACTTTTCTAGTGTAGACATAGCCAAAGTGTTTTTGCAGGCTAATTAATTGTTATCTGCATTCTGCAGAGGGGCAACCTGAGGGAGAGAGAGGTGAAGTTCCAAGTCTGCAGTGAATCAGTATTTGTTCACAACAGCCCTTTCCAGTCCCAGCTTTCCCCTTACTCGTGGGGAAAGTAAACTGCCTGCTTGTTTCCTGGCTTATTTGTTGTGCTGGCTGCTGCATATGGGGAGAAGGGAAGAATGGGAGCCAAAGCTCTGTCCTGCCCCCCTTTGCAGAAAAAGGAGTAGTGGCCTACTTTGCAGAAAAAGGAGTAGCAGCTGCTGTCTCCCTGCACCACTACCTGGAATATAGGCTGTCCATATTGGAAAGTATTATGCCCCCTCATTCCTCTGGGTGGGAAAGTAGCCAGCGTCATGACCTGGCATAGGAGTATAAACCATAATCAGGTAAATGGAAAGGTTTCTGATAGATAAAGCATGAAATTATACCCTTCTGTGATTTTAATAGGAAAGGAGCAAATATATGAGGCATTTCTGTTTGGGGAAAATAGGGAAATAAATTATTTTAAACATCTAGAAGGGAAAGAATACTCATAATGATTTTCCTAAAAGAATAATGGTGGCACATTGTGCTTTATCAGCATAATATGCAATGTCTATGTGCATGGCTTAGACAAAGGTGCATTTTGGAAGGGGCTTTTTTTGAAGTGTGGTTTTCTCCCATGAAAGTTCATGCAATAAATAAATTTGTTAGTCTTTAGAAGTGCCACAGGACTCCTTGTTTGTTTTGCTGACCTAGACTAACGTGGCTACCCCTTTGGAACTAGTTTAATTCAACCGTTCTTTTGTGATTTTGCTTCAGATTATCAATTGCTGTCATTTGGAGAGAGAATTGTTGCAACAGATACTGATTTTTGAGGGTAACTTATCTAAAAAGGAAACTGTTGACTCTGCTTTGTTAAATACAATTACATTAGGACTGATTAATTATGGTTTGAGAACAAGGTATATGAAGTATTAAAACTGGCTTGGAACAGACTGCCAAACAATACCAACAATGAAGGATTTAGCATCGAACATAGTTAGCAACTCGCCTGCTGATGCATGAAGCAGAATAAATTTCAGTTTGCTTTTTCACAGTTAGATTGGTTCTGTGATGCTGACAATAATAAAAGCATGCCTGTAAACTAAGCCTGTACCGCTGAGAAGTCACAGTAGGCCATATTTTCAACTGGTCTCAGAAAATACCCCTGTAAAATATGCCTCGGCTTTTTATAAACAAGCAAAACAGAAAATTCTGCTTGCAAATGTGGGATAAAGCTTGAAATTTTTGCAGATGGTTTATTGGAGAAAGGATGAAAAGCTGACACTACTTGAGGATCTGAGTAAAGCACAACGTCACCATTTTCATAGTGCTGTATTTGACCTGATTTTATGGTATCCGATATCCCAAACAAGTTGTTGGCTACAGATGTTTTAAATTAAGTAGTGGATCAATATGAGAAGTAATTTATATCTTCCTCTGGAGAATTTTTTTAAAAATGTCAATAAATAAAATTGTGCTTAGCTTGGTCTTTTTCACCATCTGATCCAGGCAAGTTCTAGGACTTTTATATATTGTGTCCTCAACCAATAATTCATGAGGCCTGATTTAATTGTCTTTATCTTCTTCTTTATAGTTTTTCAACTAAGAAGTACTCTTTGCTTCTAACCAGTGTTTGGATGGTTCTACAATCAGATTTATGACTCGTTTAAAATTGCATAATCTCTGTCATTACAGTGCTCATTACATCAGGAGCAATCTGCTATTAGTCAGCACAATTTAAATATAAATTGTCTCAACTGACTTTCTTCTGTATGAAAACTAGCTTATAAGAGAGGTCTGTCTGACTTTTAATAATTAGCAAAACAAACAAGGAGTCCTGTGGCACTTTTAAAGACTAACGAATTTATTTAATTTATATAAATAAATAAATAAATACATTAAATAAATGTGTTGGTCTTTAAAAGTACCACAGGACTCCTTGTTTGTTTTGCTGAACTAGAGTAACATGGCTACCCCTTAAGAATGTTTAGTAATTAGGTATAAATTATACCTATTCAACCATTTAGTCTGTTAAATCCTATGTAACACATGGGCTTGCAATAGTGGGCATGTGGAGCAGGTGTGCAATTGCGCACACGCACACACAGCATTGTAATGGCATCTCTGAGAGTATGAGTTACCTAACCATTTTTTAATCATACAATTTAATTAAACAATGCACAGTCTTTTCCACCATTAGTTGCTTCAAATCTATAATCTTTAAAACAACAACAACAAAAACCTGAGGTCAGATACCACTACTACAACCAGCTACCTACAGGTTACAACCTGCAAGCTTGGAAATTTAGTTAGGTGTTGGCTGCCTGATATTTGATCTAGAACTAACATTCATTGTGCTGCATTAAAAATGACACATTTATTTGAGAAACAAATCAGAATCACTTTTATTTGATGAGGCCAGTCACAGGTAATTGACCAGTAGTGATGGGCAGGGTGCAAAGGGGTGGATTCAAACTTCAGGAACTATATCTAACCTTTTGAGGGGGCTTTGCACCAGCGTTTGAATATAAAACTAAATTTGCAATGAATGTTAGCCATAAAAAATTCAGACAGCTTTGGTTAGCACAGCTATATAATATGTTTTATGATAGTCAGTATGCGCAATGCTTGCTAGTCAGCCTCACAAATGTTGAACATAGTCAAGTTCATTAAAGGAAGAAGTATAAAATCGCACAACCTCTTCTTCTCCTCGTGCACAATCTTAAATTAATCCAAAAGGCGTCTATTGAAATCCTGATGATTGTTACATACTAGCTTTCTCAGCAGCTGATCAGAGGACTACTAAGGATTGCTTGCAGCTATTGGGTGAGTGGTTTAGTCCACACCTAGATTAAAAACTGGTTAAGTGATTATGAAGTAAGAGCAAAAAATAACCGGCCAAGTCCATATGCAGAAGAAAGTTAATAGTGGGGAGCCCCAAGGAAAGCTGCGGGCTGGCAGCGTTCAGTATGTTTTACAATGATGTGACCTGATCCTATGTCGTATACTTCTCTGCATTTAATTACCTCCCATTCTGTAAGTTCCCCATCTTCAAAGCGTCTGACGAAGTGGGATTTTCTTCCACGAAGCTCATGCGATAAATCATAGAATCATAGAATAATAGGGTTGGAAGGGACCTCACGAGGTCATCTAGTCCAACCCCCTGCTAAAAAGCAGGACCACTCCCCCTAAATCACCCCAGCCAGGGTTTTGTTCGTCTTTATAAGTGCCACATTGTTTGTTTTAATGATCTGAAAGTAAGTGTGGTGGTGGGGAGCGGAGGGAAATAGCAATGTGAGGAAGGTTACTGATAATGTAGGGTTATTCGAGTTAGTCTAGTCTAGGAAGTTCAGAAAGATTTAAGAAAACCAGCAGTGCAGTGAGCATAGATGAGTGCAGCTTGGAAGGAATAATTAAATATTATAATACATAATTAAAATTGTATGCATTGTTGGCTTCAGAATCCACTACACATCAGTTAAAAGAGCTTGGCATCATCACGATCTGTTCAGTGAAAGGGTTTGTTCAGAATGAAGAGGTGGTAAATAAAATTGAATGTTAGGTTGATTAGCTTATTAGTTTCCATGTAGTTCATTGGGTTTTGGGTCAGACCTTAGAGCAGGTCAAGTAGTAAAAAAACCTGCCAGCTTCTAATTTGAGAATGTTTTCATCAGTAAAAGAGCTGAGTCTGCTTTACTGTGATTCATGTTATTTATGAGAACTCAGAGGGCCATCACAGGGAAATTTGCACAAATACTCACAAATCCCCCCACATTTAAGATTTTATCACAAAAAATCATTTATCCAAAAATTGATATTGGGTCATTCATTGTTTGCTGCTTGTTGTTCTCCTTCATTCTTCTTTTTGTTTGATTTTGTGACCTACCCACATAGGCTAGCTTGTCTACAGGCTATCCCCAAGAGAAGGAACATCTACAGTCCTAAAGGGGTAGCCGTGTTAATCCAGTTCAACAAAACAAACAAGAAGTCCTGCTCATGCGATAAATAAATTTGTTAATCTTTAAAAGTGCCACAGGATTCCTTGTTTGTTCTACCATCCTGAGTTTCTTCATTTTCTATTTTGTGTTATCCTTTGAGAGATGATTACTTTATTCACTGATATCATATAGCTGAATAAAAAAAGTTTTCATAACAGGGATACTATGCTGTGTGCAGCCTTTGTGACAAAAAAGTTTATATTTTGTTAGGAATACTCTCAAATCTGAGTGAAACTCAAGTTTTTCATTTAAAACTAAAGAAAATGGCATTGGGAGTTCCTATGTTTGTTTTTTCCACTGATTATCTCTGCCACCTCCCAATTTCCATCCCTTTAAGCTGTACCTGAGATCTGAAAGTCAAGCTGGGTACTTTATTCTTCACACATTATCATTGTGCCCTCAACTACAATTGTGCATCTCCAGATCCATCTGGCCAACCCTATTAGCCATCAGTTGGGTTTGCACAGATGTAACTGAGGACAATTTGGCCTGCAGGATTTTTATTACAGATGGTGATTGTGCATCAGAACATGCAAAAATCAACATGTGACCTGGCAATTTCATTTTTATAGTCACTTTGCATTGTAGATCTTCAGTTTAAGGCATCGCAGCATGACATCTCTGTTACTTTGTGATTTAACCAGGGCAAAATGGGTTCGCTGTATATGGAGTAAACTCACAATCATGGAAACAAGACCCAGAAGTGACCCCATACATCTAGGTCAACTACCTGCCTGGAAAGCCTGCTCTCTATTGTACATTTGCCAGTGCTTTGTCTAATCCAATTTTAAATAAGCAACGGAACATCCACCACTTCCATTTATAGATTGTTTCACTGTCTAACAGATATTACTGGTAGGAAACTTTTCCTGATACTTAGCCTCTCTGTTCTTTTACTGTACATCTACTAATGCTGTATATATCATAGGGAGTGATGAACTAAAAGAACTTAATTGAGGCTAAGGACTTCTCTGTTCTCAGCACAGATTACCATGAACAGCACAGCAGTTTGCTGTTCTCAAGTGCTTACAGGAATCAGTCGCTTTCAGCTGGTGCAGTACACTTCCAAGTTATATTTGGCTATGTTTTACTCTCTCTAATCCCATTTAGTGCATTCAGTTAAAACATGTCTTGCTGAGAAAATGACTTTTGATACAAGTCTGGCTCAACAGCTTTGGGGATTGCTTAGCAACTAACTAGGGATATGTTTTCAGTGAGTTAAATACAGGTGATAAAACACAGCTATATGTGCTTAGACTAATGACTATTATAAATGCATTCACTGCCCCCTCCCCCCCGCCCAGGGCTAGATGCATTTTGGAGGGAGGGGGAAGCAATTTATGTCAGCAGTGGAAGCTAAGAGACCCATACCTAGGGTGCTGGTGTCTGCCATACAATTGTTAATCACACCTTAAATGTTCCCTTTGGGAGGATCTGAATTCCACCTGGTTGCATGGGGCCTAACCCCTCCAGCATAAGACTGCCCTATTTTGATGCTGCATCTGGCTTGCCCGGGGCCTTCCCACTTACCTGTAACTAGATAATAATAATAATTAACACAATTATGCTTTAATTGCTATTGCACAGCTGAGTTAAAATAGCAATATGCTATCAACTGTGCCTCCCTGTGTTTGTGCAGTTCAGAGTAGCTCAGATGTCAATTGTGTTAACACTGAACTGGGCAGGGCCAGATTAGCCAACCATGGGGGGCACACCCCAGGAGTGGGCCAGCTGGCCCAGGGGTGGGGCGGAGTGCAGAGCCCAGCCTCTGACTCCAGGCCCGCCCCAGCACCAGCAGGGATGGATTATCGTAGGGGTTTTAGAGGCTTGAACCCAGGGCCTCCTTTTTGGCTGGGACCCAGGGTTTAAGCCCCCCAAAGCCCCTGTGATAATCCGGCCCCGGATCTGCATTATGCAGGGGTGTGTGAAATGTCTCCTGAGTACCCAGACCACTCATGATGACATTTTTATTGATGATCACTTTTGCAGGGTCAGCATAATCCGGAGTGTCAAATTGCTGATCCCATTGCTCCAGCCTCCCTGCTTACAATTAACATGCTTAGCCACAGATTGCAGCATGGGTGAGAGCAAATCAATGGATGACCAGCAGCAGCATATGATTTTCTCCCATGGAAGCTCATGCGATAAATAAATTTGTTACTCATTAAAACTGCCACAGGATTCCTTGTTTATATGACATGAAGGCTCTATAAGCCATAACACAGCAATGACCCTGTTCAACATTAGAGGAAATGAACGTGTTATTGAATTGTTTTCCTTAGAACACCATCCAGGGGCTATTGTTTGAAAGAAGTGCATTGCTAAAAAGACAACGGATAATTTAGCTTGTGCCACTAAAGGCCCATGGCTCATGAATATTTAATATTGTAGGGTGGAAAATTGCCCCAAGCTGCTGCAGTCTGGTATAAATTAGCTCTCACTGTGTCTGGCTGCCAGTCTTGTGCCCCAGGTGGGATTCACCCCAAGCTGTATTGCCACCACCTGTCCTCCTTTGGTTTTTCCACCAGGAAGGGTGTGATGACAGCTTTAAATTGCAGTCTGCTCCTCAGGTGGTGGCTGCTGATGGACTGGATGTGCTTCAGGATCGGCTAATTTGCCTAGTCTGCATTGCTACTTTTGGGTTATGCTGGTCTCCAAATACAGGGGGTGTTTGTGACTATTTTCTACTACTGCAAACTTTCCTAGCCCTCTTTTTACCACTGTGTCTTTGCTAGGGTTTAATCCTGGGGCTAATGGTGAATCTTTATCCCACTATTGGAGATAATCTGTCTTTTAAGGGTATAGCATATCTCAATATACTACATTATGCTGTTCCTCTGTAACATACACTATAAATTCTTTTTTCTATGTACAGTAGAGTAAAGCTGTTTCAAATATAGCAGGCCGGGGAAGGTGTACAAACAATGGCAGGATGTACTATAAAAATTTATGCCAGTGTGCTTCAGTTATATAGTATTGGGACAGTTTTTACAAAAAGCCTATTCAGTAAAAGGGAAAGATGTTTTATCAATCATGCGCTCAATCTAACGATCCTTATTATACACAGGAGGCTGCCTTCCTCTGTAGCATTGGGAATGGCTCACTTGCTGGTGGAGTCTCTGTATCTTAAAGTCTTTAAATCGTGATTTGAGGACTTTAATAATTCAGTCATTGGTAGAGGCCTATTGCAAGAGTGGGTGGGTGAGGTTTTGTTGCTTGTATTGTGAAGGAGATCAGACTAGATGATCATACTGGTCCCTTCTGACCTTAGAGTCTAAATCAGGAGCAACTAAATTGTGTGATGGCAGGAAGTCACTCAGTCATCACTAATAATGACATTTTGCTTGGAAAATATCTTTAGAAATGGCTCCTATTCGGCATGGGTGAAGAGATGCTTCATAGTACAGTACCCATCATAGTAGGCAGCATAACTTAATTGTTGTGTTGGTGAAGGCTGATAAGGCTAAGATGATGATGTGGAAATCTGAGGAACTGTCCCAGATTGAGATGTCAGAAGAAATTTGGATCAAAACTGATTAAGTTAAAAAGTAATGTCACCATGACCAGGTGATATTCATTCAAGAGTTCTGAAGGAACTAAATATGAAACTGAAAACTACTAACTGTGGTATATAACCTATCATTTAAATCAGTGTCTGTATTAGATGACTGCTGATAGCTAATGTGATGCCAATTTCTAAAAATGGTTCCAGAGATGATCCTGGTAATTACAGACAAATGAGCTTAACCTCAGTACTATGCAAACCAATTGAACTATGGTAATGATCAGACAAATATATGAACATGTTTTGTAGGGGAAGAGTCAATATGGCTTTTGTAAAGGGAAATCATGCCTCACCAATCTACCAGAGTTCTTTGAGGGGGTCAACAAAATACTTGGTTCAGAGTGATCTAGTGGAGATAGTGTACTTATACTTTTAGAAAGCATTTAAAAAGTTTGCTCACCAAAGGCTCTTAAGCAAAGTGAGCAATGATGGGATAAGGAAAGGTCCTCTCATAGACAGGGGCCTGTACAGGAATTTAAATTCCAGCACTTTTGGAGGGACACAGAATGTTCCTCCAGGGGAGGAGTCCATGCCTTCCCTGACAAAGCTCCAGAGAAGCACTAAGTGTACCCTCCCTATTGGGGATGCTTATAAATTGGTAAGAGGTTAAAAGATAGGGAACAAAGGTAGAAATAAATAGTCAGTTTTCAAAATGGAAAGAAATGAATAGCAGTATCCCCCAGAGGTCTACATTGGGACCAGTGATTTTCAACATATTCGTTTATAGTGAGGTGGCAAAATTTGCAGACAATGCAAAATTACTCAAGTTAAGTCCAAAACAGACTGTGAAGCATTACGAAGCAATCTCAGAAAACTTGGGCAACAAAATGGCAGATGAAATTCAGTGTTGAAAAATGCATATTGGAAAACATAATCCCAACTACACATACAAAATGATGTGGTCTAAATTAATTGTTAACACTCAAGAAAGAGATTTTGGAATCACTGCTGCTAGTTCTCTGAAAACATCTGCCCCAAAATTCTAGCACAATGTTAGGGCCCATTAGGAAAGGGATAGATAATAAGACAGAAAATATCATTATGCTACTCTATAAATCCATGGTTCATCCACATCTTGAATACTTTGTTCAGATCTGGTCACCAGATCTCAAACATGATATATTAGAACTGGAAAAAATATAGAGGAGGGTAACAAAAATGATTAGGGATATGGAACAGCTTTCATCTAAGGAGGGAGTAAAAAGACTGGGATTTTTCACTTGGAAAAGAGATGATTGAGCAGGGGATCTGATAGAAATCTATGAAATCTTGGCTGGCATGGAGAAAGTGAATATAGAAATTTTATTTACTCCTTCACATAACACATGAGCTAGGGGTCACCCAATGAAATTGATAAGCAGCAGGCTTAAAACAAATGAAAAGAAGTATTTCTTCACACAATGCACAGTCAACTTGTGGAACTCACTGCCAGAGGACTTTGTGAGGGTCAAAATTATAGCAGATACAGCCCCCCTCCCCAGGGCAGCTGGGGGGTGGTGCCCAGACCCCTCCTGCCCTCTGCGTGGGTGTGAGACGGAGCATGTGATGGGGTTGCAAATGTAGGCTTGGCTCCTGGGCACTGAGGACCATGGGTATGTCACTGATCTTATGTGTCTAAAAGAGAAAGATCTGAAATAAAAACCAAATGAAATCAGACCTATTTTGTAGCTGGTTTGAAAGAGTACTTTGGGCACAAAATGTCATGCGGAAACATTGGCTAGGCTTATTAGAAGCATAAAAATCCATCCATTTACCTCTTACAAAGATGACTTTTTATCTGTTTGTTTATTTTACTGCCCATGTCATTCCATCATATAAATATATGATCCTTCTTTCCTTTTTTCCGTGGCCTTTTAGCTAAAGTTTTCACCTATTTATAAATAATTATATTTACATAGCATTTTTCCCCTGAAGGATCCAAAAGCTTTTTACCATGGAATACACTCAATGGGGCTGGATCTCTTTTACATTAAGGCCTCTTTACAGCACTCTGACTGAATAACAAGGCCTTAAAGTGGATGCACTTTACTAATGCAGTATAAAGAGACCACACTAAATAAAACGCACTCAGACCCATGAAATCTAGAGGAAACACACTCCTTTTGTCTCCTTCCTTCAGTCTCACCTTTCAGCCCCTATGGCCTGGAACAGTGTTCCAATTAATGTACTCCAAGACTCCTCCCCCTCATTCATAAACAGTCTGAAAACCCATCTGTTCTGCAAATCTTTCCAGTTATAATGATCTATCTCAAATTTTGGTACCATTTGTCCTTTTAAATCATAAGCTCTTTGGGTCAGGAGAGATATAGCTATATATAGATATTATGTACTGCTCATTTTATCATTTATGAAGTGAGGAAAACACCTTTATTACACTATATGAATAATATATAATTTCCCACAACAGTGAAATCAGCCACCACTGGCTGCTTCACTATGTTCAAGATCAGTATATAGCTGTGCAAGACTGGAGAAGATCAGATCTACTTAACACTGTGAGATTAAATTAGGTTCAAACAGAGGGAATGTAATTACGAGTGTTTGAATGTAGCTAGCATATAGGGCTGCATTCCTACTAATGTGAAAAGTGCTGTGGGATTTTAAACAAATACAAATGTTCATCACAGCAGATTTCATTGATGTAAAGACAATGGATGAATCCTGGCCCCGCTGAAATCAATGGCCCAATTCCCATTGATTTAGGGGGTGGGGAAGGGTATAGGATGATCAGATGCCCCAGTTTTATAGGGACAGTTCTGATATTCACAGCTTTGCTTTATAGAGGTGCCTATTACCTCTTATCCCCTATCCCAATTATTCATACTTGCTATCTGGTCACCAGATTGAACTATAACTGGGCTACTTTCTAAGTAGCGCATTTACACTGAAGACATGTCATTTTTCAAAGCTTTTACAGTCACCAAATTGTTAGCTGTATTATTAGAAATGGCCAGATAATATAGGCCAAACCATCTGGTGAATTTTGCTACCTCCACTGATAATGAACTGCTTGAAAAAAATATAATTTTCTTAATTTTACTTTTTTGCCCCCAAAATATTTTGTCCAATCATCGCTTGTCTCATACTTAGATTGTCAGGTCTTTGGGGCATGGACTATCCTTTTATTCTGTGTTTGTCCTGCACCTAGCACAAAGGGGTCCTAGTCTATAACTGGAACTACTGGTTACTACCACAATTCAAGTAATATTCTGTAGCTTCGCCCTCCCCCCCAAATCATTCATTGCCAGTTTTCACTTTTCAGAATTCAAGTTCATTTAATTGATTCATCACTAGAAAGAAAAACAAAGGACAAAAAAAAATGAAGATTGCAACAGATAAGTGTTAAGTGTGTGCTTATTTGCATACATGTATAAAATTGGGTGAAGATCACAAGCAGATGTTATCTTCAAAGCATATTCAATTCTGTTTATATTTATTCATGTATTACCTAAGGGTCCCTCAGGAATGTGACTCGCTTTCCCTCCACATCACACCATAGTTACTGTTTAACAATGAAGTAACTTTAAAAAGAAAGCATAAACACATTTTCCCCAGCAGTAATAAAACTCTTCTCACACTTTTCCCAGATGATTTATTTCACAGAGAATTATCCTTGTTGCTGGTATTGTGTAAGTGCTTAGCCTTCACCATGATACAGAAACTCGTACCTTGCAGGTAATATATCCTGCTGGTAGATTAAGGCCAGTATCTGTGATTAAAATATTTCATTTAATGTTGTTCTTCCCACAATTTCATTTTCCAGGCACTGAGATACTATGCTGAAGAGCTTTGTGTAAAAACTTGGATACATAATCATGAAAAAAAATTAGTCAAGAACAATTGCTGAAGGGCCAGAATCTGGCCTACTGTGACAAGGCACAATCTAATATTGAAATTCTAACATGTCCTGATAGCTCTTGGGAAATGTTTTCTTTCACCATTGCAACTGACTAATTCTCAACTGCTCAATTTAGTAACCCTTCTTACTATGTTCAGGCTGTTGAGTTCGTGGGTATCACAGATGCCTGAATGGACTCCCCCTACCCAAGCCATTTTTTTTTAAACTCACCTGCGGTAGAAATTAACAATGTCCTTTCTAGCCTGGATGACTCACAAGAATAGACCCAAAAGATGGACTAAGGGATGATGTGTCACCTATGGGTGTGATTACAGGGGGAAGGGCTGCTCCCCCTAACTTCTCACTGAGAAAAGGAGTAAGAGGCAGATAAGAATGCATTGTGCAGCAGAGCTGAGCAGACTCTCTCAGCCTGCTTAGCCCCCATAAACTGTTAGGCTCTGTTAGCCAGCAAGGCCTGCTCTTTCTGAGCTCACAGGAGCCTGCAGCTGGTTAATTGTAATCAACTCTTCACTTAGGCACTTCATCTGCCGGCCCTGAGTGTTAGGAAAGCAGGAGCAGCAGCTTATCCTTCGGAAGGAAAACCACAAGTGGGGGCACAGCTAAAGAGGACACAGACATGAGTGGAGGATAGGGGCCACCCAGAACAGAATTGGGGGAAGAAACAAGAAGCTGAAAGGGCTTGGCAGGAGAGGCTAGGGTCCAAGGCAGGTTAGGAAAGAAGGAATGAGAGGTTGGGGAAAGAGGCCTCTTCTGCATTTGGCAGCTCTCCCACACTTTCCTATGATTCAGCCTGAAGGTTGTCTTCTTACTGAGCTGCCATGAGCTGCTGTAGTTCCTCCTGCTAGTACTTAACAGGCTGCAGCTGAGGAGGGTGGCTCGTCTACCTTCCTTCAGGCTACATCTCCCCTGCTGGATCTGAACAGGAAAGCAGCAGATAGGGAGAGAAGTAGTGTGGGTGGCCTAGCTGGATAGGATGTGGGACCAAGAGGCCTCCGTATTAGTTCCAGGCACCCTCGGCCAGACCACACACACACATAATCTCCCCTACTTTCCAGCAAGGCTCCACTAGGTGAGCACCACAGTGATCTCAGTACCAACCCCCAGCAAACGTGAACATTACTCATTAAATAATTTGGTGTAAAGCGCAACACTTTCAGCTGAGCAAAACTTGGCAGATCTGGGGAAAATGAGCAGGTGAGTTTGGGGAAAGGTTGAGGAAAGACTGGGTAATGGAGAGTCGGGAGAGAAGGAGTGAGAAGTAGCTGTGGAGGAGACCTGTAGAAGGGGAATTCTGGAAAGAATGTATACGTAGAGTGAGAAAAGTCTGGAAGTCAAAGGGGAGAGGCTGGCTGACAAGGAGCAGATCCGCTGAACACTGCTGCAGCCCAGGATGTTGGATGTGGAGCTCAGCAAAGACTCTTCTGGAGGAAAAGGACACACTGGTAAGGGCTCAGAGCTTGCCACCTTTCTCCCCAAAAGAGTGGGGATAAAAGGCATGAATGTTAAAACATGTTTTGGATTGCAATTCAGGGGTGATATGTTAGTGTTTCAGCGTGCTTGTGTCTCAACAGGCTGGTGAGGGGTATTGCTTGTAGTGTGTTGTCCCATAGTTTGTGCTTATATAAGCATTTTTACAGCAGTAGATGAAATTAAGATTACTAGAGCCTTCATATTTTAGAGGATAGTTTTTTGAACTATCAGTGGGAAACTTGTAGTACAAAGCTAATGTTTGAAGTGGGCGAAAAGAGTCTTAGCAGCTCTGAAATCCTGCCTAAAGTGCCTCGTGTTGGGTACCTGTGTATTAGTAAAGTATGAAAAACCTGTCTGCATGTCACCTGCCTCGGGTCCCAAAGGTAGTCTGTTACAGAGTCAGGAATAGACTCCAGGATCTCAGTTCAGTGCCTTCGTTGTATGTTGTTTTCCATTCCTCTCAGTGGCTGTCAAACAAAAAGCCAAACTGCAGCAACATGCAGCCAGTCTAACTAAATCTTATAGTAGAGTGGTGTGTTAGTTTAAGGAAATGCTTGCCTAAATCTGACACGATGCCATTCCTTTTCTGTACACTTTCTATATAGCCTCAGTTATTTCTTTGTCAACTTTAAGAAAAAATGCTCTTAAGAACACTATTTTATTTCAGCAAATATATGAAATCCAAAGTGAAGAAAATATATACCCTCAAGGTTTTATCAAGATTTAATTTGTATATGTTGTCACAAAATGGATGCACCTTTCTGCCTGAAAAATAGAAAATGCCTTTTAGTTTTAGCATCAAGTGAAAACTGGAGAGAATTTTTACTATGGCCTCAAAAAAATTGCTAGTATTTCTGACTACTATGTTCTGTGGTGATGTATTCACTATGGTATACATAGGGCTTTCTAGCCTCTGTCTTTGTTTTTCAAATTGTCTTTGTAAACTTGTAACAAAAACATAGTTTTCAAATCTAGTTACATTGAAACACTGTGTATTGCATTAGGTAGCCTGTTTGAGAAATGCAACAATCCCTATTGTTAAGAGTATTATTGAGGGAAATAAGTGATTTCTTCTTCCCTACTCCCACCAGATGAAAGAGAATTGATTAGCTTCCACTTGTGGGATATTGCTGCGACCATCAGAGACATGTTGGTGTCTCATACCCCATACTGAGTTAATCTCCCCAGTTAATGTGGATATTGGGTTGTAAGCACATCTCAAATTCTTGGCACATTCAGTTTTTCCTTCATAAAAATAGTTTGCAGTGGGCTCCCATCCATTATGCAGACAGGAATGGAGTACAATTCCATCTCCAAACACTGGAAGAGGAAACTGACTTTTTCTAGGCTTCAAATCTCTTTAGATTCAAAACCTAAGGGAGATGGATCTGAACCCACTGTCCAGCTCCCAATACCCTTAGATACCAGGAGGGCTTATATCTGGAGTTCTGATGTGGGTCCTGTTGTTAATTTTAGTATTTTAGCAGGATATGTGTGTGGGTGGCTAACATTCATATATTCATGTTGTCAGAGAAAATAAGTGTTGGTGTTGTAGTTATGTTGGTCCCAGAATAGGAAAGGAAGTAGGTAAGATAATACCGCTTATTGGTAAGAAGTTGTTGTTTTTTTTAAAAAGTTATTGCTTCATCTAACTTGCCTCATAGAAAACAAGATAATGGGGGAAACTGTGTACATTAAAAGCCAATACACTGATTCAAAGAGCAGGGGGTGGGGAAATCTTAACCCTATGTCGATAAAATGCACAGACTCTATAGGCTCACTGGTGACATAGACAGAAAATTGCACCTAGAGACCTGAAGCAGCCTATTAGCAACTCATGGTCTAAAAACAGTAAGCCAGCAATTTGGAAGCTTCAGGCACAAGTGTCTCTGTAGTCTCTTCGAAAGTCAGATTCTCTTTTAGACCTTACATAGCTTGGTGTTTGGATGCAATGATGGTATTCAGACAGTGACGGACTGGACATTATAATGGAATAACTTCATCTCAGCTTTCCTCTCTTTGTTCTCATGTATATTTTCCTAAATAAAACTTTGAACAAAATAAACTGTAAAATGCAGCTCAAGGAGATGGATAATAATAGACAAAATCTGGCATTCTACTGTTACTCAGGCTATCCCAGAATACTTTGTAATGTAATGGGATAATGCAAGTCCAGTGCTACAGTGATATGTTCGACAAGCCCACTCACAGCATTGTAATAAAGGAAGGAATGTTGACCCGGGCAATCTCTTCTTCTGGAAATGTCATAGAATCCTGAACGTAAACAGGGCTGGATCCTCAGCCTGCATAAATTGGTCTGACTTCATTGCAGTAAATGGAACTATGCTTGGTCACAGCAGCTGATGGTCTGGTCCATAGACTTTTTTTTTTAAGCCCCGAAGGGAAGATGACATGCTCTAGTTCAGTGGTTCTCAAACTCTTCTGGATTTGAGACTCCTTTCACACTGAATATGAACCCCTGACTGCTGTGGGTGCCCCCATTACCTCAACCCCATGAGCTCCCTATTCCCGCTTTGCTGCTAATCCCTGCAGACTCCCCCTTTTGCCCTAACCCCAGCAACCTCCTCCTGCACCCACATGGGGAAGCTGACCTGCAAGCATGAAACAGCTGCTGGTGGTGATCGCTCACTCCCCCATCCAATGCTGCTCCTCTGTGCACCCATAGGGGACTGAGCAGGGTCAGACTGAGGAGCAATGCCAGGGATCCCTGCATCCAGCTCACTTTCCCCACTTGACTTGTGTAAGGGTAGGGCTGAGAACGGCAGCTCCTGGTCTTTGCGTCACAGCACAGATGGGGGAAGTGATCTGGAAACAGAAAGCGCTGGCATTGCTCCTTGCTTCCCCACCAAACATGGAGGAATGCTGGAGGAGAGGGTGAGCTGTGTCTGTACGTCACTGTTTGGCCTCCTAACAGTGTTCCTCAACTGGGAGGAAGCAGGAAGGCTAACAGCCCTATCTGGCTGGGCTTGAGGCTCTTAGCTCACAATCCCCACACAACCACATTGTGACCTCCATTTGAGAACCAGTGCTGTAGTCTGATCTCATGCGTAACACTGGTCCCAGCATTTTACACAGTAATTTCTGCGTCGTACACAATTGCAAGAGCAGATCTTTCAGCAAGAAATCCAATTTTAATGTGAAGACCCCGCAAGCTGGAAAATCTAGATCTCTCAGTAAGCTCCTGCAGTGGATAATTACCCTTGCTATTACAATTTTGCATCTTATTTTCAATTTGACTTTTTCTAACTTTATCATCCAGCTGCTGGATCTTATGATAAAGGGGAAGATTTTGATCTAAAATATTATTCTTGGGGTTCAGTGTCCCAATTTTACCGCCTTCCCTCATGGAGAGGAAATCAGTAGTCAGCCTTATATGAAAAGCCTAAGGGAAGAAGGTATGTGTAAGCTTGCAAAAGAGGTGCTCCAGTGGGAGGTAGGGGAATAAATCTGTTAGAAAGGGACTGAGAAGACAGAAATGTTAGAAACCTTGCTCATAACTCTTCTCGTGAGATTTCCTACATTGGCTGCTGTGGTGAAGTGAGAATTTTCTGTAATGTGTTTTTGAAGCCTATGTGTGCCTCACTTGCCCCCATATTTTGCATGGCTACATAGTGGGGGAGGGGGTGAAGGTCTAAGTTTGCTCTTGGAGCAGGCTAAGAGACTTGGTATTTGTGTTGCTTAGCTGTCTGTGCCATTAAAAAGAATTGGCTGAAGGTGACCTCATATCAGTTGAAAATCTGAGGGAAAACCCAGTTGCTAGCACATTGGTAACTAGCAACCAATGGCATAGAGGGAGATGGATTTCTCCCACCTTTCACCAGGGAAGCTGCGAGAAGACCCCAGTTTGAGAATAAAGGACTTGAAGCTAAGAGGATGAAGTATGGGTTTCTGGATGAAGCTGGAAACTCTCTCACTGGGGAACTAATTAAGGTAGTTAAACTGAGAACCTGACAACAGGAGTTTCACTAAAGTTTGGCTGGGTCTCTGGGCTAACCAGAATGGATTATGCTTTCATCTTCATTTCTCTATGCTAATTTAAAGACTTCCTATGCTATGTTCCAGCTGATCAATAAACCACACTGTTTTGAAAATACTGTTCGTGTCACTGCAAATACTCAGTGTGAGACTAGAAGAGTGTACGAGTCTCTGCTGGTGGTCTGTCTCAGTTGGACTCTCTGAACAGCACTCAGGTGTAAAGTAGGTGTGCCAAAGTTTTGGTGGTTCAGTCTCAGAAGACATTCAAGGTAAGCCATGCAGCTTCAAAGAAGAGCAGGACCCCTGGGGTCTGGGGCATCAAAGGGTTTCTCCAAGGGACTGTTCCAAAACTGGGGCACAGTACTGATCATTTGGATCCATGACAAATGCTGAACCTGGATTCTAATCCAGAAGTCTAAAATAAAAACCCAGATTATGAACTTGCCCAATAACAGTTCCAGGATCCACTTTTGGATCCAAGTAGGTCAGGTCATTTCTGATGAGTCATTACAGTCCTGATCCAGAATGCAGTGTGAAGTGGTGATGTGTTTTAGACTTCATAGTGATTAAAAGCAAGCTACCTAATGAATGTCTTTATGGAAATCAGGAAAGCTAATTAGGTCATGAAAATCAGCAGGTCTGTGCAAATATTTGGGGTTTTAATGTAGAGAGAATACACAGCCCGAGTTTGACTATGAACTTGAATGTCCATCTCTCCTTCTGTCTAAAAGTTAGTTGAAATTGCCAATATTTACTCAGGCTTGAGTACAAAGCCACACTACATTTCTCTGTGGATGTCCACACTGCTGATGGCATTATTGGCAATGCAGGATCGATTCTGCAGGATGGATTGAGTGGTAGTGAAAACCTGCTCAATTGATCACAGAAGTCAACACCATTAATCCACCCCCATGAGAAGAGTAACACCGTGTGAACTGCAGTGCATTTCCCATTGGTGCAGTGCAGTGGGGACACTGGTAAGAAGTTAGTAAGTTGACGGGAGGTATGCAAGCTACTGTATAGCTTGCATATCTCCCGTAGACTGACACTGAAATCTGCTGGCAATGCAGGCCAGGCCTCAGATGCTGTCTTTCAATCAAAAACAAATCCTACCACAACATCCAAAGACTACCTGAAACTCAGCCTAATGTCAAATAAAGAACCTTTGCATGGGTGGTGGGTTTTCAACAAAACCCAGTACCTGCAGGGCTTCTGGGTTTATTCTGAATGTTTTTCACTGCTTCATATAGTTCCAGCCAGGGCTGGATTAACCAGCCTGAGAGGTCCCATACTATCCCCCACTGCAGGGCCCTACCTGGGCTCCTGCCTCACCACCATATTGGCCCTGTCACTGGGGGAGGGCAGGGGTGCCAGAGGGCGCTCCCGCTTCGACCTGCTCTGGCTAGTCCACCTGGGGGGAGGCCCTGGCTGGCATGCTTCACAGGGCCTCTGACACAGCCATAGAGCCCCCCAGGGCAAGGGGCTCTGCTGGAGTGGCAGAGGTTGTGCCATGAGCCAGCTGGCCCCACCCCTTGGGTGGAGTGAACAGGGGCTGGCCCACCTTGCTCCATCCCTGGGGGCGAGCCAGCCAGCCAGGGGCGGGGTGGGTGCTCAGTGACTAGCCTCTGGCCCCAGGGCCCCGCCCCTACCCCCACCCCTGACAGGGAAAGAGGGCTCTCAGTGCTCCTGCCCTGCCAGCAGTGAGCGGGGCTGGATTGTCGCAGGGGTTTTAGGGACTGGAGGCTGGGGCCTGGGAATTAAACCTCTAAAGCCCCTGCAGTAATCCGGCCCTGGTTCCAGCAGTTAAAAAACACTGAAGATCTCACTGGTGGAAGCCACAAAATAGAAAAGGAGACAGCATGTTGTTAAAGCAATGAGGCTGTCTCGCCAATGGTAGAAATGCTGCTTGAACCAACTCAAGACATGTCAGCATTTTTGTTTGTGGGACAAGGGAATTATTACTGTTATACAGGGTAACAGTAGAGGCCTTCCCTCTGAGAATGAGACATTAATTTGGTTGCATGCTGTTGTTCACGACTTGATTCATAAATGCCTGTGAATCTTTATGTGATTGTTATGGTTTCAAACTACACTGAGACATCTAAGAAGAGAAGTCTGAAACACAAATATTACAGGGGTCATAAATAGAGAAATGGACCCACTACACACAAGGCCTATAAAGGCACAAGACCTCCGTAATTCCTATCTTCCTACACTGGTTTACGTTTGTGAATGATTCACATGTTTTGCTTGTGCATCACAAAAAAATCCTAAATTCTACAGTAGGGGTGGGGGAAAAAGGAGTCTGTCAAGGCATAAAAAGGCATTCAATAAGAAACAAATCCTACATAAGAAAAATTACTTCAGTTTCCTAATTAAATTAAACTGTTAGACTAAGGAATCTGGTTAATGCTCCTAAAAATACCTCTTTAATAACAACGTATTTAGTAAGTTCCTAGTAGAAAGAGAGATTCTGAGCTAGATCTTCTGCAGGTAAAAACCTGAAAATAAGTTCCTCACAAGTATTTTTTTCCCCCCCAGTCTTTTAAAAAAAAGAAAAATGCACCACAAATATCACAATAAATCAAACTTATTCGATGCTTCATCACTGAAGTAATTTTAATATTATATGGCCAAACCTGGTAGTCCTTAGTCAACATAAGTTTTTGTTGCAATCAATGGCTAGGAAGGACTTCATGATTTGGCACATCAGACAATAACAAGCACCAGACAGAACGATTTATCCTGGTTTTTAAGGATGTCCATTAGTGAATGCTTAATGGGTATCATGACATAAGTCCAATAATGGGATATAATTCCATTAAAAGCACAGTCTCAAGTTATAATTATATTCAGAACAGTGATACCTATGTGATTTTTGCCTTACAAACAACATTATGGAGTGGTAGCGTTTTGAAATGGATACAACTGACTTTTATTTCTGTGGTCATTTTATTTAGAAGCATAGTATACTAAATTCCCTCCATAGCATCTCCTATTACAAGAATACCTTGGGCTTTGCCATAGACTCCCATTCCCAAACTTAAAGACCTCCGTCAAAACACAGATGGCTATTGCTGGCAAACTTGAAGATGACTTTGCCAAACCCACAAAGACTAGAATAGTCTCTTGATCCTATTGTAACTATAGCATCTCCGTAGTGCTTCGTTTGTAATGTGCATTTTATCTTCCACTGATAAAAATCAGTATTAGTTTTTTTAACTACCCAGAAAACAATGTAAGAGAAAATATTTGATTACACATTAAAAAGAAAAAATAATTACTTGGCCTTTACCACTAGAGTATTATAAAGGAATCAGAAAAATTAGAATATGGTCTCAATTCTAAAAATCATTAGAGTGAAACAATGTAGGCAGGAAGTCCTTGCTGCACTAAAGTACAGGCCAAATTCCCATGCCCTTACTCTCACTGAACAGTGCTTTAGTCAACAAGTTTCACTGAAGTCAGTGAGTGTCTTTTGGATTAAGATGCTAGTCTATGTGACCCAGGGTAGCAGATCAGGTCCTGACCCAGGACAGCCTAGAAGCATGGAATGGAAGCCATATGGACTTTGAAACAGAGGTTCCGAGCAGGCAGCAGAATCACTGCTGAATCACCAAAATCTCTCTTTTGGGAGGGGGAAGTGGTGAAAAAATTCTGTAAGGGTTTCTAACCCTGCTCTCACAAAGGAAGTCAAATTCCAAAGGGGTAGCCGTGTTAGTCTATTGTAGAAAGACAACAGAGTCCAGTGGGGAAAGTGAAGATAGAATTTGTGGGGAAAATCAGGTGCTTCCCAGCAACCATTGACTGGGGCCTCTGCTAGGAACTGCCACTGGCATGTGACGGATACATTTGTTGTGGCCAGGTGTCTTGCTTCACTTTGGACACACCTGGAAACATCCAAGCCTTAACTTGCAAGTGCTGTTTGTTCATCCCAAAAGTCTCTACCACCTGTGCAATGGGGACTAGAGAGAGCTATATTGTTGCCTTTCGAAGTTCCCTCCCAATTATGGCAAGAACAGCTTGGGAGTTGCATGAGTTGTTAACGGCAGCAAGATTAACCCCAAAATGTTGTGACTGAATTCTCATGTTCTGCCATGTCCAAGCTCACATGGAGAAGGAGACTAGATTATGCCCTAACTGCTGTCCAGCATTCAGATAATACAGGGAAGACGGCCACATTTCCTGGCCTTCCTCTTTTATAGAATACCTCAGTTTTCTCCCCTTAACTATCTCTTTAAAGATTATGGATCCTGGTGTTAAAGTTCCACAGGAAGTCAGGCTAGTCCTACCAATCCTCAGGCAATCTGATATTTATAAGAAACCACCTCACTCAAATCTGTTGACACCATATTATTCTGCAGGCTGGCTGTCACAAAGAGTTCCTGACTGGGATCAGGTCTGTCCTCATGATTCCACTGACAGTTTGTGACCGTGTGATATAATTGCATATAGTACACCATATTACAGGTAGCATCAAGACAGAAACAGCCTCTGGTGGTGCTTTTTCAGGTCCATTTGCTGTTTAGGAGTCATGATTAGCAGGGAAGAGAGACAACTGGCTTCCATCTCTCTCTCTCTCTCTCTCTCTCAAAGTGGGGAGCAATGTTACTTATGTATCACAGATCCAATAAGAGGATTTTTCACTTGAAGTTATCTATATCCTTAAATATTTACAGCTGTGTTCTTCTAAATTTAAGAAAGATGTTGTTAAGGTACTGCCAAATAGCTCTGTTCAAGCCAGATTCTTAAAAGCTAAATTTGGAATCCTGAATAGTAGTTATCTCTGAAGTGGTCTTCCAAACATTTTGGCATATGTAATCTTTTCTTTTAACATCTTGGATAACACTTTCATTTTCTTTCAAAGTGATTCCAATCTTTTCTCCGTCCCTTTGTATCCTTTTTCCAAAGTGGTGAGCTTGTCTGAAAAACAGGAGCTCTTTGGGTACAGAAAAGCTTCCCATTTTTATTTTGAGCTTATTCATTTACTGTCATTTTAGTCAATGTGATCAATGCAGGAAACATTCCTGAAGTTGCTCCATGAACTCAGTCCAAAGCCCGCTGAAACCAGTGGAAAGGCTATTGATTTCAAAGAGCGTGGATTGAACCTTATGCCATTCATGTAGATGGGAGAAAAGAAAATGAATGAAGAAATCCTATGACAGCTGGTCAATTTTGGAAAGATCAATAAAGATGCAGAAAGATCTAGATATATTTTGGGGGATTTTTGCGAGAAAGAAAGAAAAGCTTCTAAAAAGTTGATTTAGTGATGAAAACATGAACCTATTACCTGGGTTACAGTGATCTTAAATGTCTCTTGTATTCTAAAAATATTTTCATATCTCAACTGAGAGGTTCACTCAGTCATATTAGGAGCTATTGAGAAAAAAAAATCCTCCTTTGAAATATTTTTAGTAAATATTATACTCATTTTATTTGGAAGTTCGTGCACGTGCACACACATTTTCCTTTCTAATTAAGGAGGAGTTAAGTTCTGCAGTTCTTATTGACTCAAATCTCCCAATGAAGTCACAATGCTGCTTTCTTTAAAAAGAGTTAAAATATTTCTTCACAAAAGCATGGCATAAGTACAAATTTCCTATCAGCTATAGTGACATCAGCAAAATATAAAGTTTCCAATATTCTAAATCAGGTATTTGCTTTGCTCATGAAAGAAGCCAGAGAAAATAAGGTTGTCATATTAAGGTAGGGTTGCAGTTTTTGGTAAAAGGCAGCCATCCATTTTATTCCAGAAGAATGAGCACATCCCTTTAACTTCAAACAAGTTTTGGAAAATAAAAATATGATCCAGTAAATTTGGCTCTTTCATGTAATAATTTTTATTGCTTTTTTAACTGCATGATGGTTACTGTGAACTATTGATTGCCAATTTTATACTCGGATTTATAAAATAAACCAGACATTTTTATAGGCCATGTGGCTTCTTATCACTGTTTAGTTGTATTGTGGTAGCACCTATGTCCACTATGAAGATTTGGGCCCTATTACATAGTACTTGTATAATACAACACCTGGCCTGAGGAACTTGCAGTTTTTAGGACACTATTCTTGTAAACTGTTCTGCACAGGCTGAGTAGTTTGGCTAGTATTTAACAAAGATCCAATACAGAGAACTTGGTTTGTCAGTCTCCCCACATGAAGGATAGCCAGTGGTCTCTCCCCCTCTCCCCCTAGTTTTTTATATTCCCCAAAGTTCATTGTCCTGCTCTCAAGGCCAGAGAGGTCTCTGGGGAAAATTCAGTCTCCTGTCTCTTCTGGGGGGGGGGACCAGCAATGCCATCTTAATCAGAGCATCCCCTCCTGGTGAGTTCCTGTGTGGTGTTTCCTGCTGCAATTTTTCCTCTGCAAGCTGACCACTGTGTTCACTGCTGATGTGAGCCGGCGACAATGTGAACAAGGTAGATGGGGGAATTTGCAAACTTTTATATAAGGCCTGGTCTACAAGTAAGTCCTGTCAATTTCTTAACTCCTCTTCTATGCAGAGTCTTCACTGTACTGCGCCAACAGGAAATGCATTCCCGTTGATGCAGCACTATGCCATTTGGGGGAGGGAGGGGGTCTTAATGCATTAACTTCCAGGAATTTTTGTGTTCAACTGAGCACTTCTTTACTGATGCTCAGTCGAAATAGATCCTGCACTGTTGGCGATGGCACCAGCAATGTAGACACACCCCAAGAATTCCTGTTTATATTTCCTGATGTGCCTCATTTAAACAAATTTTAGTCT
This sequence comes from Pelusios castaneus, assembly GCA_007922175.1. NCBI lineage: Eukaryota > Metazoa > Chordata > Testudines > Pelomedusidae > Pelusios > Pelusios castaneus. Next base: position 5,760,445 of record ML685789.1, on the reverse strand, counting down.
ATTTTCAGATTCTTTGTAGTTCTTCACATGTTAACTATACAGACATCACACCAGAATATGAATGATCAGTGAGTTACTAGTTTTCCAATGATATATTTAAAGACCCCTTTTAAATAAACATGACAAATGTGTGCGTGCATAGAGCTGGCTAGGCCAGCTGAGCATCATCGCTACAAACCAGGGAGTACCTTGCACTCAAGTACTGGGATTCTCCTGGGGTCACAGGTCCCATCTCCTTTCAAATAAATAAAATCAACTGACTGATAAACCAGCCAGTCATGGTTTAGATGTGTATTTCGTATGGGCATCTTAACAGAGAGAGGTTTTTAGGATTTTATTCTATATTTTCCTTTGCTAAATTCAATTGCTGCTTTAATCAGCTTTGTTCTGTCCTGCAGTGCAGTTTAGTGAGACTATTCATTATATTTAAAGTTAAGCACATACTTGCATGCTCAGCACATCGTAGAATTGACCTCTTAAAGAACAGGCACCAAAAAGAGGCATGAATGAGATAGAGTCCTTAATAAGGAAATTTACTACGTATCTGAGGAGCTCCCTGAGTAATTACAGTCACCTCTTTTTTTTAAACTCTGGCCTTCATTCTGCAGAGCAATGTATGCACTTAACCTTGAGCACATGCAGAAGTCTTTGAAAGATGAGGGCCTATCGGAGTAGCACTGTTTAAAACTTAAACCTCAGTTTCGAGTAACTGGTTCACATAGTGAACATAACTATGGACAGAACGCTGCACTACAGTTAATCAGAGGAAGGTGAAATGCACCCTGCTATGTATAGAGGCAGATGGCCTCACCTTGCTATGTATAGAGGCAGATGGCCTCAGCATGTCTTCATGTTTAGTCAGGTGTTATTAATCTATGACTAAAAGAGCAGGTGCCTGTCAAATACTGAAAGTGTTTGACAAACCATAGTGCTCTAGTAAAGAAGCTAAATACCTGAATGTTTTTATTATTTCAAAAGTGGATTCTGCCCCAATATACAATAACTGCGCAATTTAGTTACTTGTAAAGAGAGAGCTGGAAACTCTAAGTCGGTGGACTTGTGTATCACTCATTTTCCATTAAAGAGTACCATTACTTATGCATGTATACTCATTTCACTTGCAGGGCAAATTAAAGGAAATAGTTCAAAATAAAAAGTACTTTTAAAATATTAGATTAAAAGTATGTAATGGCCAAACACCTACTCCCCAGACCTTTATATTTACCCTTTGTAGTACTGGAGTACCAGCAGGCCCCAGCAGAGATCAGTGGCCCATTGACCTAACCACTGAATATAAACATAATAGGAGTTCATTCCCTGCTCAGGATTGCTTCCAACCTAAATAAACAGAACAGACTGGGAGTGGGGAAAAATAATATCTTCCCCCTTTTACAGGCAGAGAACAGATTTGGAGAAAGCATGATGGTGTGATTTTCTAGACTCTAGAGCTCAGCTCCCATTTAGGTACAAAAGTGAAGTACTGTAACCAGGTTTTCAGATGTGTTTTTCACTTTCACTCACACACAGGAGGTCTGGAGCTGAGCCAGAAATGAATCCAAACCTCCTACATCCCTGTCCAGTTCTTGAACTACAAAAGCATCCTTTGGGTCTGGTGCCCATTGACATCAACAGCAGTGGGACTGGGCCCCAGAACACACAACAGCCAACATTTTCAAATTGTTACAGTGATGCTTGTGATTTTACAGAAGCATAACTCGAATGCTAAAGAAGAAGATACAAGGCACAGATCTGTACAAGGCACAAGTGCTGAGTAAATGTTTTATTGTGCTAAGCATCCAATTAAAATATGGTTGAATACAATTAAAATATATCCCACTGTACATAAAAATTGTCCTTGAATCTGTCGAGTCTTTTTGTGGTCATTAAAAACAGCTAAATTTATCTGCATAAGTAATTGAACAATATTTTTAAATCCTACCATGTAATTATTGGGGGGAGGAAGGAGGTAATCAAACTTCATTTTTCAGTTTTAATTCAGCTTGGCTTAATGGTTAACAAAAATATGGTAGAAATTTTCAACAAAATTCCTTGGCAAACAAAAAAGGAATCCATGTGTTTGACTTCAATCTAGATGAATTTAATGTCTATCATTAATGTAGAAAAGGTGGCATGTGAAAAGAGGGTGAAATATTCCAGGGGCTGCCAGGGTAACAGGTTTATCTGATTTATGCATCTGATGCCTTAATTCATGGAGCTCTAAAAGTCTGGAGTTACAAGTCATAACTCACTGCCATCAATATGCAACTATTATGCAATAAATTCTGTAAAAGCAAAGCAAGAAGATAATAAGCTAAAATTACTGGCGCTTGCAAGGAGCTAACGTACAACAAAAGATATTATTCTTGGGGAAAGTAACTGTTTAATATCACTAAAAACTTTTTCAGGGAAAAAAGCCATAGCATTCCTTAAAATGTTCCACATCTAACTGTTTTGAAAATTATAAGATCCCAGTCTGAATTACCCTATTTAAAACTATTGCTAGTGGCTAATTATTTGTATTTCTAAATTATGACATTGCAGTCATATAAATTAAGGAAGCATAAAAACCCATCCTGTTTTTCTTTCATTGCATAAAAATACTGAGATTATCAAATGTGCATTTCAGCAGCTTCATCATATTACTAATTAGGTTATTTTGATACCGGAAAGGATTAAAGTTAAAAACCTGAAGCTTTAAAAAAAATAATAATAATCAAAAGACCCTATTGTAGCACGGGGAACTAGTTCTTTTTCTCTTAGTCTCATGATTTCATTTTGAATCTAGACCAATGTATGTCTCCAAAATCTTCTTTGATTTGATAATCCCATGTAATCAAGTGGTTGGAAAAGAGCCTAAGTGAAATTTAGTTCTCTCATTTTAGTTTTAATGCAAAAGTAAGTATGTGCTTGTAAAATGACAATTTTTGCTTTAGGACATGGTCTGGCATAAAGCCTGTCCAGCAAGCTAGTTCTTAACTGTGAAATTGGCCATACATACTCTAGAACAGGGCTGTCAAACGTGGCCCATGAGCCAAATGATGCCTGTGAACCTCTTCCATCGGGCTCTTGACAGCATTGTGCTCCATGGGACTGACCACACCCACCCAGTGCTCCACAATGCTGTGAGAGTGTCAGGTCGTGCAGCATCACAGAGCACTGGGTACGTGAGACTGCGCTCTGTAAGACTACTCTCTCTCCCTAAGAGAGACAGCGAAAGAGAGGGGTATATTATGGAGCAACGGGGTTTGTTGCATGGATATGTACCTGCTTTAATGTTTTTGTTGTTTGGTCTGTAGTTGCTGATAAGAATCTGCTTAAGGTTGGGGGGGGGGGCTTTCTGTAAGTGAGGAGAGGTCTGTCTCCCAAGATATTATATGGGAGATATTGATATTAGAGATGTTGACAGTAGAGAATCTCTCTCAGGTAAAAAAGTATTTTAAGAACTCATATCAGATATTTAAAACAATTCAAATATCTGCCACAGTAGTAACCAAAGGTTAAATTCTACCACAGATTACACCCCATGCAACATGATTGGCTTCAATGACACTGCATGGAGTACAAATAAGGCATAATTTCCTCAATAAATTATATTTTAAGACCTGCAACTTTAGTTTTGTATATAGTTATAAAAGAGCTAATTGAAGTGACATTTAATTATTCCATGTTAGACGTATGAAATTTAAAATACTGGCAACTTTTAAATAATAACTATATTATATTCAGAAAGCTTGCTAGCTGGATTGTTAGCCATTTTCTATTTCTTTGGTATCCTGAAAGATTGTCTGATAACCAACGCACCCATTATTTCTCCTTTTTCCCTAATACTTGAATTCACATCCCAAGTTTTGCTACCTGCACAAAAAGACAAAGAAGAAAACAATGCAGATGATGGTGTCACACTATAATAGACAGCTGCATGAAAAGGAAAGGAAAACACCTCAGTCCCAAAGAAGGTTGCTACTTGTATTAGTATAATCGTTTTGATGGGTTTTTCTTTCCCTGGTGCAAACAGTTCAGAAATAAAGCAGGAATCTAGAGAACGTGTACTAGTGCAAACACACCCAATGGTGAATGACGTACTGTCCTACATGCATGTTTAAACAAAAGCGTCATCGTAAAGTGCTTTCCAGGCCCACCAGTTTGGCACAAGAACACTATGAAGTCTGGGAGTCCCAAGGATCATAGGGTCTTCTGGGCGAAAGCCACCGTCAATGCTACTACCTCAAGAAAGATATTAATAAATACTCAAGATCGTCTTTCTGGCTAAATACAGTTTAGGAAAGACACTAACAGGTCACATTGTGAGTAAACATAAATCAGCAGTGATGGTTCGAGTTAAAGGAGTTGCACTGTCTATTTCATTTACAGTCTAGCAGCAATCAAATAATTTTCTTCCTTAAGCCAAGGGCAATTTTTTTTAGTTTTGAAAAGGTAAATCAGTGTAGAAGTAACAGACAACTTCAGTACCTTTAATTATGTTGACTACTTCTGTCAGCAAGATCATTCGTTAACTGCAGCACCACAAGAATGGTGTGTGCTGTTTATCACGTTCTTTCCAGCTATTGATGTTCTTTTACTGAACTGTTTTATAGTGGGAGAAGTTGACAATTTTTCAGCAAGCTAAACAAATTTGATTACAGCACCACTCCTCATATAAATCAGTCAACCGCTGAACACTTTAATATGAATTATGACTACTTATCTGGTTGCCTATCATGGGCTGTATTGCATTTTTCAGATATAAAAGAATGGATCATCTCCACCCCATGGAGCTACAATCTAAGGAGACAGATGGACGGGAGGCCAGGGAAGGGAGCAATCAATGCCATTTTCTATAGAAATCAATAGGTTCATTGTAGGCAGCACTACAGAAGCATGATTTGAAAGAGGGATATAAAAATGAAGTGGGTTAAGGGCCTCATGGTTGTGTTTAGAGAGGTTGAACCATGCATATGGGGATATATGGAAGAAGGTACAGAGGTAACTGTCGGATAGAATTTTCTCTCCCCACCACACAACCCCCGCCCTTACCACGCTCTAGAAATTACTACGTGTTAAGATTTTAGTGCTGTAACCAGTGTCATGATTAAAAAGTAGTATTTTATCAGACAAAATAATAATAAAAGTCCACCAGATAACTAACACACAAGTCCATGGGTGCCAGCTGGCAAAGACGTCACTATTAATTACAAGCAACTCCTTTCTCAAAACAAACTCTCCACACTGAACATATTGCTCTCATGGTACTTATCCAGAAAGGATCATGCATGAGGTCTCTCTACTGTAGTTTTTCAATATTCATAAGCATTGTGCAGTATGTGTATAGTTGTAATTAAGGAATAATTACCATGGCCAATTTTCTAATTTGTGAAAAGGGGCCATGGAGAACCAGAACCTCCCCTGTCCCCTGCTGTGCCTTTCCCCCCCGAGATCTCACCCCTACTCTTCCTCTTCCTTGAATCCCTCTCATCCCACGGGTGCTCACCTCTCTCTACTTCTCATTTCCCATCTGCTGAGTGGGGGAGGAGGGTGACTGGGGCAGGAGAGGGACAGCACCCCAGTGGGGAGGTGCCAAGGAGGATATGAAAAGGGCCCAGGCAGCAAGTTGAGCCACTGGCCCTGCTCTCAAATGCCATCTCTTTGCTGCAGTCAGGTGCTCCTTCAGCTCCAGCAGCAGCTGCTCTTCCCAGTTCCCATCCTTGTGGTAGTGGAACGGAAATTGATTTGTGGGTGGTTACTCAAGTGACCAGATGTGGTCAGTCCCCATTTTGACCAAACTTTTTTGTTGAAAACTGGACGCCTGACAACCCTAGGAATAACTAATTACATTGACTATTCTGACTTATGTTGTCGGAAGCAAAGGGAGTCACCAGGGAATCACGCATCTTGGTGATGGCTCATTCAACAGGAAGGAAGTTGTCACCCTTCCGTAGCTAGCAGATTGTGATCTGTTGCTCACTTGTCTACTGTTGCAATGGCCCAGAAAAATCAATGGAAAACTATCAAAAAACAAACTGAATCTGTCAAAACCACTTGGAAGTGAAAAAGGAATCAACAGTAAGGGAAACACTCAGACTGAATAAAGACAAAAGACTGATTCAGTGCTTCTCAGCCTGGAGGAAGATATTTTCCAACCATTCACTAAGGAACTTTTTGATGAGAAGAGGTGTTTCATGAAAATTGGGCACTGGTTTCTTAGGCCCAGCAAACACTGCAAAAGACTGAACCTTGGAATGAGAATCTATTTTATTAGGTAGTTATTTTTCCAATTAAAAAGTTTAGACCATAGTTCATTGTTTGATTTTGTTCTGTGTTAAGCATTTGTTTCCACCACTCATACTTGTTTTTGTTTTGAATCTCTATTCTTTCTTACACAGGAATACTTCGGTTTTAGTAAAACTGAACTGAGGTGCCGTGTTTGGTACGGGAGCCAAGGTAAAACTATGGTACATTGTTCTATTGAAAATGGAGGATCTGGGTTTTCTGTGGGTGCCTAGTGATCAGAGGGACACTTTGAAGGGCTCAGGGGGGCTAGGGTACATCTCTCCAATAGGGCTGATGTACCCCAGTAAAGAGTGTATGAGAGGTTGCTGTGTTACAACACAGCTGGCACCAGCAAGATTCCCACATGCTGTAGGTAGGTGGCAGTAAGGTAATTCTCAGCCTTGGGCACCCCGAGATGCCTCACAAAACCACTATTATTTCACTGGGAGCTTGTGAGATGGGAATGTTAATGGTATATTGCAACTTCAGTGATTTGCAACTATGGGGCCCACCCCTGTAGTCATTATTCAGAAGCAAAAAAGTCACATTAGCATCTGCCCATCTTAGTATGATAACAAATTGTACCTAACACCCTGCAGGTGCCACCAGGTGGGCTAGCTGAGCCCTCAAACGCCCATTAACCCTTTCACAGCTGCTGTGGAGTGTGTATGCTGCATCACAGCATCTAATAAGAATAATCTGACTGCTCATCACTTAACTTCAAAGTCAGCACTTGCAATTCTTATCTCATTGAGTCCCAATGAAACATATGTTCCTAAATCACTTAGGCACCGTTGAGACTCTCCTTCAAGAGTTAAACTTGTGTAGATACTAGACACAGCCCACCCTTGATTAAGTCACAAAAATCTAGCAATAGTTAGACTTTTTTTTAAATTCTAATCAGCCATTACAAACCTATGCCTTTTTGGTCTCCTTTATTATGCCCCAATCCAACAAAGCATTTAAGCATGTGAAGAGACTTCTGACTCCAACAAAACTACTCACATGCTTAATGTTAAGCATGTGCTTCAGATTTGCTAGATCAGGAACTAGGTCACTGGCTTCCTTAAAAGCTGTAGCTGACAGCTGTATGAAAAGGCAGCAAACAAAAAACTATGAAAATAAACGTCTTGCAAAAAAAGACATTCATTTAACATGGCTTGTCTATTACATTTGAAAGGAAAAGGTAAAATGCTTTGGCAGAAATTATTGGGTTGGTAGAGTTCTTCCTAAAAGAATTAGAACAATGTGTTTGCAAAAGTAGATCATATAGCCTTAAAATTGTTGCTCAAACAGCATTTAGATGAAGAAATTTATATTATTGATGGCTCTTTTGACCTGTAAGGGACTTTTGGAATGAAGGACAATCCCAAGCACTATACCATTCAGCTCTTTGATAGAATGTCCTTTCTTCGAGTAGGATTGGGGAAGCTAGACCTAAATTATGCCTGAAAATGTATCAGTTTAAGTGATTTTTAGAATCCACTGATGCGAAAGGGCTTCTGTTTGGGTCAGAAATCACAATAAAAAAGTGGCAGTTTTCCAGATCTTGACAATGCAGCTTCTCCCTGAAGAGAAATGGAAGTGGGCAGACTGACCTTGAGGCACTGAACCAGCATAGCAAGTCACAAGTCAACATTGCTTGCAAGACTGTGATGCAAGGAAACGGGCGATGTTGTTAAAGCCAGACAACAGGAGGAATATTGCTAGAGGCACAGATAGAACAATAAGGCTTCGTGAGAGAGGGAAAAGTGGAACAAACAAAAACAGGAGCCAGGGGAGGAGTAGGATCAGAAAAGAATAGATAGATTCTCTACAAGACTTACAATCTTTCAGTGAACATAACTGCGTCTTTTGCAAGTGTTGTCATGATTGTTAAAAGAAAGTATATTCAGAACATCCTTGAAAGTCACAGTATAATGATAGTTAAGGTATTGAAGGCAGAGGGAAATCTATTGTTTTATGCTTGTAATGAATGTAAGATAAATTACTCTGTGTGAACAGCTATGAAAACCAGGGGAGGAATCATGAGTTTAAAATCTCAATCACTATAAAGAACAAACAACCTAACTTCACTATGCTGTCTTTTTCAAAAGATAAAATCAGTGCTAATGGCTGTATCAAGATGGGTGTAAGAAGTAGAAAAGTGCACTGTGATATGTACAAGGATACTCACAGGTTGTATTTGCTAAAAAGTTTGGTGTAAAGCTCAGTTGCCAGTCAAAAAGGCCCTGAAGTCGTTTCTCAGTAAGCAGATGGAAATAAGGCTCTGAAGCTATGGCATCTGGTGTAATAAAATGCACACTGCCCTTACTCCAAGTATTATTTTTTCCAATGAATCACTGTTTTTCTATGAGGTCAAATTCCAAAGGGGTAGCCGTGTTAGTCTATTGTAGAAAGACAACAGCGTCCTGTGGCACTTTTAAAGACTAATAGATTTATTTATCGCATGAGCTTTCGTGGGAGAAAATCCCACTTCGTCAGACGCTTTGAAGAGTTAAGGTGGCTTAAGTCGACCTAACTTAGTCCCTGTCCACACCAGGTTTTCATTAAGTCAACTTAAGACATTCCTGAAGTCGACTTAATGAAAGGTTAGGTCGACTGAATAAGAACAGCGGTTAGGTCGACCTAACCCTTAAGTCGACTCCTTAAGTCGACCTAAGCACAGTGTGGATGCTTAAGTCTACTTTGTTAGGTCGACTTATAAGTCCCCATTCAGAGAAACGATTTTGTTTAGCCGACCTAATAAGGTCATAGCTCTAGTTACCGAGTCCATCCCCCCACCCCCACCCCTCACACCATGCTGAGGCAGGTTTAAGTATACTAGACTATTCATGACAGATGTTTATCTAATTTGTTCTTTAAAACCACTGATGATGGAAATTCCACTGTCTTCAGTAATCTGTTCTAGTGCTTAACTATTCTTTTAGTTAATTTTTTCCACTAAAACCTATCTAAAACTTCCTTGCTCCAAACTGTCAATTAGTTCTTGTCCTATCCTCAATGTACATGGAATAGTGTTGATTATTGACCCCTTTATAACACCTTTTACATATTTGAAGACATACATCCCTCTTAATCTTCTCTAGTTGGAAGAAAGTTCTTTTGGTGTTTTAGCATAGGTCTTATTTTTCAAACCTCATAATTTTTGTTGCCCTCCTCTGGACTTTTTCCAGTTTGTCCACATTTTTCATAAAGTATGATGCCCCAAATTGGATATTATATCTCAGCTGAGGCCCTAAATGGTCCAAGTAGAACAGAATTACTACTTGTGCTTAGATAAAACACTCCTGTTCCTACACCCCAGAATTAGACTTGCCTTTTTCACTATAGTGTCCCATTGTTTACTCATTCATTTTGTGATCCACTATAACCAATAAATCCTTTTCTGCAGAACCATCACCTGACCAGTTATTCTCATATTGTATTTGTGCATTTCATTTCCCCTTTACAAGTGTATCGCTTTGCACCTGTGTTTATTTAATTTCAAAATGAAGATATCAGACCAAATCTCCGGTTTAATCAAGTTCATTTTGAATTGTAATCCTGTTCTCCCAAATGCTACTTATCTGCAGATCTTATAAATGGACTCTCTATTCCATCATCAAAGTCAATTAATGAAATATTGATTTGTACAAGATCTAAGACAGACCCCTGCAAGTCCGAACTTGATAGGTCTTCCTAGTTTGACAATGAACCATTGATAACTACTCAGAGCATAGAAGTAATTTCATCTAGACCATATTTTCCTAATTTTCTTAGGAGAAATTCACATGGGATTGTCTCAAAAGCCTTAATGAAATGAAGATATATCACAGCTACACCTGTATTAAAGTCAATTGAGTCATAGTCCTTTTACACCCACTAAAGATCTGTCCCAATGTCTTTTGCATACCTTGAAAGGAGTAGATTGGGGTAGACAGGATTTGGTCCAATACTTAGTTCCTGACTGTAAGATGACGACATATAAACCTACCAGCTTGAGGACTTATCCATGCCCTTATGCAAAATTACATTTTAAAATCTTGTCATTCATAGTATCAATCCATTCAGCTGGACATTTTTCTTTTATGGAAATTCAAATATATTCTTTTCAGAGAGTGGTAATATTTATTCAAACAGATAGCAAAAAGTCAGAAACTTATCTCTAGATTATAACTTTCATATTTGAAAGTCTAAAACTTTCAGATGCAAACAGAGCTATATGCAAAAAACATGGAGTTTTCAAATATCCTGTGTAAAAGTTTCTAAAACATCAAAAGCATAAAACAGCATTGCACTACTAAAGCTCTGGCATAAAGAGATGCAACTACCATTGGTTTCAGCAAGAGCTGCAACTACTTATGAATTGAACACAGCCCTTTTTATAGTAAAACACCAGAAGTCATTTAGTTTTTCATTTTAAAATTCACCACTTTTAAGCATGTCAGTCAGAGGCTGAGTTCAGTGGTTTCTTCATTATAAATCTGATCATCTGGACCACGTTTTCAGAAAAATGCCTCAAAATTTACACCTATAAGATCCACTTCACCATTGTCCTACATCATGGCTTGACAAAATTGCTGACTAGCTAAGTGCCTAGCTTCAAACTGGAACCCCCTTCCCTCCCATCACCACCGTCACTTTTGGACACAGAGCAAGGCTCCCTGCTGCCAAAATGCTACTGTGCGGTTGCCAGTGCCAGCGGCTCTGTTTTTAGGCACCAGGGACTGTGCCACCACGGCAGTTCCATGGCAGAGCTAGGTGCCATGCTACAAACCCCAGGCACCATGGTGACCTAATACCCAGGGTTTGTTGAGCCCTGTCCTATGTCTTTTGTGGTCACTTTAAGCCAGTTCAAACTGAATGTCAAGTGGAAGTTAAACACTATACCAAGAGAATGGTAGTGTTTTGCACCCTCTTACCATTGTTAGGAACAACCACACAAACTGCAAGGCAGTAAGGAATCAATTTCCACAAATGTAAGTAACCTTGCATTCATCAGATACCCATTTCCTGTGTGTGCAAAAGCTATGTGTAAACACTGAGGGATGCTTGCACAAACTTAGTTACAAATTTTGAAGTGGAGTTCATTTTCCTTGGCAAACTTGTATGTCTCTTCAGCATTTTTCTCGCATTACAATGAGTGATTTGACCTCCCCCTCCTCTATGTGCTGTTCCCCAGTGTTTTGAATCCTAACACCTATTTTGATTTGCTGTTACAGCCTGACCTGATGCTATGTCATACACTCCCCTGCATTTAATTTCCTCCCACTCTGTAACCTTCCTATCTTCAAAGCGTCTGACGAAGTGGGATTTTCTCCCACGAAAGCTCATGTGATAAATAAATCTGTTAGTCTTTAAAAGTGCCACAGGACTCTGTTGTCTTTCTTCAGCATTGTGTTTCTTAATAGCAAATTAACTTTGACAGAAAATTGCATCCTCTTTGCTCAGCTCTGTTTAAAAAAATTTTTTTTTCTCTGAAAAACTGAAGAGTATTTAGAAAAAATACTGCATTTGTAATCATCCTGTGTGCAGGAAGCCTTATGCCATGCACATCTACAAGACTCAGGTCCCTATTCATGAAAGTTTTACTTGTAGAACTATTTCACCTAGACAATTTTTATCCAAATAATTCTACCAGTAAAAGCCTTAGTGTGGACTGGGGTGGACAAAGTGGTCTTTCAGTTTGCTAGCAGTTTGGAAGAAGGAAACAGTGATTATTCCAGTATTTTATACTAAGAGGAATAGCTTCAACAAGACAAAATGGAGCTCTGGAGCAGGGATTTGAACCAAGGTCTCCTTGCTCCCTGGTATGTGCCCTGACTACTAAGCTAAATATACAAGGAGTCCTGTGGCACTTTTAAAGACTAACACATTTATTTATCACATGAGCTTTCGCGGGAGAAAAATCCCACTTTTCTCCCATGAAAGCTCATGTAATGAATAAATGTGTTAGTCTTTAAAAGTGCCACAGGACTCATTTGTTTTCCTGACCTAGACTAACATGGCTACCCCTTTGGAACTAAGCTAAATATGTTAATGCAGGGCACCACCTCCTTCCCGACCCCCCGGGTGAAGCGAGGCACCCCCCCGAAAAATTTTTTGGCAAAATCTATTTGGACAGTCAATACGAAACTCAGAAATACTTTCAGCTACACTGTGAGAATTCTCACAGCACCTAGGACTAGGTTCCCTGGTTATCCCCTGCCTCTAGTGAGACTGAATCTTTCTTGTCTCATTTATCAGCAGAAGTTGGTCCAATAACAAATATTACCTCTCAAATATTACCTTTGTCTCTCCCGTATCCTGGGACCAACACGGCTGCAAAAACACTGTAAACAATTACCTGTTCATGGCCGAAGATGCTCCCTCCAGCCTTCCCTAAGGCATTCTGCCATGTGCTCTGTACACTCAGGCACAATGTTTTAGGTACCTCTATTTAGCTAATACAACTTCACAACGCTCTCCAAGGAGTGTTGCTATTTAGCAGGGGACCTTTCAGGTTGCTATGCTCAACTAAACTGATGTATCTTTTTAGCAACAATATCTCATTTCTCACCACTCAGGCTTCACTTCGTGAATTTTAAAACAGATGATTTGGGGCAGGCAATGATATCCTGTCATATTAGCCCAACTCTCAATTCGAAATGTATCTTTAGCTAGCTTTCCCAAAGTTCAGACTACTCGGATTCTTTGATTAGAGCCTGCACACATAAAGATTGGCCTGAATTGCAGTGTTCAGATGACCTAGGTCTTTGGATCAGGTCCTATTTGAAAACCATTAATCAGATTAGACTATTTACTTTAGAGATCTGCCGTTATCCCATTTTATTATTGTGATTTTATTGCAATTAAGTTTTTTAATTCATTAAAACTAAGCTTGCAGAAAATATTCTTATGCAAAAAAATCTTGTGCTTGTCTTGCATTGTACCTCATTTTGAGTCCTAGTTCCACTAAGTTTCATATGTTCACTTTTGGACTTTAGTTGTCAGTGTGCTATTATAGAATTTCCCTGGCTACCTGATAGTAGTCTGCAGGCATCTGTAAGTTTTCTGTGCTATCCCCAATACACTCAGTCTGTGATCCATCAGAGTTCAACTGTCTAGATGGCCTACAGGGTTTTTATCAGTGTGGACTCACTAAGTCTCTTGTGCCTCCAATCTACTATCTTTTGCTCCACCGCTGCCTTTCAATCTTTCTATTGCCTGTAGGGACCCTCCTTACAGCTGGATCAGAAGACCCTGAGTTCCTTGTACTTCATCGTCAATGCTGCTCCTGTCTCATTTCTTTGCTGTTCATCAACAAGAAAGCATATCTGATGACAGCTCCCCATACAGTTCTGCACACCCCAGGTGGTTCTGTGTATATGCTTACTCTGTCTTGCTGAAGTGTTTCTTTCAATGGTGCACAATTAGACCTCTGTGAGCACTCAGCAACTTTGTGATGTAGAAATTCAACAGTTTCCTTTATTTGTTGGAAGAAAGTTATATAAGGATAAAGTGATGAGATCAACTAGATGTCCCTTAGTTAGATGATCTCACTGGGGAGTTTACTTTCATGGATAGGATTGCACTCTGAAATGGTGGTACGGAAACCTAGGAGTGAATAAATCTTTTACAAGCTTGTTTTTAAAAAATATATATTTTGGGTTGGAAGTGTTGAACAAAATATCCCGTTCCTGCCAAGAAAATAATGAAAAATAAATGCCATGTTTACCGAGCCAGATTGTGACATCTTTGTTCATGTTGGATGATGTCATTGGGACTTACTGGGTAAGGTACTACTTAGTGTAAGTAGGAGTTCAGACATCTTCCCTAATACTGTGAAATGCACCAATGATTTCTTAAACACTGCTGTTTATTGACCATATCTGATATTGGCAAAAGGATGTGAAATGCTGCAGCCATCTCATTTAATGAATCGTCTAAAAAAATTGAATTCTTGAAGTCCAAATTGGGCTAGTGTAGATGATTTTTGTCTGCCTGTTCCATAGATTGTTCTGAAGAAACCCATTTTAACCTGCACGAAGAATGGTTAAATTGTACAAATACTGATGTGCAAAACCAAGGAGCTTACTATAAATAAAGGACTAAAGAACAGCAAATATGGAAGGCTCCCAGCATGGCTTAGCAGAGAACTCTGAATTTGAAACACTAAAGGGAGGCTTACATGAAGTGGAATTTTGGACAGATGACTAGGGAGGCGCATAAAAGTATTGCTTGGGCCTGCAGGGATAAAATCAGAAAGGCCAATGGGCAACTGGAGTTGCAGCTAGCAAGGGAAGTGAAGGATAACAGGAAGGGGTTCTACAAGCATGTCAGTAATAAGAAAAGGATCAGGGATGGTGTAGGTCCCTTACTGAATGGGGCAGATATCTTCGTGGCGGATGATGCGGAAAAGGCTGAAGTACTCAATGTTTTTTTTTTACCTCAGCCTTCACAGGCAGGGTCAGCTCCCAGGCTACGACACTGGGTAACACAGAATGGAGAGAAGTCTATAGGGCCAGATTAACTGCATCCGACGGTGCTGAGAGAGTTGGCCGTTGTGATTGCAGAGTCGCTGGCCATTATCTTTGAAAACTCATGGTGAACGGCCATGGTCCTGGATGATTGGAAAAAATCAAATATAGTATCTATCTTCAAGAAAAGGAGGATCCGGGGAACTACAGACCAGTCAGCCTCACCTCAATCCCTGGAAAAATCATGGAGCAGGTCCTCAAAGAATACATGCTGAAACACTTGGAGGAAAACAGGGTGATTAGGAACAGTCAGCATGAATTCATCAAGGGCAAATCAAGCCTGACCAACCTGAGATGATGATGAGATGACTGGATTTGTGGATGCGGGAATAGCTGTTGACATGATATACCTCGACTTTAACAAAGCTTTTGATACAGTTTCCCACAGCATTCTTGTCAGCAAGTTAAGGAAGTATGGGTTGGATGAATGGACTGGAAGGTGGATAGAAATCTGCCTAGATCATCAGACTCAGCGGGCTCAGTGGGTAGAGATCAATGGCTCAATATCTAGTTGGCAACCAGTAACAAGTGAAGTGCCCCGAGTGAAGTGCCCAGTCCTGGGGCCAGTTCTGTTCAACATCTTCATTAATGATCTCGATGATGGGATAGATTGCATGCTCAGTAAGTTCATGGATGACACCAAGCTGGGGGGAATGGTAAACATGCTGGAGGGCAGAGATAGGATTCAGGGAGACCTAGACAAATTGGAGCGTTGGGCTAAAAGAAATCTCATGAGGTTCAGCAAGGACAAGTGCAAAATCCTACACTTAGGGCGGAAAAATCCTATGCACTGCTACAGGCTGGGGACCGATCAGCTAAGTAATAGCTCTGTAGAAAAGGACCAGGGGTTATGGTGGATGGGAAGCTGGAGATGAGTGAACAATGTGCTCTTGTTGCCAGAAAGGCCGACAGCATATTGGGCTGCATCAGTAGGAGTGTTGCCAGCAGATCAAGGGATGTGATTATTCTCCTCTATTCAGCATTGGTGTGGTTGCATCTGGAATACTGTCCAGTTTTGGGCTCCCCATTACAGAAAGGATGTTGACAAATTAGAAAGAATACAGTGGAGGACAACAAGAATGATTAGGGGGCTGGGGCACATGACTTACGTGGAGAGACTGAAGGAGCTAGGTTTTATTTAGTCTGCAGAAGAGAAGACTGAGGGGGGATTTGATAACAGTCAACTATTTGAAGGGGTACTCCAAAGAGGAGGGAATAGGGTGTTCTCAGTAGTAACAGAGGACAGAACAAGGAGTAATGGATTCAAGTTGTAGCTGGGGAGGTCTAGGTTGGATATTAGGAAAAACTTTCTCAGTAGGAGGGTGGTGAAGCATTGGAATAGGTTACCTAGGGAGGTGGTGGAATCTCCATCTTTGGAAACATTTAAGGCCTGGTTAGACAAAACCCTAGGTGGGATAATTTAGTGGAAATGGTCCTGCTTTTAGCAGGGGTTTGGACTAGATGATCTCATGAGGTCCCTTCTGACCTAAGAGTCTATGATTCTATGACTACTCTTAATTAATTGGGATATTACTAAAGAGAAGAACTGAATTTTTCTAACCAGGAAGACTGCAATATTACTTTCTTGACAAATTGGTAGCTTGCTAACCAAAGCTTGGCAACTAACTGTATATTTGGCACTGAAAACTTACTTTTTCACATACAATGTATTATGAAATGGAATTTAATAAATAGATAAGCTGTAATAAAGGATGTGACACAATGCACCCCCATGTGCACCCTTATGGTGTGATTGTCTACTATTCATGTTCATTTTTATAGTTTAATTGTATATTGTTTCATGCAAAGTATGTAATGAAAGATGTTTTTGGGATGCTGAATTTTATAGGTACAGTGGTATGTTCATTGTAACATCATGTGTATGGTTATAAGGCTCTGCTATGTCATGTGTCTCATGGCTTGAGACGGATCCAGGCAAAACTCTTCTAGAGCAGAGAGGTAGCTCATGCCTCACTAAGGCATTCATAAAACAAACCAGCTCTTCCAGGAACAATGGATTGCCTAAGCAATGATAAGGGAATATTCATTGACTCAAGTGAAGGACCACGTACAGGACCTTATCTGTCTCCTGACCTTGAAAAAGAAGGGTGGGTGGGAGGGGGGGAGGCAAAGGCACATGTTAAAAAAAAGAGAGATTTTGCACACTATTTCTTTCTCCATCGAGGAGCAACGTCAAGGGGCTGAAGCATTGATAGGGCCTGGATGGAGGCTGACCAACCAGCCTGTGGTGAGAATCACCTGACTTTGTAAGGTTGCTGAGAGTGCTAAACTTACATTAGAATGCAATTTGCCTTTTATTTACATTTGATCAAATCTGATCCCTTTTTTCTCTGACTTAAAATCCTTCTTTTCTTAATAATAAATTTGTTTATTTTACCTAAAGCAGTGCGTGTTAAAGACATCATTTAAAGTGATAGAGCTGGTTCAGATCAGTTCCTCTGATAAATTGACGATCTAATCATGAGCTTGCATTGTGTAGTGGACAGCACTGAACATTGCAAGATGGAAGTTCCTAGGGTTGCATCTGGGATTGGGTGTGTTTGCTGGGGTCACTATTGCATAATCCCATGAGTGGCTGGTCAGAAGCACTCACTAAATTAAGGGCTGCTGTCTTACAGGAGGCAGAGTACGGAATGAGGGTTCACATAGCAGGGCTAGTGCAAGACAGGCTCCAGGAGTGAGGGTTTTGGGTGATTCAGCTTTATACCAGTCCAGATTGCAGAGAGGGATCTCACAAAGGGATATTTTAGCATCTGTTTAAGTGCGAAGAATAAGCCATACTTTCCTAAATGTAATTATCCTATTTTGGTATGGGAATACTGAAAAGATGAAATGTCTGCTGTACAATGATTCTAGAATATATAATATTGACTGATGTGCCAGGGTCAGACTGGAGGGTTTCTAGAGAGTTCTAGAAAGCCAATCTATTAGCCCCAGGCTCAGCAAGTCTCTTATCCTCTTGTAACTGAGCGGTGCTTACTTCAGGCTAATTGGCACACCTGAAGCTAATCAAGGACATGCCCAGGACTTGTTAAAAAGCCTTCCCTCCTGAGAAAGGTGGAGTAGCTGGAGTGTGAGAGTTAGAGCTACTGGAGTTTGTAAGGGCAGGCAAGATATGATTGGAAGGCAGACAGATAGATCTGGAGAAGGAGCAGAATGCAGGTCAGGAAGAGCTGCACAGGTACAAAGACTGGGGGAAGGAAAAACCTCTGCCCAAAAAGGTGGGGGTGGACAGCGGGGAGGGCAAAGGATCTGTCCCAGGCCTGGAGGCCTAAGGGAAAGAGACTCACCGCTGGAGGGTAGCTTGGGACCCACCAAGGTAAAGGAGGAACTTTGTCACACTGAATAAATGAATCAGTTGGCAAATGATATTGTGTAATCTAAGTCTAATGGTCAGAATTTACTTCCCTTACTCATTATGAACTGTCTTTTATTCTGAGTAGCACCAGAGAAATCAGTAAGACTGTTTGCAAAATCAAGTACTATTCAGTATGAATGGGGGGGGGTTGCAGAATGTACCTATACGAGTAAATGTAAGCCAAAATTGCACATACATTAATGTGACATTTATATTGTTTTTTACTTAAAACTGTCTACCCTGCAATGCGTGAACTAATGAAAGAGCCAACTGAGTGCTTTGCTGGCTATCTACCATTTTCTGAATGGTGGCCAATAATTATCTCTTCTGAAATGATCTACAAGTCATTCAAATGGATGAGAATACGAGATGTGCCAAATGATTTGGCAAAAAATCAGATATCTCTGAACATGGCAGTTTTGCTGACCTGCTACATAACTTGACATAATGTGATTTGATTGACCCTGCAGAATGTTATGCAGCATCCAGAAAACTTGAAAATACAGTGTTTTCAAGGCCATTTTAGTGAGAAGAATATGGCTTTGATGGATCTTTGTTTAAAAGATAACTTGCTGCCCATGAAAAGTCCGAGTCTGATACCTAGTGACACAGAATAGACTTCATGCTGTGAGTATCTGCCTTGGCTCAGAGGATGCTCCAAAGCAAAAGGATGCCCTTGAGGATAATACAAAGCACTAGACCCAAAATCTAGGGGATCATCAGGCTTCATGAGACCAAGAGAAAGGTTGAAGAGGTGGTGGTGAAATTCTCTCTGAGGCTCAACCATTTTGTTTTAAAATAAATAACTAACCTTGGATATGAACTACTCATTGGGCAAGTTCAGATAGTGTTCTGGATCCAAAATTCACAGCCTGGGTCCATAAAAACGTCAGTAGGGCCAGATTCGAATGCTGTTGCACACACTGAATAGCTTCACAGTGTTCCTATTGTAATTAATGGAACTACTGCCATGTCCATAGAATAGTTATGGTGAATGATGTGAAATCACCAGTTTTTACTTCACCGGCCTTGTTACTGATACCAGTCATTATTTCTCTCATTTATACACACACAATATAAATAAATACAAAGGACTAAATATGACAATTGCATTTTTAACCATTTAACTCCTTTTCACAGAAATAAGTAAGTACATAAAAGAAAATGTTTGAAAATATTTGTACAGTGTCTGGAAATGATATTTCTCTTCTCCATATCTCTGACACCCAGTAATGCTCAGTAACAAAAACAAAGTAAGCAAGACTAATTAACTTGACAAAGCTTTTAGATATTGCTATAGATATAGAAGAGGGGATTTGGGGAATAATTATGTTGTTTGAAATGGCATAGTGCCTTTCACCCAAAGATCTCAGTTTCACAAGCAATTGTTTCTGATATAATGACTGTTTTGGGGGTGGGAATCCCACAAACATTTCTAGTTTCCAGTTAAGCCTCAGGTAATTTTAAAGTCACACTATCAACCCAACCTTTACCAATGCTGATTTCTTTTGGAACTGAATCTGCCACCTTTTACTCATGATGGGTAGTTTCATAGTTTGTGAGAAGTTCTATTGCTTTGACTCTCCAGGTCGGATTTCTCACTGCCTTGCACCTCGTTTAGCCCCACACAACAGTGCAAAGTGGCCATTAAACTTTACCGAGTCAGAATGGTAAAGTGTAAGGCAGTGGTATATTGCCACCTCTGTCTTTAAGGCTGTTGTTTTGGGGAGGGAGGGTGACTGAGCTGCTCTATTGACCAAACATTTTCCTCCAGCTTTCTTCCACAGATGTGAATGCATAATAAACTTGTAACAAAAAAAGATTTAGGTAATTACCTTCACCAACTGAAAGAATAGTTCCTAATCACGCTTTATGCAAAAGGCTTTAAGAATTTACACTGAATTCCTGGCAATGTATATTTTCTTTAGACCCAACTCAACTGTGCCTGAAGTAGACTATTGAACTGAATTAATTCAAACTGCTTTCCTGTTAGCAACCTGCAGCTCAGCTGAAATGAGCCCAATGAACCGGGTGAGGTGGGAATGAAACAAAATAATAGTGAAAAGAAAGGGCCAAATTTTGTCCCACTTATTCATATACTTCCTTTGCAAGGAGTCTGAATTCAGAGTCAAAGCGTTAAAGTCTTTCATGCATTTTCAAGGAGCTTTCCTTTAGCTCAGCGGATAGAGGCTTGTTATTTTCGTGCTAAAGGTGCTGAGTTTGATCTCCACTGGTAACTGTGTATAGCCACGCTGCTATAAAAGCGAGGCTCTAGGTGGGACTTGAATTCCTGTGGATCTCAGATGAGGGTTCAATTTGTCTAACTCAAGTATGTAATCGCCTGGCCTGGTGCATATTATCTCCCTCTAATGTTTGGTCACAGTGACAATACAGCCTACTATTATATCATAGCGGAAGGAGCTATGTCGTGATCATACTGGTACCTTAGAGTCTATGAGCTCTTGCTTAGCTGAATTGGGAGAGGCTTGTGCTCTGGTGCTTGAGATTCTGGATTTGATTTGCCACTGATAAACATACTTTTATGTGCACATGATTTTTACCTTTGCATGCTACTTTAAGCAAAAGTGTTGCAAGCTGTAATAAACATGGTGCATCTTTGTAAACAGAGACAGTTTGTTTTCATGAAGTCTTTTTCTTCCAGTATCCAGTTCCTTTCCTTCCAACCTTCACTTTGCTTTCCTGCTCCTTCAGTGTCTCTCCAGTCTTACCGGCAGGTTCCATGTTTCTAGTTCAATGTTTGGTTCGGTAAGATGCAACAGCATGGGGTAAAAGCTTTAAAAGTCAAATTGTGCCAAGTATACTGCTATATGTTTTCACTCTGGTTCCCTGATATGCTGTGGTGGGGTGTACTACTCCTTTAAGGGACAGTCAGGAGTTTACAGCCAAGACAGCCTGGATTCAAGCAAGGAGCATCCTGGTCTATCCTTGGGGCTGGGCTATATAAATGGGAAAAGGAAACTGAGTGGGAAGTGGGGCTAGAAGCCATGCTGGTGGTTATGGGTTGCAGGCCTTCTTTGGCACTAGGACACGAGCCTAAGATGGGCCCTAGAGATTTTTGTTTTTCTGGCCCTCTGCGGTACGGGCTTCTCTCCTGATCTGATGCCTCGGGAATGAGAGAGTGTCTGTTGGCCTGGCCGGAACAAAAGAACCAGGGACTCTGTTGCCTGGGGTTGGTTTGGAGGCCTTCTTAAAAGGGACTTCTTTGTCTGGTTTTGTCATCCCCTTTCTTGGATCTGATATATGCGCTTTGTATCGATCTGATGAACTAAATCCCTCTTACCAGCTTCATTGATTATGATGCTTAAAAGCACCTGATTTCTACAAGGACAACAGAGTCCTGTGGCACTTTTAAAGACTAACAGATTTATTTGTCGCATGAGCTTTCGTGGGAGAAAATCCCACTTCGTCAGACGCTTTGAAGATGGGAAAGTTACAGAATGGGAGGAAATTAAATGCAGGGGAGTGTATGACATAGCATCAGGTCAGGCTGTAACAGCAAATCAAAATAGGTGTTAGGATTCAAACACTGGGGAACAGCACATAGGGGAGGGGGAGGTCAAATCACTTGTTGTAATGAGAGAAAAATCCATAGTCCCTGTTTAACCCCAAGACAACTGAGTCAAATTTGCATATAAGTTCGAGTTCTGCAGTCTCTCTTTGAAGCTGTGATTTGTAATTCATCTGTTTCAACACAGCTATTAACAAGTCGTCAAGGGAGTGAGCAGAGAGATTGAAGTGTTCCCCTATTGGTTTTGTAGTGTTGCAATTTCTGATGTCAGATTTGTGTCCATTTATTCTTTGGCACAGTGACTGTCCTGTTTGTCCAATATATAAGGCAGGATAACTTTTCCTGGGCTAACTAAGGGTTCTAGAGCACTTGGCTGAGCAGCAATCTATCTTCATTTCAAAGTTAAGTTTCTCTCAACTTGCCTCCTGAATAAAAACTTTTCCTCCTCTTTTTGAAGACCTGGGGGCACATTTGCTTGTTATGCTTTCCTCCTTTGAAAAATCTTACTTAACCCCAAATAAGCTTGGATCCAAAACATACAGTAATTTATCCTGTCCCAGAAGCAGAGCACTTTTTGCAGCTGTCCAGGCTGGTTGTCAGAGCTCTTTCAGCTTTCTAATGGTGTGAGCAGGATCCTACTATCCTCAGACTATCTGGCTATAAAATGATGGGAGAGCTCTCCTTGCTTGCCTGTTTGGAGGTCTGCACTAGGTTTCTGAAAACTGAGGTTTCCAAATACTCTGTACCTACCATACACTAAATAATCATTCTAGAGATCAAAGCTACTCTTATAGTTGATGGTATACATTTTATAAGTCAACTGATGTACTCTGTTATGCCTTCCTCCTTCTCCCCTATTTCAATCCCTGTAATGATGGAAGAATCTCATGATATTCAATTCTGATTTTGGAGAAGCATTCAAAAGGCCTGAAAAAAAATTTGAACGAATGCATTTGGGGGGTACTGGAGAACAAATATGTGAAAGTGTAGATACCAAAGAGGGAGAGGAATTGCTCTAAGGGGGAGGATCGATTATAGTAAGAATAATGCCATGAAATTGAGAGAGAGGAAAAATACCAGGAAGAACTTCCAGAAAATGGCCTAGCCCTAGCTTGTGACTTTAGCCGTAGCCTGGAGCAAGGGATTATGTGTAAACTGTGCCACTCCAGTAGTAGCCCAAAGAAGCATTGATACAGAAACACGTCTGAGTCACAGTTCCTTTCCTATATCTGCCTTGTTTCAGACAAATTCCAAAGGGGTAGCCGTGTTAGTCTATTGTAGAAAGACAACAGAGTCTTGTGGCACTTTTAAAGACTAACAGATTTATTTATCTGTTAGTCTTTAAAAGTGCCACAGGACTCTGTTGTCTTTCTACAATAGACTAACACGGCTACCCCTTTGGAATTTGTTTGACAGTACAGGGCGGCAGTAAATTACTTTCCTCTAACTCTGTGCTGGCTCAGCTGTTCTGGCCAGTGGATTGGAAGAATGCAGCCAAAGCTCTATCCATTTCCTGCCTATGCATTATTCATTTTCTTGAGTGCGGAGTAACTGGGCAAATAGTTTAGAAGTCTGGGTATCCTACATGAAGGTGCAAGGAGAACAGTAACATTTTCTTATTCTCTTGCATAAGCATGTAGTCTGAGTCACAGTCTGGACCAATGAGATGTTAAGTGTTTCTCAACCTTTTAAGTAGCAAGTACCCCCTAACTTCTGAAAATTTTAATAGGTACCTCAACACTCAACTGCCTCCCAACTGGGACCAGAGGAAGCAGACAGCTGCCATGCACACCCCCAGCCTGTGTCTAGCATACACCCCAGGGGTATGCTTACCACAGGTTGAGAAACTATGGACTATAGCATAATTATCTAAGGGAAACAAGGGAATCCCATAAACAGGGAATATATAAACTCAACTCAAATGTGAAGGTCATCGGCATATCCTGTATAGGGAGCAATCCTGTACTGGCAGTTGGGAATCAGATGAACTAATATTCATTTCTCCCATCTCAAATGGAAACTTTGATGTTGAAATTGGGTGAGATTAACAGATGCTATTTCCAGAACTTCATGCCTGGCTAAAAATGTATGCGCTTCTCAATTTATTTTGATGCTTTTGCTCTTCATTCTTGATAAAGAGGAGAAGCATAGACACTTTCAAAGAAAGAGGAAAAAATAGACATGAAGGAGTATTTGCGACTAGAAAATTTTCCAGTGTTGAGGTTGTGACAGACTGACAATAGAATTGAGATAACCTTTATTGAATTGTTAAACCTTATTGAATTAGGGTTAATTAAAATGCAGTTGTGCACCTGTTATTGTGGAATTGCATATACCTTCTCCAGTAGGGAAGAAGACGCTAATGTACTTCCTAGTCATGTTTTTATGACTTTGAACCACTCAATCTGGCAATTACTTTTTTATTATTGTTTCTCAGGGTTTAAAACCGCACATTTCAGCTGTCCTGTCTTTTTATCGTGGGCATGAATTCAGCCAAAAAGCTTCTCAGAATACTGCTGTTTTACTGGTGTGTTGCTTTTAATGGTTGAGAACTCTAGTTTCCATTTCTGAACGATTTTTTTTCCTTGCTGTTATCCAGGAGTAAGATTGAGTCCACATCATTCTATACCAAAGGCAGATGTATGAGAGAGTGCTGGTTTGTCTTCCGTCCTGCATAACCCTGTGCAGGCATCCTGGTTTAAGAAAAACAAAACAATAATATCACCAACAACAGAAAAGATCACATACCTGCAAAATCTCTTTGTTTGTTTGCATTTGAAAATATAGAACAACCCATATTGCAAATCTTGAAGACAATGGGGACTACTCCTGTGAGTAAAGATACTCCTGTTTAACTCTTCAGAACTGGAGACTGTTCTAAAACTCAGACATCTTAATTTTTTTGTGACAGTCAATATGTAGCAAGTTCAACTTTGTTTAAAAATTAAAGTGTGTGGGTTTTTTTTTTTTAAAGACATTTGGCAAGGGGTGGAGAGGGTTTTGTGACTCAAGCTAACATCTAGAATAGACTTAACCTGCTAGGACTTGGCTCATGTGATCTTCCAAATGCAAAATTAATCTATTGTTTTGTCTGTTTTTTAAAAATTGTAATCTCTGCTTGGTATCAGTAAGAACAAACACAGAAGGCTAGTTTGTGGCATGTAGCTGCAAGTGTGGTGTGAGGAGCTCTGAATCATGCTGCCCCAGAGAGAGCACTGAGGAGCTTTACAAGGATAACCCAGAATGCTCTCCCTCCTCGTCACTGGACCTGCTCACAGGCCAGTCTTGAGGGGGCTGGAGATATGGCTGTACATCCTCAGTGACACTTACCACTCACTTTTCTTTCATCCTATTCCTGAGGAGTAAACTGGAGTAAGCAGTCAATGGGTTTCCCTGAGCTCATTACAGGAGAGAAGTGGTGTCTGAGAAGTGCCATTGCAGCTATGGAAGGGACGCTTAATGCTCACTCTTACACCCAGGTATGGCTGTGTTGGGGCTGTTCATGAGCTGGGATCATTTCTGGTTGGAAACAGGAAGAGCATGAGCCTTTAAACAACAGAAAATATGCACACTACAGTAGTTTTAAAAAAAAAGGTTCAGTGCTCAACAATTAACATTGTCACCGCCAATTACTGTGTCTAAAGATTATATTTTTACATGAACATAAATGGTGCAGGTAAGTCAGTTTCAATTTTTGTTCACACTTAGTGATCTCAGTTATCCAAAGCTTCACGCCCCATTTACTTCTGAGTCAAAGACTGGATTCAGTCATGCCTGGGAGGACTTGTCAAGTTTCCAACCATTCATCCATACAGCCAAGAAATAGGAAGAATGTCTGTAGTTTAAGCTGCTTCTCCTTCAAATTGTTTTTGTATGTTGCTTAAGATCAAAACTGTTCTTCACCAGCTCTTAGGCTAGGTGGTAGCAATAAATATGGTAAGACTTTCTCAGCTCTGTTTTAAGTAATTATTGCTGATTACATTCTTCCTGCCTCAAGTGCTGTTTAATGCTAATTACATAAAGAGAACTGGCTTTTTCACAGAGACAGTCGCACACAAATCTCAGCATGCACAAAACTTTCAGACAAGGAAAAAAAGAGCCGTTGTCACTTATTAGTTTCCCTTGATACATTCTATGTCTAAAGAGGGTTATGGTCCTGTGTTGTGATGGGCTTTTGGGTAAAACTTATCATTATGTTAACATGCTCATGATGCCGTTAGTACTAATGGATAATGGGGTGGTTAAAGTCTCATGCACAAAGGCCAGAATGATAATGGTTAGCCTAGGAGAGTAGGTTTCTTTCTTTCTTTTAGTTAACTTAATATCAAGGAAATCAAATCTTATAGTTTTCGTGGAAGCGGAGATTTGATTCAGATATTTCTGGACAACAATAATTTAAAAAGAAAGTGAGGGTTTTTCAGAACATAGATGGGAGGCTTAAATCTCTCTCAAGGATAGAATGAATGAGTTTGAGGATGCAGAAGTATCTCTGAACAGACTGATATTTTACAAGCTCATTCTTTACCGACCAGAGAGAATGTTAATAAGACCAATTACCTACTTTATGGCGATGAATGGTGAGTAATGGAATGCAGTGTTCTTTTGATGATAGCATGACCAATACTCAAATAGTTTGCAATCATATCCACAACACAAGACTGGTTTTAAAATGGTGTTCTCTTCCCTCTTTCTTTGTTGATTTGGGACAAAAAGCTTTGGAAGGTAAAGCTGGATTTAAGGAAGAAAAATAGAAATAAGTGTATAACTCAAAGCGTCTGACGAAGTGGGATTTTCTCCCACAAAACCTCATGTTTTTCTGCAACTAGACTAACATGGCTACCCCTTTGGAACTTAACTTGAGCTAATGATTCTAGAATGCTGTGCCTCTAATGTTTGTATTGTGATTGTGTAGGTGCTCCTCTTTTTAACACATGTTCTCTCTCATGATATCTTTCTATTTAATCTAAAACCTGACATCTGCTGCAGCAATTTTTATGGTTGAGAAATCAAGCACCCAGAACACAGGAAACTTCATGAGTTAAGGTGGCTCCAGCGTTGCCATCAGTCTGGTTTCAGTGGAACTATTCCTGTGTTCAAAAGCTTTGAACTGCAGACCAAATTGTTTGCTAGTGGAAATCAGTGCAGCTCCATTGACTTCCAAGGAGTTATGCCAGTGTAAACCAACAGACAATTGGAAATAAATCTCAATGATTTCTCAAAAAATGACTCTTTTTTTGGTTGAGTTTCCAGCATGAGCCATTTTTGCTTATTAAAGCACCATTCCGATTTCCGATTTGTGACAGACAGGAATTGTGGCTTTCCCCATGACTGAACAATAGAAATGTGGCTGAATGAATTTTTCTCAAACTTAAAAAGAGAGAAACCATCTGAGATCAAGCAGGGAAAATCTTAACCCAAAGTGTTTGGCACTCAAGTCTCCTGGTAATGAGGTCCATGTCAGTGCCTCATTAATGAGGGATACTAGGATAAAAAGTGTGTCTGAATATCAAATGAAGCTGCAGGTTGTGGTCTGCTTGCATCTCCTGTGACTGGACCCTACAAGCTTTGCACAGATTTAAAGGGTATTTAGATAGTTTATACTAATGGAGATGTAGTCATTACAGGTTTTAGTATTGCAAAAGCTCTACAGGTGTTTTTCAAAGTCTTAAGTTTTTTCCAAGTTTATTTTTCCACACACATTTGGAGGGCATGAGTGGTAAGTGTATTCTTATGGTAGTTCCCACGGATCAATGGTGTGACTACTGCCAGCGTGGTTCAAGTATTGTGCAATCATCTCCTCTGTGCAACTCAGATGATTGGCCAATGGTGTGAGGAAAGACCTTTAACTCTTGATAGCTATGGGGTGGAAGTACATAATAACAGTAAATAACTGGTGGCCCATGAGAGTTTTGACCTGTAGTTGCATATGACAAGCGGGGGTGGGGAGCAGTGGGGGGCTCAGGGATTATCTCTACACTCTTTTTTTTGCACAGTTCTCAGGGGAACCTGGTGGTATGGACCAGCAGTAACACACAAAATTGCTTAAATAACATCATGAATGAATTAAGGACAAGGGAGATAAATGTCCTGTCAAGCCCATAGTCATTCTTCCTCCCACCTCCTGCTAGGTGCACCACACTGCAGATGGAATGCTTGTGGGTCCCCTCTAAACTGAAACATGCCCATGGCAAAGCTTCTCAACAATTAGAGTTCACTGGTGGATACTAATAAAGCACTGGTGGTTTGTGTAAACTCTATCTTAACCCCAGTACTTTTCTTTGTTGTGTCTAATTCCTGCTTGTGTGAGGAATAAGAGGCCAGGTTAGAACTGTGTGATCCAGGGTTTTCTTTGCACTGCTCTTACCTGAGGCCACTAGTTCCACTGTTGAATTCTTGTGTAATGCAAAGTTGTTTAGAAGTCTCTCAAATCTGTTTCTCTACTGTCCATATTCATGAAGATACAGTTTTGCTACAGTAATCCTTCCCTTCCTACCTTTTTGCATTTCTTAGGCATGTATGGCAAAATCTATACAAACGGTTCAATAATAAAGTACCTCACTTAATGTGAGCAGAACTCCTGCTGGCTGTGTTTAAACTCTAGCAGCAACTAAAAATTCATTAAAAAGAAAAGATGTACTACTTTAAATGTCTAATCCATCGTGACACAGTATGCCTGTTACATTACGATGGATTGTTTGTGATCGTGCTGTGATATCTAGCCTTGGTGTATAGCAAGGAATGGTGTTGCCCTCTGCTGGCTAGCCCAATGAGGGACTATGGGATGACGTTGTATTGGCATTTGAAGGAAATCTTTTATTCAAATGGTAATGGCCTATGTCTTTTGGGACTGAAGGAAGATGGTTCTATTCTCAACTCTGTGTGATTGAGTAACATCCACCACACCTGAGTATATGTAGTATAAATGATGTACTATTTGAAGGTTAATAAGAGCCTTCAAGGAAGTTTTTTTTTTTTTTTTTTTTTTTTTTTTTTTAAAAGGCTGCTAAGTGTGGAAAAGAGAAGCTGTCCTCCAGGTTTATAAGTATATGTAATAATAGAGCAAGGCGATCAGGCACTTCTTCTATTCTACCTGTCTCATAATGTGAGGACAAGGGGACATCCATGAAATTAAAGCAGGAAATTCAACACAGGTACATGGAAATACTTTTTGTCCCCACAATTCAGTGTTAAACAGTGAAACACATTGCCACAGGATGTTGTGGAGGCCAAAAACTTAGTGAGATTCAAAAAGAGATTGAACATTTATATGAATAATAAGACAACAGAGTCCTGTGGCACTTTTAAAGACTAACAGATTTATTTATCTCATGATCTTGTCTTTCTACAATAGACTAACACGGCTACCCCTTTGGAATATGAATAATAAGAATATCCAGTGTTATGAGAGTTAATGCTAACATTTGTGGAAGAGATATTAAACCTTATGTTCCTGAGTAAGAAAATCTTTGTTAGTGAATAGGGTGAGACTATGGGTGGCAGGATGGAGGGGGAAGGGATAATTTTATTCCATATCTGCCTAATGCAAGATTTCTTCCCCTTTCCTCTGTAGCAACTGGTGCTGGCTACGGTCAGAGGTGAGATACTGAGGTAGAAGAACCCTGGGTCTAATTCAGTGTGGCAGTGTCTATGTTTATTCAGTGAGGAAGATACAGGTGCTGTGGCAGCTCACGGAGGAACTAATGACAATGTCATACCCACTGTGGCCTTGTCTATATTGAATATTTTGGTTTGGTTTTGTTTGGTGCAGTTCTGTTGTTGCTGGCAACAATCACGGTGCTAGCATAGATTGGTGGTAGTCATTTTTACCATCACAAAGCAGGGCTAAATACAACAGCACTAAAAAAAAAAACAACAAAATGCTGGCAGTCAATCACAGCTAGCACCTATGGGGCAGCACTAGGGGAACAGAGAATTTTGAGGGAAATCCTCAGTGTAGAGGCAGCCCCAGTATGATCAGCCCATCAGGGTTAGTTCTAATGTGGTATTTGCAAGTTGTTATCTTTGCTGCGTAGATGTGCAGCTGGAGTTTGTGTTGCCAGGCAGAATGGAAATTCTCTTTCTTGATTGTCTGAACAGATGCTGCACCCGCATTCTCTTCATATGCTTTATTTTTCCACAGTATTTAGGCAATCTTCTTAGGCCTCATTGGTATTGGGAAAACACTGTTGCCTTTATCAGCAAATGGCTCCTTCACCTTCCCCAAGCTGATGCTAAAATAGTCACTACCTATCTAAGGTACTTACATGGCCCCCATTGCCATGGTATCTGAGCACTTCCCAGTCTTCGATGCATTTATCCACACAACACACCCTTGAGAAAGGGAAGTGCTATATACCAGTGGTTTTCAAACTTTTTTCCTCAGGACCCAATTCCAAAAAATCATTTCTGCCCACAACCCAACAATTATATCTTTCAGCAATGCAATGCAGTCTTGTGGCAGTGGTAGCAGAGGGCACAGTGTCCCAGTATTTGAGGGTCTGCAACCCAGTACTGGGTCCCAACCCGTGGTTTGAAAACCACTGCTTTATACCATGTGATACTGGCAGACAAGATCGGATCAGAGTCAGAGGCCAATTCACTTGGGTGTTAGTATAGATCAAAAAGATGTGTGTGTGTGTGTGTGTGTGTTCAGATGTTTAAACTTCATGAAAACTAGTGGACTGTTACTTGTATTGTTTTCACTTTATCTGTTCCTGTTACATTATAAAATTCACATCGTAAACAACACTGTACCTAAATACCTCATCAGACATCAAAGAAGCCTTAGGGAATGTTAATGAAGTAATTTATCAGAAAAAGTGCTAATTCCAAAGCAAATGGCCATTGTGCCAGAGGGCAAAGACCCAAAGTACGGTCTTCACCCATCATAATAAAGGAAAAGTCAATGTGGGTAGAGAGACTGTCAGCTTGTCTTCTGTGAGAAAAAGATATAAATATAGAGTCAGATCCTTTATCTCTCACTGTTTGGACTCTAATTCCAAAGGGGTAGCCATGTTAGTCTATTGTAGAAAGACAACAGAGTCCTGTGGCACTTTTAAAGACTAACAGATTTATTTATCGCTCATGCGATAAATAAATCTTAGTCTTTAAAAGTGCCACAGGACTCTGTTGTTTGGACTCTAACAGGGAAGTGTGCCAGATGCAGAGCACAGATTCTCAGAGATAATCTGGGTATCCTGAAAGCCTTTTGGGGAGCAGGCAGTTTGTTACATTACAGCCATCATTTGGACTTACAAATTGTGATTCACCTGTAAATATATTTTATCTTCTCTAACCTCTCTAATTTTCATTCTTCTTTCATTGTTTGTTTACTATAGAATTGGCTGCCAGCATTGTCTTCTCCTGTACGATCCAGAGTACCAATTGATCTGGGGAAAGTGACTAGTTTCTTGGGACTAGGAGAAATGCAGTGTGATTTTTATTTATTTATTTATTTATTTCTTTAAGTAACCTTTTATCACAAAGTTGTTTGTCTGAGCGGCAAGGATGCAGAGTCTAAGGGGACTGTCCTTGACTCCACAGTAAGATTGGTATAGCGTTACAGGAGTTCACATATGTTACTGGCTTGGTGAAATCTTGGTGTGTTATAGAACACACCACCACTTTGGGGTGTCTGCCCTTCTCTTCTGTCGGTATGCCTGGAACTAGGCATTCACAGTTGTGTGGCAGCCCAGATGGCGTGACACCCATTTTACTGAAGCCCAGAGAGGCTAAGTGACTTGCCCAGAGTTAAGGTAGAGCAAGGAATTGAATCCAGGTAGCACCCTAAGGCATTCAGCTATGAGTGGCCTATGAGAGGGTGACCAGATACCCTGATTTTACAGGGACAGTCCTGATGTTTGGAGCTTTTTCTTATTTAGGTGCCTATGACCATCTCCCTGCTCCCCTCCCCCCCCCCAGACTGATTTTTCACACCTTTCTGATCACCCTAGTCTATGCAGCACCTACCATGGTGTGAAGACTGCTTCAACTTGAATAGTGTGGCTAGGACCAGCCTACCATCAGGCCTCAGCCATATTTCTGGTAATAGGGCTGAAAACATTTTAATCCCTTTGACATCTTTTCAGGTGGGAGGGAGGAGAGAGGTTGCTGCTGACAACTAGACCTGGTCAAATCATTCTGCTTAATCATACCGGTTGCTATGGTGCTATTTGGCAGAGTAGAAATCTGGTAGTGGTTATGGCTAGAGTAATATCTAAATCAAAACTCCTCCTTCATGAAAATTAGAGAGAAAGCTTTGGAGAGCGGGAGGCTGTGATTCATGTGCTAGAGCTTTAATGATTTGGGCATTGTAAATCTCCCTGGATCACCAGAATACTCAGTGGTGTGGAGGTGACCCCATGGCTGTACATGCAGCA
The DNA here is from genome assembly GCA_007922175.1 of Pelusios castaneus. Taxonomy (NCBI): domain Eukaryota; kingdom Metazoa; phylum Chordata; order Testudines; family Pelomedusidae; genus Pelusios; species Pelusios castaneus. Next base: position 5,728,390 of record ML685789.1, on the reverse strand, counting down.
GTTGAAGAGTCTTGTCTGCTTGTCTTTATGTGGTGCGATGGATGGTGACTCCAAGCACAGCACTGTAAGGCAAGAGGTGTGATGATGGAATGGAAAGCATTGGGAAAGGGCTTCCCTTTATGCCAACAATAAAAGAATTATGGACTTGTACCTGTTATGAAGCTGCAGTTCCAGTGAGTAGCTTTGTCACAATCAGCCTCATTAACCAAAAGAGTGAAGGTTGTTAATGAGAATGATGAATACAATTGCAGCTGAGCATACAATTTTAAAAAATGATACAGTATAGCTCCCGTCTCCTCTCCTGCTCTCTTCCATTTCCTCCCATCCCACTTTCTCTCTTATATGTATCTGGTCTTCCTTTCCATTTCTTTCCATATCTTAAATTGCTGTGGATTTCCCACCCGAAAACTTGAAGCCATGACTTACTTGTTTTATATATTACAAATTCCTCTTTAAAACCTAGCATAATTTCAGGTAAAGTCATCTGAAATCTGGGACTGGATCAATTACTATTTTCCATTAACAATGTCTTTTATAATATGTTGCAATATTTGTTATCCTTTAGTAATGAGGACTGTGCTTCACAAAGACTGCAAGCTCCAATAGTTTATTGGGGTGGGGAGTGAGAGAGAGCATGCTGTATTTAATAGCTTCGTTTGAGAGAGAAGCCAGGATGTATACAGTGAACACCAGAGAGAGCTGTATAAAAGAGCGTGTGATTTGGAAACTTAGTTCAGGAATCTTGAGTTGCAGTTTGGCTCTATTAGTGTACCTCTGAAATTGGTGAGGGAGGGGGAGAAAAAAGGGGAGCAATATTTAGACATACTTCACTGAGCCTTTTTCTTTACTCTTTCTATATTGTGTAGTAAAAATTGTGGCTGAAAGAGAATAAATAATATAAGGCTCAGTTTATTCACAAATTGGATTTTATTAGGTCCTGTTCCTCCAAAATCTATCTGTCTTGTGTACTTTAATGGCCCTCATCACTATAGTATCTGAGCACGTCACGATCATTAATGTATTGATTCTTATAACACTGGGTGAGAGTTAGGCTGGTGGTAGAGAACTGAGGCACAGGGGTTGAGTCATGCCCAAGACCCCCCCACATAGTCTGTCGTGTAAAAGGAAATTGAAGCCAGTTCGAAGTCATAAGCTAATGCTCTAATCCTTGGACCATCTGTCCTCTTTCAAAATGCCAAACCTTCCCTCCCCCCCAAACTCTTAATGGGAGGGGAGGGCATTAGCTTTATGTAGGTATGGCCTGTTAGACAGCAGACTACATGAAAAAAGTCTTTCTGGGCCTCTAATATTAAATCACTCATGTTCTAGAGGAGATGTGGGAGGGGAGGGCTCATTTACTCTTAACTACAGGCATCATCTACCGGCAACAATTAATGAAACATCCAGGAGGATACATCATTATTACAGTAGCCTTTCTCAAGGATCATGCTCGCTCTGCCCTTGAGGCACTAATTCTGTATGCCCATTCTATCTTCTGACTGATTTCAGCTGTTCTGAATCTGCTTTGTAATTATAGCATTGTGGTAGCCTGCATTTACAGTGATGGTTGAATTGTCATTATGCTATAATTACGATGGAAAAGTCACTTCCATTCAAAGCTCGTCTTGCAGATGCTCACTATTCCCTGAAAACTTTGCATTGAAAAATCTGCATTGGTTATTCATGACCAAAAAGAAACATTTTGTTTAAAAAAACAAAAAGAAAAACCCTGTTTTTATCAAATCTAGTTTTGCTAGTGTGGAACTTCCTGACTGGGCACATTCTTTTCATGCCTTGAGAATATCATTCAGAAGGTCTTTCTGTGCTTAAAGAACTAGAAAAACCATCAGTTTTTTTCAGAAGTTCAAATTTTTACATGTACAGTGAATTTATTTCAGTGCTTGATTTTTCACATAGAGGAGATGAATTAGTGGTTTAAACACATCAAGTTTTGAAATCCTATACTTGCTGGAATCACAGATTAGAATTCCAGCAAGTTTAACTTAGTTTTACATCCTTCTAAGGAAGATAAATTCAGTTCCAGAAAGTTTACTTATGTGTGAGTCTTACCCAAGACCCGAAGAAAAAAAAAAGGTGACAAAATTGACAAATTTCTTTTCCCTTTACTCTGCTGAGTATGAAGTGGTAGCTGTCTATTTAATTTAAATGTGGACTCTCTCCTCAGACCCTATGCTATCAGCACGCCTAACTATCTGAGAAACACTACAGATTTCCTGAGAAAAATCTACTCCATTGGTGAACTTCCAGAAAATACCATCCTGGCCACTATGGACGTACACTCTCTTTACACAAACATCCCACACAAAGATGGATTACAAGCTATTAGAAGAACTATCCAAGCTGATGCCACAGCTAAACTTGTGGCTGACCTCTGTGACTTTGTACTCACCCACAACTATTTCAGATTTGAAGATAATTTATACCTTCAAGTCAGTGGCACTGCTATGGGTACCCGCATGGCCCCACAATATGCCAACATCTTTATGGCCTATTTAGAACAATGCTTCCTCACATCTCATCCCAGAGCACCTCTACTTTATTTACCCTATATTGATGACATCTTCATCATCTGGACCCATGGTAAAGATGCCCTTGAAGATTTCCATAGAGAGTTCAACAATTTCCACTCCACAATCAAACTTAGCCTGGAATACTCCACACAGGAGATCCACTTTCTGGACACTACAGTGCAAATTAGTGATGGGCACATAAAGACCACCCTATACCGCAAACCTACTGATCAGTATAGTTACCTACATCCCTCAAGCTTTCATCCTCGACACACCACACGATCCATTGTGTACAGTCAAGCCCTAAGATATAACCGCATTTGCTCTGATCCTTTAGACAGAGACGGACATCTTCAGGATCTCTATCAAGCATTCTTAAAACTACAGTACCCACCCGCAGAAGTGAAGAAACAAATTGACAGAGTCAAACAGGTACCCAGAAGTCAACTACTACAGGAGAAGCCCAAGAAAAAGAACAACAGAACGCCACTAGTCACCACCTACAACCCCCAAGTCAGGCCTCTTCAACACATCATCAAAGATCTACAGCCTATTCTGCACGATGATCCCTCACTCTCTCAAGCCTTGGGAGACAGACCTCTCCTTGCTTACAGACAGCCCCCCAACCTTAAATGGATACTCACCAGCAACTACAAATCATACAACAGAAACACTAAAGCAGGAACATATCCCTGCAACAGACCACGCTCCCAACTTTGCCCTCATATCTACCCTGAAGACACCATCACAGGACCTAATCAAGCCACCTACTCCATCAAGGGCTCATTGACCTGCTCATCCACCAATGTGATTTATGCCATCATGTGCCGGAAATGCCTCTCTGCCTTGTATATTGGACAAACAGGACAGTCTCTGTGCCAAAGAATAAATGGACACAAATCTGACATCAGAAATTGCAACACTACAAAACCAATAGGGGAACACTTCAATCTCTCTGCTCACTCCCTTGACGACTTGCTAATAGCTGTGTTGAAACAGATGAATAACAAATCACAGCTTCAAAGAGAAACTGCAGAACTCGAACTTATATGCAAATTTGACTCAGTTGCCTTGGGGTTAAACAGGGACTGTGGATTTTTCTCTCATTACAACAGGTGATTTGACCTCACCTTCCTCTATGTGCTGTTCCCCAGTGTTTGAATTCTAACTTCTGTTTTAATTTGCTGTTACAGCCTGACCTGACCTATGTCATACACTCCCCTGCATTTAATTTCCTCCCATTCTGTAATTTTCCCATCTTCAAAGCGTCTGACGAAGGGGGATTTTCTCCCACGAAAGCTCATGCGATAAATAAATCTGTTAGTCTTTAAAAGTGCCACAGGACTCTGTTATTTAATTGCTGCCTCCAACCCCAGAGGTGGCTGCATTTCAATGGTGGGAAAGGTAGTTCTTATTGAATTTGTAAAGCACTTTGATTGAATGCCTGTACTCTTAGGAAAATTTTATAGAAAACTGAACTGATGATTTTTATCTTTTATTTCCTTGGTAACTTGTGATAGGTATCCATCCAGGTCTGGCTCAACCATATAGGTGAACCAGGTGGCTAACTAGGGTGCCAGGCTTTAAGGGGTGCCAAATTAGACAGAAATGTCTTTCTTTCTTTCTTTCTTTCTTTCTTTCTTTCTTTCTTTCTTTCTTTCTTTCTTTCTTTCTTTCTTTCTTTCTTTGTAAATAAGAAATATATTTTACTATCAGGCAGTGCTTTTTTTGTCTGTTTTGTTTAAAAAAAAAAAAAAAAGATTCCGGTACTCGGCCAGGAACCTGGGGCTGCTGGCGGAGGTAGGAACCGGAGCAGTATTGCTGTGGAAAAAAGGTGTTGGTACTCAGTACCCCTGAATATCATCACAAATAAAGCCCTGCTATCAGGACATCTTTCTGAACAACCTCAGAATCTTGTGATTGTTGTGTTCTCTTGGCTTTAAAGTTGAAAATGAAGTCCTCTTCAGATCTAAATGTACATAGATAACTTTTGCTGGGGAATGTTTTTCTCTTACCCAAGTACTCAAATTTTTCAGTGGTCTCCAATTTTAATTTTAAGCTATTACAAATGAATGACAAATTTACCTCCATTTGGGTAAATGTGTAGCTGGTGGTCTGATCTGGTGATTTTTGCATATATTTATTAGTTGGAAGTATTCAGTCTAGATAAAATATGTTTTACTCTGGTTTATTTGCAGTTCTTTCCCTTGACTTTCTTATTCTTTCATGGATGAGTTGATTATTAGTTGCATGGCATTATTTCATTGTGAACTTGTATACACTATACCAGCTCTTTTACTGGTGTAAGCTGCTTCTCCACTGAGAGGTTGAAGGATATAGATGTAGCAGCAGACTCCATTTGGAATGACAAGGCTTACGTAGCACTTGAATTCCATAAATCTCAAAGCATGTTATAAAGGTCAGTTTCATTAATCCCATTTTACAGCATGGAAAATTGAGGCACAGTGGAATGTGAGGGGAATGACTTACCCAATGTTACTCAGCAAATTAGAGGCAGAATTGGGAATTGATCCAAGGTGTAATACACACTCCTGGTATGGTGGTTTTTGGGGGTTTTTTTTAGGATGGGGGTGTGAATAATCATTTTTTACTAACATTTGTGAAACTTTTGGGATTCACCAGCATAACTTTGAACAACCTATAGATATGTGACTAATGAACAACACAACCCCACAAATGTCAAGAAATCAAACTGGCTGCTTTTGCTCATTCCCAAACATTTTCATACAAGTTTAACTACTAAATGAGTTATAATTAGCATGCATACTTGATATAGTTTAGTTTCCAAACTAAAAATATTGGCTTACAAATGCCAGCTGCAGTCTTGTATCCACCGGTGCTGAAGAATTACTGCTTTTGGCAGATTACCAAGAACATTTGGGTTGGAGGCTTGCTACCTGAACTCACTACCTGACAAAGAGTACTTCTGTCAGAGCTATCAGCAGGATGCTAAAAAATAGAGCTGTGAAGCCTTTGGGAGAGAATGTAAAATACAGTTCTTAATGTGCACCACTGCTACAGAACAGAGCATAAAGAAATTCTAAGAAACAGATCAACAAAAAGAGATCATTAAAGAATCTGTCCTGGGGGGGGGGGGGCGGGGGGAACAAGTATAAAACCTGGCTAGGTTCCATTAAATTCTAAATAATAATTTTAAAATGGATGGCCTCACAATGAAATATGAATGTATTCATGCAGAGATGCATTCCAGTAAAGAGCCAATGTAGAGAAGCTGGTTCCTGTGCTTGGATCCTTTCTCGGTAGCAGGTTTTCAGATATGTGGTGATGCCTGTCTGTTTCCAAGTGCAAAAGCTAGACAAAATAGCATCAATTTGTTTGTTTGTTTAATGCATGCTAGTTGATGACTAAGATCCTAAAAGGTTGTTGCCTGGTAAACTGGTTTTTGAACCTCATGATACCTGTAGTTGGGATTTCCCAGTTTTCATTCTGTTCCTGGCAGTGACACCTACCATGAGTTTTGGTCTAAGTGGCTCTTCACCTATGCCATCACTGTGATGGTCTCTGCACAATATAAATCAAGGAGGAGTTAATATCTTTTCATTTATCATATATCAGCTCTTTCCTCCTAGCTGCTTCACAAAATACAGGGACAAATTCAACGAATCCAACTGTAGAAGGGACCGTTCTTATCATCTGGTCTGACCTTGTGTATTACACAGTTCAGAGAACTTCTCCAAAATAATTCCTAGAGCACATCTTTTAGAACAAATCTACTTAATTTTTAAATCCATCACAACCCTTGGTAAATTATTCCAGTGGTTAAATACTCTTTTTAAAATCTTTTTTCATCTAAATTAATCTAGCTTCCACTTCCAGCCGTTGGCTTGTGTTGTATCTTTCTCTGTTCGATTGATGAGCCCTTTTCGAATATTTGTTCCTTGTAGACTAGAGGAACTTAAAGTGGTCAAGTCATCTTTGTTAAGCTAAATAGATGGAACTCCTTGAGTCTATCAGTATAAGGCTTGTTTTCATAATCCTTTATCATTCTTTTGGCTCTTCTCTGATCCCGTCCAGTACTGGATGCAGTCTTCCCGCAGTGCCAGATACAGCAGTAAATTATTCTCTCTATTCCTACTCAAGAGGAGTTTATACATCCAAGTTTTGCATTAGTTCTTTTGGACAAAGCATCATACCGGGAGCCCATGATATCCATTATGACCACCATCTATGAATCACTGATCTCCAGGATGGAGTTCCCTATCCTGTAAATATGGCCTATATTCTTTGTCCCAGAGGTATACATTTACATTTAGCCATATTAAAGTATACATTGTTTGCTTGCAGCCAGCTTACCACACGGTCCAGAACACTTTGTGTCTGCAACCTGTTCTTTTCATTATTTACCACTCCCCCAATTTTTGTGCCACCTGCAAACTTTATTAGTGATTTGATTTTGTTTTCTTCTAGGTCATTTGTTAAGTGTCACATATTGTAGGATCAAGAACCAATCCCTGAGGTACCTCATTAGAAACACACTCCTTTACAGTGATTCCCTAGTTTATAATTACATTTTGAGATCTATCAGTTAGCCAATTTTTAATACATTTGAGGTGTGCCATGTTAATATTTATTTTCTTGTTTTTAATCAGAATGTCCTGTGCTAGCAAGTTAAATGCCTTACAGAAGTCACATGACCATTATTACCTTTATCTAGCAAACTTGTAAACTCATTTAAAAACAAAAAACAGATACCAAGCTACTTAACAGGATCTGTATTCAACAAACCCATTCTTCCAGTCTTCTGGAACTTCCCCAGTGTTCCAGGATTTAATGAAATTCAACATTAATGGGCTAGCAAGCTACACACCCTGATCTTCTAAAATTCTTAGATGCAAGTTATATCTGGACCTGCCTATATGAAAAAATTGTAACTTGAGTAGCTTCTGTTTATCATCCTTGAGAGATATTAGTGGAATAGAAAAAGTGTTTTCACTCAAACTATATTATACTCTTGCGCCGCCCCCAATCTCTAAATACGAATTAGAAATATTTGTGCAACTCTTCTGACTTTTCTGCATTAATGTCTATCATTTTCATCTCGTAATGAATTAATAGCATTAGAATTCTTTCTCTTCTCTATATACTTAAAAAAACCAACCTTCCTATTGTCCTTGACTCTGTTGGCCACACATTTCTTTATGAAAATATGTGGAACTGTGGGCATCAGGTAAGTGGGCAAGAAACCCATATTCCTAGACAAGTCCTTGACTGGATTGATACCACTTGGTGGAAAATGGGAAAAAAAGAGAACAGGTGATGTTTAAGAAAACTATGACGATGACATCTTTCTCAATGGACGCAGACTACAATGGAGCATGCAAGAAATGTGGTACTAGACGGACAGAGGTGGAAATAGTAGGTTGCCTTATATCAAAAGGCATGAGAGCATCTAATAAATAATAAAAGGATAATCTGGCACAATTGGGAGGGCCTGGGGCAGCATTATAAAGCCAACAGGCTGAGAGTGGAAGGGAGCTGCAGGGGGAAGAGGTTTCTGTCACTCCCTGAAGTGGGAGAGAGCTCATCAGGAGAAAGGAGACAGCTTGGGGAAGAATGAGTCTGACAGGAAACTAAGGGGTGAAGTAGCTGGGGGAGTACAGCAGGCTCCTGTGGTAAACTCAAAAGCAGGCAAGAGAAGACATAGAAGCTAGGTAGGAAGGATGCCAGGTAAATAACAGGGAAGGGGACTGAGGAACTAAATTGAGGGGTATAAGATCTTAGTGCTGGAAATTGGTGGAGTTGAGATTTCCCTGCCAGCCTCTGGTATAGTGGCACAGAATCCAAGTAGGAGCTGAACACCGTCTCAGCATTTAGGTCAGTGGTTCTGTTGGACTTCATAACCCCAAAAGGGGTGGACTAAATGGTGAGTTACCTGGAGGGCGAAGCTAAGGCTATGTACGCACTACAGACTTGTCCCGCAATAAAGTTGTTGCGGGACAGCATGCGTTAGAACTATACCACTTTCCCCCATGCACACAGCACTCCTTGTAACGAAAAGAAGCGTTCACACTCCCTTGAATTTTCGTTACAAGGAGCAGTGCATGGTGGGCACCTATCCCACCATGTACTGCTGCAGCCAGCCTTTGGGCTGGCAGCGGGGCTGCTTCCACCCTCTCCTCCCCCACAGGGCTGTAGGGCAGCCCAGGGGGTTCCCTGGGGCTGTCCTGCCCTGCTGGAGCCCCATTGCGGGGGGCTGTTCCCATGGGAGCAGGGCTCAAGCCACAGAGGGCAGCGGAGCCCCAGCCCTGGGGAAGCTCTGCGGCAGCCGGGCTTTTCCAGGGCCAGGGTTCTGAAGCTGCTGGTGGTTTGAGCCCCACTCCCGCGGGGCTTTCCCAGAGCTGCGGTCTCGCGGGGCTCCAGCTGCCGAGAGTCCCAGCCCTGGGCAGGCGGCTCCCAAGCAGGAGCCGTCTGCCCACGCTTCAGCACCGCTCATTGCCCAGGAGACAGGCAGCGGGGCTGAAGATGCCTGTGCTTGAGGCTCCGAAGCGGAACAGCTGTTCCGTGGTAAGCCTAACCACGTTCGTTTATGTGGGTTACCTGTTGCGTGGCAAGAGGGCTGTTGCCACGCAACAAGCAACATTGTAGTGTGTACGCTCTCAGCCATATCGTGCGGTAAAGCTCTTTACCATGTGATAAGGCTGTAGTGTGTACAAGCCCGAAGAGAAGAAAGGTTGATTGTAGTGTGCAAACAGTGAGCAGATAGGAGTCACCTGATATAGCTAGAGCTACATTCCCTGACCTACACACACAGAAGTGCACTCTGACCCTATTACGCTGTCTTTGCATGACTGAGTTCCTGGTGCAAGTAATGAGCACTCTGACCCAGCAAATCACTTAAGTACTTAAAGACTTCACAGAAGCTGGGCCAGAATTTTACAGGCTTGCTCCCCCAGCATAAGGCTATCTCTCTCTGTCTCTGACTTCCATGGATTCCAAGGCCAGAAGGAATGACTGACTGATCATCTAGTCTGATTTGCTGCATAACAATACAGGCCTTGGACTGTGCTCGGTGCATAGACTGCACTTATCAAATAATGTGAAGTAATAATTGGTGTGCTTTCCTATAATCATACTAGATAATATTAGCTTGACTCTTTGAAGCTGAATTTCTGTCCAAATACATAGTTGCAGCACCATACACAGCCAGCCAAGTTCAATTAAAAAACTCTGGATTTGTTACGCATTCAATTAATGTTTTAAAACCTTATCCCCTAACTCAGTGTTACAGAATGAATCCTTTCCTATGTCCTCAGGCATGTAGCTAGTTATAGGCAGGGAATTATATGTAACTATCTTACTCAATAGCACAATCTATAGACTTGAATAATTAAATAAGACTCCTCTGTGAAACAGTTTATTGCATTCTGCTCTGTTTATTTTAAATGACATTTGGCCTCTTGAAAGGTGCTGAATTGACAACCCTGGAACTAACAATATAGTCTTGAAACTGAGGCATAAATATTTTTCACCCCATATTAGAGATATCATCTCTAAAATTAACTATATGGGCCATTAATTTCTTGACATCTCTGCTGTGACTGCCTACATGTATATAACAACAGCAGTATGGGGTGGTACCTTGGAATTGTGGTCTTTTCCCCTTTGTTGTTTATAAAAGGATTTGTGGAATTCACAACTTTTTTGTGTATATGATTTCTCTTTCATATCTGGAGGCCACATCTACACTAGCACTTAATGTTGGCAAAGCTTTTGTTGCTCAGAGCTGATGACTGAAACTCTAATAGTCTCAACCCTTGGAACATGACAATTTATAACAACTGCAAAGTAATAAAAATCTTGTGCTTGTACCGATATGTCTTTCAGTTTTGAGGAACTTTCCACTAAGGTTTTATCCAGTAGATGCAAACCGAAGCCCTCTGAACCAGAACCAGGAAAAGGAGTGGTTAAAACAAAAACAAACAAATCCTGTCCAACCACCCCCAAACAAACAAATAAACCACATAATTAGTTTGTTTCCACCACTAACATGGGACTAAAACCTGTAACCCTTATTCAAACTTTTCTCAAGCAAAATCTTTTTGTATTAAATGGGAATTCATTTGCCTCAGTAGCAGCTGTAGACTTTGCCCCATAGTCATTAGTGGTAACTGGGTTTCAAAAGCTTAAGACCAATTTTCAGTTCAGATAAGTGCTCATATATTTAGATGATGATTTAACTTTATCCCAACTTCTCGGGTTTGTAAACCTGGCCAGTGAACAGACTTCCTTTGAAAAGGTTTCTTATATGTTTGGTGATGCTGGAAATAAACGGAACAATATGGCACAGGCAGCTGCAACAAAGTTCAATGGTGTTCAGAAACGGGGAGGGGAAAAAGTGTTAATTTTTTTGAATTGCAAGTAAGGATCAGTTAAAGTTGACTCTGGATTTGGGGCAAATGTTTGGTGCAGCGGGATGAAATTAGGAAGGAGTCAGTTCACTCCTATTTTTGACCATAGGAGGAGGATTTTTTTTAGTTACAAAAATTATAGAGTTCACAATGTGTACATAGAGGAAGGGAAATGAATTAAAATTCATGTGCTGGAACACAGATCTGTATCCATATGGGATTTCTGGCAGAGGAACAGCAGCTTTCACAGCCATCTGTTGTTTCTTTGAGGTTTTAGCAATTTGCCCCAGTTCCAAATATTCATTGGTCTGGGCCAAACACTTTTAACAGGCAACTAAGGAGGGCATGGGTTACATGAAACAGATACTACATTGCCCCTGGCCATTCTGTGTCACTGTAGTAGATAAACAAGGAGTCCTGTGGAACTTTTAAAGACTAACAAATTTATTTATCGCATGAGCTTTCGTGGGAGAAAATCCCACTTCGTCAGACGCTTTGAAGAACATCTATACTATACTATAGTAGATGTTCTGTTGTTTTCACGGAGGATTGTGAATGTTAATTTCCGCTTGTTCCGAGGACAGTGATTCTTCTCACTGAGTCTTAAGCCTCTTTTCCTGCCTGCCTGTTAACCAGGAATGGATCATGATGATGTTACTGTGTGCAGTTTAAGTCCCTAACTTTCTCAAAATTTCTTTTTTGTAGCCGCCTCTAGGGATTTTGAAAGTTAATCTGTCAGCAAATGCTATATTATCAGGTAATATTCTTACAAGCATTTGTAGGCCTCAAAAATAATTAAGGTGTAATTAAATGTATTTGGGGGAGAAAACTGGTTTAAAAAACTTATCAGGAGATTCATTCTTGGGGATCTGAGTCACGATTTTTGAATGCTTGTGTTGTCAATACTGCATTAGTGATGTCATATGCCAATTACTGAGCTAACTTACATATACGAAAATATTTTGTATGTAACTGTAAATGTCAGGTTAAAAAAAAGTGGATTTAGAGCTGATGAAAGGCAGCCTCCTGTCAGATCTATTGAATTATGCCTTTTGTTTATTAACAGTGTGAGTGTCCCATGCTTACCCTGCCAATATGGCTCAGCCCTGATCAGAGGCGTCTTCTATGGCTAGCGGGATTTAACAAATGCAAAGTGTGCATGTTTACCTGTAATGGAATGTAGTGGGCCTACTTGGTTACAGAGCCATATATTAATTTATCTGAGCCAGTTTATAAATTTCCATCCAAACTAATAGACAGAAACTGTCCTTTGGGCATTGTAAATCTTGAGTTTGAGTCCTGATCATGTTATGAGTGAGGCCTGGTATTTGGGGTATATATAACTACTAGCCATTGCCATGCTATTATTCAGTGCATCTCTGTGATGGAATGTAAATACCAAACTGTGTTTTACAAGAGATAATCCCCAGGATGGCTGTTAATTAGGTCAATTAGCAGGAAGGACTCAGCTTTTCTTAAAAGAAGGAGATGGAGAGCTCAGAGGAATGAGTTGGGGAGTTCTTGCCATTTGAGCCTTGTCTGATAAAAGTCAAGATAGAGAAGAATTGGGAAAAGATTCAAAGGGAGCTAGCTCCTGGGTCTCAAAATAGGGGCAAGAATGCAGGGAGGTAGCTGGTGCTCAGTTGAGGAATGGAATAATGATTGAAGCACTACAGTGATTAAGCTGGTATTTTTGGTTTGAGGTTTTTTTTGAACTGCAGGAAGAAACTCTGCAAGTTACTGCTCTGAAACTAGGATGAAGTTTGAGACCTCAGCATCCTGAGATCTCAGACTCAGGTATGCAGTGGGGCTATGAAAGGCGATGGGAAAGATCTACTGAGGCAGCAGGAATATGTTTGCTTTCAGGTCCTTGTGCTAAAGGAGAGGGAGGGCCTGAATTTCCTTACCAATACTAGGGAAGCTGACATGAAGCTCCCTGATATAAGGACCCAAAGACTTCTGAAAACCTCGCAGTATGAGTGTAGGGGTCATAGGTGTCTGGACAGGGAGGTGGGGAAAAGACCAGGCCATTGGACTTCTGTTTGTAGGACTCTGTCACCGAAGGGGTGGAGCTTGCTGGGGGGCGGCGACGGGACTGAGTCACCAGAAGAGCCAGTCCACTGCACAATTGCAGCAGCTGTCAGCAGGACGTGCCAGATGAGAAAAGCTTGCTATATCACACACAAGGCAATATGCTAGCAATGAGTCCACTCTTCTGCAGTTTCTAACGCCAAAGTTCGGTTATATCTAGGCTTGATCGAATTTTATTTTTTATATAATTTTGGCTGATAATACTGATTTTGAAGCATTTTTGGTTTATTTTTTCTATTTAAATTTTCATTTGAAATTGATGGGTGATCTTGGGTGATTATTTAATGACAGACTGTAAGCTTCAACATGTTAAAGCATTATAAACCCATTAAAATGACAGTAGTTAACACCACACATCAAGATACATCTAGTAAATATCCTTTAAATCAATGTCTTGTCTGTTTTTACTATTCATTTGCTAGACTATAGCACAACTAAATCAGAAGTCTAAAATCACTGAATTTTGACTAAGTTCTCAAGCAGCATTTTTCTTTCTTTGCCTATCTGTAAATTTTGATGATCACTTAGGGAAATATTTTCTGTTGACTGGTATGTTTATGTAATCTACTTTTTGCCAACATTTCTCCGTAAAAATTGACTCAAACCAAGCCTAGTTATGTTCTGAGTGGTGACTTTAAAATGCTTTGTGGAGTCAATGGGGTCATCCTTCTCCCATTAAAGTTGATGGCAAAGCTCCTATTGAATTACATCGAAGGAGAATCTGGCCTTTTTCTGTCTCATTGATTTATGTGTCAAATATTCTCACTTTTACATTTATTTATTTTGTTGCTAATTCCTATATTTTCCACACTGCCAACTCAATCTGGGATCTGACAGTCAAGCTGTGCCTTTTTGGCTCTCACATAATTGTCCGTTAAACAGAGGTTATGCAACTGAAACTTAATTAACAATCCAATTGATAGTGTGAGAGATGAAACAGCTATTGGTTCTGCATTACTAACAGAGTAGTAAAAGCTTATTTTTGTGTCCAGAGAGTAATTCTGAATACACACAGGGAACAAGAGCTGCAAACGAATAAGAAGGTTTCCTTTTATATAGTCTCTATCTAGCCATAACGTCTGTGATTATCTGCAATATTGCTGAAGGCAAAGCCGATAGATAAATTGAAATTATGATGAAAATAAGACTTATTTTTGAAAGGAGCATCTTTTCCCCCCAAAACTACAACCAAAGATAGTAATAAGCTGCATGGGGTTTGCTGGAATCTTTCCCAACATGGCCTTCTTGCCCTGCCTTGGCAGGTATTCTATGCCAGGACTTGCAATGGAGTTCTCTGAGAGCAACCTTATCGCGCATCTTTGAAGTGTCCACATCAGAGAATCCTCCTTGGGTAGAATTAGTGCCCTTACGCCTCTTTAGTCTACTTCTCTGGTGTAAAAGGCCCCATCCTATACCTAAAGTGGAAGCCAGAGCAGGGGATGGAAAAGAGGAAAAGAAAACTTGCATCTGCTTCAAAGACTCAGAATTTTAAATGGGAACAAAGACTGTCTTACTCATAAATTTGTCCTTGATGCAAGAAGAGATGCAGAGACCTTGACAGCTTGAGAGATGGAGACACAACATATGAAGAGCTTTATTCTTTAACTTAATAAAATTGCGACCTTAAAGGTGACCTACAGAGGATTTACACTTTAAAATTAGGTACCTGATTCCCCCTCGCCCCCCTTTCCTGTGTAAAGACTGTCTGAAAAGTTAAGATGCTCTGCTCTGCTCTTTGCTTGAGATTCTTGGAATATATCTGGGATGTTTATAGTAAACTTCATCATTTCAGTGGAAAGGACAAGCATTTATTCTTTAACAAAGTCTTTGTATATCTAAAATGTTACTAGTTATTGGTGTTAAATAGGTGCAAATAGATAAAACTTGTTTTTTGTTTAATGGTCTGCCAAAACTCCATTCTTCTCTCTGTTATTCCATGTTTGTTCTTTTGTCTCTGTTGATATCTGTTCACTAGATTGCATATGTCATAGTCTTCTAACATGAATTTCTGATGGTTTCATTGTTTGTTTGTATTTCAGTAGCACATAGGAACCCAAGCCATGGACCAGCATGTGTGTCAAGCATTGTACAAACACAGAATGAAAAGTCTCTGCCCCAAATTGACAAGTTCCAGTGGGGTAGCCGTGTTAGTCTAGGTCAGCGAAACAAACAAGGAATCCTGTGGCACTTTTAAAGACTAACAAATTTATTTCTCCCATGAAAGCTCATGCAATAAAATCCCACTTCATCAGACACTTTGAAGACGGGGGGCTTACAGAATGGAAGGAAATTAAATGTAGGGAAACGAATGACACAGGATCAGGTCAGGCTGTAACAGCAAATCAAAATAGGTGTTCGGATTCAAACAGTGGGGAAGAGCATTTAGAGGAAGGTGAGGTCAAATCACCTCTTGTAATGAGGAAAAAAAATCTATAGTCCCTGGTTAACCCTGAGGCTGTGGAGTTGAATTTACATATAAAGTCCAATACCAATTCTGCAGTTTCTCTTTGAAGCTGCAATTTGTTGTTTATTTGTTTGAGCACCACTATTAACAAGTCGTTAATAGAGTGAGCCTGAGAGATTGAAGTGTTCCCCTATTGGATTTTGAATGTTGTGATTTCTGATATCAGACTTGTGTCCATTTATTCTTTTGCACAGAGACTGTCCTGTTTGTCCAATATATAAGGCAGAGGGCATTTCAGGCACATGATGGCATAAATCACATTGGTGGATGAGCAGGTGAATGAGCCCCTGATGGAATAGCTGGCTTGATTTGGTCCTATGATGTTGTCTTTAGTGTAGATATGAGGGCAAAGTTGGCAATGTGGTCTGTTGCAGGGATATGTTCCTGCTTTATTCGATCTAAGGCCTTGTGTAGATGTGAAAGTTTATCGCTTTATCTATATTGATGTAGTTAAAGTGATATAACTACTCACTGTGAATGCAGTTATGCTGGTGTTAGATCATGTTAGAGAGCGTACAATAGCATAGCTGTACTGAAGGTGCACCATGGTAAGATCTCTCATGTACCTGCACTATGCTGACAGGCAGAGCTGTTGCTGCCCCCAAAATAGGTTTGGGGCCTGGGCTTGGATCTGTCCCATGGGGTGGGCCCAATCTGTCATGGGGCCTAATCCATCCCAGGAGGGGGAGACGCAATCTGTCCCCCAGGGGCCGGATTGGGCCAGTAGTGGCCGGGTGGGACCCAGATCCCCAGCCCCTCTGGGGGCCGGATCAGGCTGGCAGTGGCTGGGTGGGCCCTGGAACTCCAGCCCTGAGTGGGGATACATTAGGATGCTGATGGCGGCTGGGCCCCAGGTCCCCGCCAGACCCAAGGCACTGGTGCTGGGACTTAGGGCATGTACCCCGTGTGCCCAGTGCCAGCGACGCCACTGTTGACAAGAGAGAGCTATGTTGGTATGCAGGCAACTCCTGCCAACATAGGACTGTATGCCCCAGCATAACTTGTCGTTCAGGCTTGTGGGGTTTTTTTCACCCTCAAGTGACATAAGTTACACTTACAAAAGTGATAGTATAGACAGAACCTTAAAAGTGCTTTTACTGATGCCTGGTCTACACTAGGGACTTACACTAGAGTAGATCCGTCTCTCAGGGGTGTGAAAAATCTACCACCCTCATCTTCCTAGCTGACCATGGTGGCTGACACACCAAATGCTCTCCCACATGGCACACACTTGAGCTTCTGGATCTGATCAGCATTTGGGGAGAGGAGGTTCTGCATCTCCCCTGCAGCTGAAGGCACTTGGATACACACAGATAAATTGATTGTTTAATGGCAGAGAAGGGAGATGAAGGGGATACGCTACAGTACCTTGTGAAAGTCAAGGAGCTGCAAGAGGCTTACCAAAACGCTAGGGAGTCAAACCATCGCTTTAATGCAGAGCCAAAGACTTGCTGTTTCTATAAAGAGATGGAAGCCATCCTCAGGGGCGGCCCCACCTCCACTTCCAAAAGACCCGTGGATGCCTCTGTAGGCCCAGAAGCAGTGAATACTGGATGTGACCGGGGCCTCTTGGGGTACCCTCCTGGACGTGCAACAATCAGGGCAAGCTGCAAAACCGAGAGCCAAACACTGATGGGTGGTACTTAAGAACATAAGAACATAAGAAAGGCCGTACTGGGTCAGACCAGAGGTCCATCTAGCCCAGTATCTGTCTACCGACAGTGGCCAGTGCCCAGGTGCCCCAGAGGGAGTGAACCTAACAGGCAATGATCAAGTGATCACTCTCCTGCCATCCGTCTCCATCCTCTGATAAGCAGAGGCTAGGGACACTATTCTTAACCCCTTTCTGGCTAATAGCCATTTATGGACTTAGCCACCATGAACTTATCCAGTTCCCTTTTAAATATTGTTATAGTCCCAGCCTTCACAACCTCCTCAGGTAAGGAGTTCCACAAGTTGACTGTGCGTTGTGTGAAGAAGAACTTCCTTTTATTTGTTTTGAACCTGCTACCTATCAGTTTCATTTGGTGACCCCTGGTTCTTGTATTATGGGAGTATTTAAACAACTTTTCCTTGTCCACTTTTTCCACATCAGTCATAATTTTATATACTTCTATCATGTCCCCCCTCAGTCTCCTCTTTTCCAAGCTGAAGAGGCCCAGCCTTTTCAATCGTTCCTCATACGAGGCACTCTCCAAACCCCTAATCATTTTAGTTGCCCTTTTCTGAACCTTTTCTAGTGCTAGAATATCTTTTTTGAGATGAGGAGACCACATCTGTACACAGTATTCGAGATGTGGGCGTACCATGGATTTATATAAGGGCAATAATACATTTGCAGTCTTATTTTCAATCCCCTTTTTAATGATCCCTAACATCCTGTTTGCTTTTTTGACCGCCTCCGCACACTGTACGGACATCTTCAGAGAACTATCCACAATGACTCCAAGATCTTTTTCTTGACTCGTTGTAGCCAAATTAGCCCCCATCATATTATAGGTATAGTTGGGGTTATTTTTTCCAATGTGCATTACTTTACACTTATCCACATTAAATTTCATTTGCCATTTGGATGCCCAATCACTTAGTTTTGTGAGATCTTTTTGAAGTTCTTCACAATCTGCTTTGGTCTTGACTATCTTGAGTAGTTTAGTATCGTCTGCAAACTTAGCTACCTCACTGTTTACCCCTTTCTCCAGATCATTTATGAATAAATTGAATAGGACTGGTCCCAGGACCGACCCTTGGGGAACACCACTAGCTACCCTTTTCCAATCTGAGAATTTACCATTTACTCCTACCCTTTGTTCCCTGTCTTTTAACCAGTTCTCAATCCATGAAAGGACCTTCCCTTTTATCCCATGACAACTTAACTTACGTAACAGCCTTTGGTGAGGGACCTTGTCAAATGCTTTCTGGAAATCTAAGTACACTATGTCCACTGGATCCCCCCTGTCCACATGTTTGTTAACCCCTTCAAAGAACTCTAATAGATTAGTAAGACACGATTTCCCCTTACAGAAACCATGTTGGCTATTGCTCAACAGTTTATGTTTTTCTATGTGACTGACAATTTTATTCTTAACTATTGTTTCAACTAATTTGCCCGGTACCGACGTTAGACTTACCGGTCTGTAATTGCTGGGATCCCCTCTAGGGCCCTTTTTAAATATTGGCGTTACATTAGCCGACTTCCAGTCTTTGGGTACCGAAGCCATTTTAAGGGACAGGTTACAAATCTTAGTTAACAGTTCCGCGACTTCACATTTGAGTTCTTTCAGAACTCTTGGGTGAATGCCATCTGGTCCCGGTGACTTGTTAATGTTGAGTTTATCAATTAATTCCAAAACTTCCTCTAGTGACACTTCAATCTGTGACAGTTCCTCAGATCTGTCACAGTTCCTCAGATCTGTCACCTACAAAAGCCGGCTCAGGTTTGGGAATCTCACTAACATCTTCAGCCGTAAAAACCGAAGCAAAGAATCCATTTAGTTTCTCTGCAATGACTCTATCATCTTTAAGCGCTCCTTTTGTATTATCATCATCAAGGGGCCCGACTGGTTGTTTGGCAGGCTTCCTGCTTCTGATATACTTAAAAAACAATTTGTTATTACCTTTGGAGTTTTTGGCTAGCCGTTCTTCAAACTCCTCTTTGGCTCTTCTTATTACACTCTTGCACTTAAGCTGGCACTGTTTGTGCACCTTTCTGTTTGCCTCACTAGGATTTGACTTCCACTTTTTAAAGGAAGTCTTTTTACCTCTCAGTGCTTCTTTTACATGGTTGGTGAGCCATGGTGGCTCTTTTTTGGTTTTTTTACAGTGTTTCCTAATTTGGGGTATACAGTGAAGTTGGGCCTCTATTATGGTGTCTTTAAAAAGCGCCCATGCAGTTTTCAGAGATTTCACTTTAGTCACTCTACCTTTTAGCTTTTGTTTAACTATCCCCCTCATTTTTGTATAGTTCCCCCTTTTGAAATTAAATGCCACAGTGTTGGGCTGTTGAGGTGTTCTTTCCCCCACAGCGATGGTGAATGCTATTGTATTATGGTCACTAGTTCCAAGCGGTCCTGCTAAACCAGTCTCCCTATCAGTCAAAACCAGGCTTCTGGTTCTCCACACAGGGTACCAAGAAGTCTGCCCAAAATAGGAACAGCTCTCTTTATTATGCCTCAACTCCTCTGGCTCCCACCTAGCCGCACAGTCCCTTAAAAATATAGGTTCTTCTGACCCCAAAGGTTCAGCCATATCACGCAGAACAATATAGGTTTGGATCTTACCCCAAAATACACACTGATAGCCAATCCTTTAGTAACTACAACTAAAGGTTTAATATAAAAAGAAAAGAAGCAAATTATGAGAGCTGTTAAAGGCTCAAAGTGAATCACATACATACAAATGATTTAGAATCCATGTAAAGCAGTTTGCAGGCTTGTTCTTCTGGAGTGTATGGGCTTGTTCCTCTGGTAAACAACCAGCACCCGGGTTGGTCTCAGTCGTTTGTCCAGTCGCAGAGGAATAGTTCCAGAGATGGGTGTTGGCTGTAGACTGGGGACTTGAGACAAGATGCAGTTGGGGCTGCTGCCTTTTATCACCTCTGGCCTTCTCCATGCTGTGTGTAGTCCTTTCCAATCAAAATGGAGTTGAGTCACATGTTAAAGTCCTAGTGGCTCAGCAGGTTTCTCCCTGGGCCCATTGTGCCTGGGAGCTTTCTTAATGGGCCATTAAGGAAACAATGGCTATAGACATCCAGGCTATGTACACACAATCACTTTATTGCGTGGTAAGGCTCCTTACCATGCAATAAAGCCAATAGCGTACACACAATCAATTTCTCTGTTGCGCGGCAACACCCTCTTGCCGCGCAACAGTTAAACCACTCAAAATGAGAGTGGTAGCATTATCGCGGAACAGCTGTTCCGCGGTAATGCTCGGGTGTACTCGTTTTGCGCAATAGACAGCCTCCAGAAATGTCCCAGAGTGCCAATCGAGGCCACTCTGGGACATTGGAGCTGTCAAATATGTCAATTTCACTGCTCTAGCTGAGCAGTGATATTGACATATATGTCAATTTCACTGCTCTAGCTGAGCAGTGAAATTGAGTATTTTTGGGAGCTGCCCGGTTTGGCAGTTCCCCTGGACTGAGCTACGGGGCTGGCCTGAACCAGCTGCCCACGCCGGTTCGAGCCAGCCCCCCAGCTCAGCTCCTGGGCTTTGGGTGCTGGCAGGCACTTCGGCGCTTAAGCGCCGCAGCGCCTGGTGACTCCCGAAGCCCGGGAGCTGAGCTGGGGGGCCAGCTCAAACCGGAGCCGGTTCAGGCCAGCCCCCAGCTCAGCCTTGGGGCTTCAGATGACAGCGGGGGCTGGCAACGCAGCCCCCGCTGCCACCGGAAGCCCTGCAGCTGGGCCAGGGGGCTGGCTGTGGGCAGTGCATGGTGGGACAGGTGCCCAACATGCACTGCTTTTCTTTCGCAAAGGAGCATTCACACGGTGAATGCTCCTTTGCGAAAGAAACAGCACGTGTGTACACAAGAAAGCACTATATTTATAGCGCTTTCCTGGTCCTGCAATAATTTATTGCGGGACAAGTGTTCTCATGTGTACATAGCCCCAGTCTGGGGAGCATCCCAGAATCACACAGGTTGAAATATAGATAGCAAATATATTCCTAACTTCTAACACAGATACAATTCCTACACATAAACCATATAATCATTCCCAGCAAATTACTACCTTTCTATTGATACCAAATACAGCATAGTTCCTATGGATTATTGCAATTATGAAATATTGATGAGAAATAGTATCATAAATGGTCCCCTAAATCCAGACAGTGTCACACTGGACTCAACCCCAATAAAGAAATTATGGAGGAGGTGGTCTGGGTGGAGGATGATGCAGAGTATAGGACCGAGATAGGGGGAGCCAGGACCTCTTCCTGAGTCTGGAGGGTTTGAGCCAGTCCCAGCCCTCAGTTCTGGTGTGCAGGATGCATGAGGGGGGGAATTGGAGAAAGCCATGGGTTATGTTTTGTTTTTTTTCTTTTAGCTGATGCTGCTTGGTTAGAAGAGGTACAGTTGCTTTTGTTTTATTATACAGCTGGTTGAAGGGATAGGAATAAGTAGCTGCATGTTCTTCCTATTTCCTTGTGCAGCTAGGAGGTGCAGAAGAAAAGTGTGCTAATGCACACTGAGATTTCATGGGATACCTCCAGAGGGATCTTCAGGAAACTTTCTTGGAAGTACTTGCCAATCCTCTGCTACATATTCCTTAGCAGATCTGCTTTTTCTTCCCCTGTTGTAGGAAAATTTCCTGTGCCAGTCGACCATCATTTGTGAAGGGACCAAAGTAACAGGGATCCGGTTTGAAGATGCTTGCATGGAACTGATGAACCCTAGCATCCCTGCTTACTCTCAGGAGTAAGATATCGGTGTCCGTGACCTCCATATGTGGAAAACAGTGACACAATTTGTAATTTTCTCCCTATCTACCTGTATCAGTACCCTAAACAATCATCCAGAACTTTTCTCCAGCTTGTGTGCCCCCTCTCCTCGGACACAATTCACCATGATATGGTTCATTGTTGAGCTGTGTGCTTGCCAGGAGACAGAGAAAGAGGTGTATTTTACAATAATGAATCACAATGTTAATGCACTCACAATAATGCTTCTGTGTCCTTGAAGGGAGCCCCCCACCCCAACATCCGTCAAGCACCTATAGCTTATAATAAAACGATTACGGAGAAACAAAGAGGAGATGTCTCAAGAACTCCTGCAGTCCTCTGAAGTGGAAAAAATAAGAAAAGGGGGGTGGAGACACTCTGTCTGAAATCAGAAATTGATGGGTAGGAGAGGGAGGGAAAACCAGGTGTGTGTGACAGCTGGAGCCCTGTGCGGATGCACAAATGTGGATCCAGATCCAATCTGCATCTGGTCAGTGTCAGTATATATCCCACCTGTGATCTGTATGATAGGTTTTATGTGTAGGTGCACCCGAGTTGGGCTTCAGCATGCTGGTCTTTGATTGGGTCATTCCTCACGTGGGCCCCCACCCACATTTTCTTGTTTGTGGTTCACGCACCATGCTGTCAATCAGAGATTTCACTGGAAATCTCTGATTGACAGCATGGCATGTGAACTGCAAAAAAGAAAAGGGAAAAGTGGGTAGAGCCGGCATGGGGAATGAGCCAGTCAAAGGTCAGCATGCTGACTGCTGACAGTGAGCAGTGGCTCTTTGAGCCCCAGCCTGCTGTGACTGAGACTCTGATTGGTTGGCAGATCACAACCAGAGCTGAGCTGGGATTGGATGAAGCACTTCCTTTGTTCCCCTGCATGTTGCTGACATGGATCATAGCAGCAGCTGCAGCTATCATACCCTGGGCAGATAAAAACAGAATTTGCATCCGAGCTCCAATCTGCAACAATGAGTCTGCAGATATTTGCAGGGCTAAACATTTTATCCTTAACTTCACAAATATTGTGGAGCACACAGCAAGCCCCTATAACAATGGGAATATTTTCTTCATTTAGCTCTGACCTGCCATAAAGTCCTTGCCAGTGAGCTTTTCAACTGCCAAACATATATTCAACAGTCATTTGGGACCTGCTCAACCTTTTATAGAAGTGCTCCTTGCTGCTATTTAAGTTGCCCAGAGAAGGCTTCAAGAGCCATGGCAGTAAGGGGGTAGGCTGAGTCTCCCAGGATCACTATGGGCATTTAAACATTCCCACTGGAATATTTTGGTTTGGAAATTAAATCCCGGCTTGCACTTTTTGTCCAGGCCAGTGTTTCTGAAGATTTTGTGTCATGCTCCTTCCCTGACCAACAATGTTCCCTCTAAGGTTTGGTGGCTTGTGTGCAAAATTTTCAAGCCGTGTGCAAAACTTTTTCTGAATAAAATCTTTGTGCAAACTCACATGACAGAAATTATAGGTATTAATTGACGTTAAAGTGATTGTAAACAGAATTAATTAATTGTGTTTAATTAATTGAATTTGAATGAATTTTGAATTGAAATTTAATTTTTAGAAAGGTTTTTAAAAAAGAAGGAAGGAAGGAAGAGAAAGAAAAAAGGGAAGGAAGGAGGAGAAAAAGAAAATGTAGTAAGAGAAAGGAAGGAAGCAAAGAAAGAAGGAAGAGAAAGAAGGAAGGAAGGAAGAAGAAGACGAGAAAGAAGAAAGGAAGGAAGGAGGAGGAAGACAAAGAAGAGAGAAAAAAAGGAAGAGAAAGAAGGAAAGAAAAAGGAAGGCAAACAAGAGAAAAGGGAAGAGAAAGGAAGAAAAGAGAGAAGGTAGGAAAAGAATGGCAGAGAGAAGGAAAGAAGTAAGAGAGAGAAGGAAGGCGAAGAAGAGAAGGAAGGGAAGAGAAAGGAAGGTGAAGAAGAGAAGGAAGGGAAGAGAAAGGAAGGCAAACGAGAAAGGGAAGAGAAAGGAAGAAAAGAGAGAAGGTAAGGGAAAAAAGGCGGAGAGAAGGAAAGAAGGAAGAGAAGGAAGGCAAAGAAGAGAAGGAAGGAAAGAAAAAGGAAGGCAAAGAAGAGAAAGGAGGGAAGAGAAAGGAAGGCAAAGAAGAGAAAGGAGGGAAGAGAAAGGAAGGCAAAGAAGCCGAGGCCGCTGGCGGCGGGGACCCGAACGCGTCCTGGGAGGCCGCTGGTAGGGCAGAGCAGACCCCGGCACCGGAGGCCGATCCTGGCCCCGTGCCGGGAGGCCGAGGCTGTCAGTGGGTGGGAGTCTGGGAGCCTGCCCCGGCTGCGGCCACCCCGCTGCCCCAGCCGCATGGGGCAGGCAGGCAGGCGTGCGCACATATCCCGGCCCTGAACCCGCCTGATCTGCCCTGGGGGTGGGGAGGGCCAGCCCAGAGGCCAGGCTCAGGTCGGGTCTGCCGCGGCAAAGCCGCAGCCCTGGGGTCTGGAGGGGGCGATGGGGGCTGCCGGCCTGCGTGGGGGTCCCTCAGTGCTGCGCGGGGGTTGCGACGGCTGCTGCGCGGCCGCGCACCCGCACAGCTTAGAGGGAACACTGCTGAACAGCCCATGTTGGTATCAGTGATACATAAGTGCCTGCAGTACCATAGAGCAGTACCCCTTTGTATGGATGTACTCTGCCGCAAGATGGGCAAAATTGGGATATGCCAGTGTATCATACCACTGCAGTTAGAGAATCCCATTACTGTAAAGCCATCCACTATTTCATGCACATTTCCAAGGCGCTCAGTCCTTCATAGCAGAATTAATGGGTCTGCGCACTAGCAATAACACAGCACTGACAATGGACTTCCTACTGCCAAACTGATTGGCAGACTGGTAGTAGTCTGGAGTTGTAACCTGGCATTGTTTTCATGGCACCCCGCAGGTCAGGCACCTTGAATTCCTGTTCCAACTGGAAGTTTGATAGACTACCTGACCAGCTGTGATGTGTTTAAAATATTGACCACAGCGGAGAGCAGTGCAGGATCCATCCTTTCAGATAGAGATGGCAGGTGCACAAGAGACTGTGGCCATTGAAAACGTGCCATAAGAAATGCTGTTGGAAATCATGCAATGATGGGGTGGTAATCATTGCTTCATGGGACACACACACAGTGCACTACTATGATTTCCACGTTCCCATAGCTCCTAGCAGCACAGAGCGGCTAGAGCACCAACTGCGGATATGTTTCAATGACACAGTGAGCACTGTGTGGACAAGTACAAGCTTTGTCATTTCAGCCCTTTTTGATCACCACTGGAACATGTCAATAATGTTTTCTAGCATAGACAAGTCCTAAATTATATTGCTGTAATGCATCTCTTTATACCACTGTAACTCAGTCCACACTAGGGAATGTGCTGGTAGAACAAATATTTTTTGTTTGCTTTAAATCATATGCCTGTCCAAATCAGTTACACCAGCATAAAATCTGTGTGTAGACTTGGGCTAAAGGAAGATTGCCCATCTTAGAAAACTTTAGGCTTTTGTGATTTTTCTTATACAAAGCTTGATATTTTCTTGGAGATGAACAGTTATACTGTATAGCTTTCACTTAATTTTATATTTCTTTTAAGTTCTGTTTTTTATGATACTTTTGGTAGTACTCTGTTTTCATTGTCTTTAAGAAATGTCCATAGTGCGTAACTCAGGCGCAAACTTGACCTCTGATGGGACGTTAGTTCTTGAAGGACTTTACCCAAGTCATTCCTGCAAAGGGGTGACTTTGTTGCTGGTTGTGCTCTGTAAGGAACATGCTATATCCCTGGCAGTGTCACTTTTGAAGTTTTGATTCTATGTAACCCCAAAAGGTACCCTATGGTGCAAGAATCCTCTGTTCCTGAAAGCACTCAACCTCTTTGAGTACTGAACCCAAAGTTAGCACAATTTGGTTATATGTGGTTAATGTCTTGAAAGCCACGGCAGGTTAATATATAAATTTAATGTATCCTAAAGTCAAGAGGTGTTCTGATACTGTAATCAGTGCAGATGAAATAAACACACACACTTAAAGTTGCAATAGGAAAAAAATGCACCTGTTCTTAATAAAAAACAAATATTTTCTTGGCATATTGATATACTTAATAATGAAAAGCACTTAAGGCATATCCTTTTGTATTATTTCTTCCTTGAGCTCCTATCAAGCTGCTAGGTGTCTCTTTTGTAAATGAGAGAAAAATAGTAATGCACTGCAGTATTCATTTACAGCATTTTATTTTCCTCCTTATCTGAGGCACTTAACTCCCTTTCTATTTGCGCACAAGAGTTTGCTACACTGTTCCATTAATCTAGCTATGCTGGAAACCTACTGAATGTTTTTGGATGGGATCATGTCTACTTTCCATGGCAGCATAGAGAAATAAAACTAACGGTCACGTTATACTTCAAAATGAAGATCGATGCTGCATTTTCCTTAAAGTAGCATATTCTGCTTCACTGAACATATCCATCTAGTGTCACTCGTAATTTCAGCAACGGAATTGTATGGCACCGCATTATAGACCTTTGTATTGAAAGACTGCAGAAAGCAACAAACTGCAGTTCTTGTTTACCAGAGGTTAGTGAAATGGCTATACCTCGAGAATATTTATAAACTAGACTTAAAGCACTTTGGAGGTGAAGGACAGAGGCAAAAGTAGCCATGAAGTGGCACTGTCAGAAATAAGTTGAGAGAAATTGATAAGATCTAAAGTGACAGATGTATTGAAAGATGTAATGTTCTTATTGTCTAATCATGTGGACAGCAGGGAAGATGGAAACACTGAGAATAAGAGGCTTACAGTAAGAGCTGCTTCTTAGTCTGAGCAAGAGCCTCCAAGGCTTCTTAATCTACAAGGGGAATTGTTGTACAGAGACAACATATCTGACAAGACAAATAAAAGGATGCAAGTCCAGTGAAATGTTGGGTTTTGATTTCTGGTATTCTGGAGGGGGTTGCAGAAAAGGAATGTGCTCCTCATCAGTTTCATTTTTCTGGTCCATAGCTGTCAATGGAAGATGTGACTTAGCTCTGTGTGAAAGCATAGCAACCACCAGACTCTGAGTCTTGTGGGCCTTGATGCATTGTTGAGTTGAGATTGCTGCAACCATGTTATTTAACATGTATACTGCTGGAATACCTAGTGGTCTCTGTTGTCTTGTTGAGCACAAGGAAATGAAGTCCCTGCCCCAAAGAGTTTACCATTTAAAAGACAAGACACAAGAAAAGAAAGAAGTGGGTGGAGAGGAAGGGATAATGATGGACTGGCTGTATGTATAATTCTTAGCCTGGCCATCACTAGCAATAACTACAAGTCATCTGCTATCTAGCTCTTATCAGATGTCTCAATCAGACTGCTGATTGACCATATAAGAATTAGTACTAAGGGGTCCAGGCAACAAATTCTTGAGATCATTCCCTATAGACATTTCATTCCCCTTGTTGAGGAAATGTGTAAAAGTGTCCATTCAATGAATACAAACATAGTCCAATCTTGAAAATACTTAAGTGACTGGTCTCTGAAATCAAAGGGGCTGTACAAGGTACACCGCTGTAGTGTATACCCTTTCACTGTGGTGTAGACACTTGCTACATTGGTAAGTGATTTTTCCATTGTAGTAGCTAATCTCTCTCTCAGAAAGGCAGTAGTTGGTCAATGGAAGAATCCTTCTGTCAACATGCAGCATCTACAGTGTTGCTCAGGATGCAAAATTTTTCAGAGCCCTAGGTGATGTAACTTTGTCAAACCTAAACTTTAGGTGTAGACAAGGCCTCAGGAATATTCATGTGGGGTCAATGGTTTGCAAAATGGGGCACATAATTGCAACCTGTTGAGAGGTCAGTAATCTCATTCCCACTTACACTATCCACCACGATAAACTTGAGGTAAATTGAGTAGCCTATCCGAGGGCAGCAATAAGGAAGTAAAAAACAGACTAGATTTCTTTAAAAATTCTAATGCTCTTGTTTTTAAAAGATGTAAAACAGTATTATAGATATAATAGCTGGGCTGTAATGAAACATACTTTCAACCCCCAGTGCTTTTGAACCTTTTGCAAACTTTGTTGTTTTGAGTATATCCGGATTGGAGATGTAGTAAAAAATGAGAAGGAAGAAAAAAATAAGAGGAGGGCTAGGGAAACCTTTGATAAAGCCACATAACATGTACTTTAGGAATATAGTACCAGATGCAACATGTATTATGAAAAGCTTAAATTGGAATAATTTTATCCAAAAGAGGAATTTTTTAAAGCTGCTTTAGGTATTCATTTTCAGGAAACATGAGCATGACTGCTTTCCCTGACTTGTCTGTAATGTCAGTTGGTGAACAATAGATTAATTTGAGAACTTTATGCAACTTTCAGTCACTACTGGCTTGTTCAGACTACTTTAGTATAAAAAAGCATTTAATGGGAGAACCTAAACAGATAAGAACTTAATTAGCAGAATACCAAGACGTGTGCATTCATGAATGTAAAGAACTGCTTAAAATAAGGCTGCTACTCATTTTTCATAATGAGGAAAGATCTCTAGTTACCTGTTTAATATTGTATGATTATTTTCCTTATTTGGCACATATTAATTGCTTGAATACTGAGCAATTTCTTTTTAGCAGAAGCTTAAATAAATATCACAGGAGTCAGTTAGAAATTATAGACTTTTAAAAATTATCAGGGCAGTTTTGAAGACAGTGGGTAGATGTGAGAGGCTATTTATTTTAAATTCACTCTTTGACTATTAAAGGGACCAGTTAATTAAAAATCTGTATTCTTTCCAAACCATGCAATCTTGTATAAGACAAATGCTTTTTTCTGCAGTGCTGATGTCACACTTGGCTGCTCCAAGCATTCCAAAATTAAGTTACTCTCCAAAAAAAATAATCGCTCCCATTTCTCTCCTTGCCTCATAGATATTTTTCCTCGGTGCTCCCCAATAGCCTCCTGTTCCCACCCACTTTTGCATTCACCTGCCCCTTATTTTTCCCTCCTTTTCCCACCAAGGTTTGTGATCTCATCTATCTGGGCAGCATAAAGATTTCAGACATTCTAGCAGATTGCAGGTGTCAGTCTGTGCTCCTGACTAATTCCTTGGAACAACTACCTGGCCCCCTTCCTCCTTAAAAGAATGTTCCTTTTTAGACTGCTACCATCCTTGATAGACTGGTTCCTAGACATTGATCCCATTTGTCAAAACTCATCCAGTAAATTAGCTGGAGCCAGGACATAGACTCTTCAGAGCTGATGGTTTGGGCATGATCTCTTAACAACTTGAGTGTTTACTGAGGGAGGGGCGACTTATCTTGATGTGGTGTTTCTATTTCTGCTTGTTTCTTTCCTGGTACCACCACCTTAAAGAAAACTAATGTACAATAAATATCCCAATAACCAGCTCACTGTAGAGAAGTAATAAATTATTATAGAATAGCTCCACTTCCATCACAATAGAAGTCCTGGTGACACCAACAAGTGAGTGCAGCACCGCGGAGGACTCACTAATTCCCACAGGGCTTTGCAGTGTGGCTGCTCACAGCCCCACTAGCTTAACCTGGATATTCAGACCTAACCTCTGTTAACTCTGCAGCGGAGAAATACCCTCAGAAACAGACAGAACAGAGTAGGGTTAACTGGTCAGTCTTTTTTTGTGGCAAAATGTTATAGAAAATGCCTCAAGATTCCACACAAGGTCCCAAGTTGTTAAATGTGTTCACTAATGATCTGGAAACAAAACAAAACAAAGAAATCAGGTTAGTGAGGATCAAAAAAGACCTATGTGAATTTCTGAGATCTAGGCAAGCTAAGGGAATGAATGAGCCATGTGATGGTAAATGAAATTCAGTGTCAATAAAGGCAAATTAATGCCATAGAAGGGAAAAATTTAAACTAGTAATCAGACGCCTAGTTCTAAATTAACTATATTAATTCAGGAAAGGGACCTAGTGAGTGTCGTCATAACAGCTCAATGAAGACCACTGGTCAATGTGCAATTGCAGTCAGAAAAAGCTAACACGATGTCAAGCTGCATAAGACTGGGATGATGTGTACTAGAATACATAAAGAACAGGAGGATT
The DNA here is from genome assembly GCA_007922175.1 of Pelusios castaneus. Classification (NCBI taxonomy): domain Eukaryota; kingdom Metazoa; phylum Chordata; order Testudines; family Pelomedusidae; genus Pelusios; species Pelusios castaneus. Next base: position 5,698,412 of record ML685789.1, on the reverse strand, counting down.
CTTGTTCTATGTGGGAGCTCCCAAAGGAGAATTATGTGCTATCGGGTACTGTGTGCTGTGTCTGGGCAAGTGGGAGAGGGATATGGGGGAAATAGACTTGGCAATCTTCCTTCCTACTTCCCCACCCCAAGAGGCAGAGGAACTCCTACTCCATGTATCGCCAGTAGAGTTGGGGGAATGGGATAATGGGCCATGTGCCAGGTCTGGGGAGGGTGGTGGGCGAGGAAGAGGGGGAAGCATTGTTGGGGGAAACTCAATCTAGCTCAATCAATCTACCTAGCTGCTGCCTTGGCAGCTCTCAGGCCTAGTAACGTGGTCCAACGCTGTTTTGGCTCTTTAGGATGTTGAGTAATTTTGGCAAGCTGCCAAATCTTTCTTCAGGTTTAGAAAAGGGAAAAATGGTGGGGGAATTTTTATCAAAGGTAGTCTGCTGTTCAGAATGGAGGTGTTTATACTTTCTAAAGAAAATCTCAGAAGAACGCATTATCATGGGAAGTGTTAGGGACTCTAAATATAGAGGCTATCACCAGCTCATCCTAAAATAAATGAAGTTTCAAGGGGAATAAAGTATACAAATAAGATATTTTACTTACGGTATTTTAATGTGATAAAATCCAAATAATAATTGCAAAGAAGGATTTCTAACCTGGTCTTTATCTCTAAAATAAACAATCGTAGCTAAAAGCTGTTTGGAAGTTGAATTTTGGGAAAGATGGCAATATTTGTTGGAGGAGGAGGATTTATTATGCTTGTGGGAGAGCATGTCCCTCTCACCTAAAAAAAAGTCATAGCAGTCTTGTGGAACTCAGCTAATCCATCTTCAGTGCCAATGTACTGAGATGAATTTGAATCTGCCAATACAAAGGATTTAAACAGACAGGCTTTCCTGATCATTTCAAAAAGATGCTGGAGTGGTATTTTTGTATTTTGATATTGTCAGTCTCTTGACACAGAAATGGTGTGTCTCTCCACACCCACGATAAATAAAAGAAATTGAAGTTCTAGGCTAATCTTGAAGTCTTTATTTGAGCAAAATGTCCATTTACTTCAATGGCTATCCTGCCATAATAAGGACTGAGTAAAAACTGGGACCCAACTCACCTCCACCCAAAATAAAAGCTGCAGAGGGGCTAAAGGTGCAAGAAAACTCCTTGAAGTTGCCCCTGAAGAGTTTGTTCTGGCTTGGTTCCTTGAGGGTATGGAGTATGCCTCTTACTAAGGAAGCTATGGTTTTTACCACCACCAGTTCTCACAAGATCCTCAGGAGACAACATGCATGTCTATAATTTCATTCATTTTCATGTCCCAACATATTAAAAATTATTTAATCTTTGAAAAAATGTTTGACTGAGCATGCCATGGAAGTGTGGCGATATCACTAAATTGTCTCTGTAGCAAGAGAAATGAGATTTAGCATGATTGTGAATCCTGGGCCTTATCTAAACAGCATTAATAAGATATCAGAGATCTTAAAAGGCAATTTCCCATTCATTTTTAATTCTAGGCTCTTGAGATTTTACTTTCACAAAGCCATTCTTCTTTGTCTGAAGATCATCAGCGCCAGCTCTCTGTGCAGTCAAAATGTATATATGCCTATGGGGGAATTCATGCTTGGCCAGCTTCTCAAATAATTTTCAGTTCCACCTCAAACCTGTTTCCTGAGAGCAAGTTTTATCCTGATACCCATTAGTTTTACAAAAATACCTGGCATATTGTATAGTGTCCTGATGAACGATGTCCTTAGTTTAAAAAAAAAAAATGGACAAAGAACTAGAGAAGTTTTGCTTTTTAACTGTGATACATATGAAAAAATGTGCACGGCATAGACCAAGTTGATTTGTTTCCATAGCCTTTCTGCATGCAGATACTTTCTGTTATGGTTAATCGTATGTTTCTGATTTTCTTACATAAACTAGAAATGAAGCATAAAGAGCACACTAATAATAAATATGAAAATATTAGCCCCTATATAATGTCTTCCTGCCAAAGATCACAAATTGCTTTACAGACACTAAAGAAATAAACTTTGCAACAGATTAACTGAGACACAGGAAGATTAAATTCACATAGAGTTCCTGTAACAGCAATAACAGAATCCAAGCCTTTTGGCTCAAGATATGGTGCATAAATATATTATTCTTACATTGTGGTTATGGGTCACTAAGTGTCAATGGAAAAATTAATTCCAGGGATATTGATGGCAAGTAGTAAAGTCAAATCCTGATTTCCTCTCATTTATGCTGATGTGACTCAGGAGTAAATCCAATGAAGTCGCAATAGAGTGACTCAAGCCTCAAGATTGAGATCATGCAAACGCTTAAACATATTCTCCACTTTACTATCATGAATAGTTCCTCAGCTATTCATGGCTGTAAAATTAAGTATGTGCATAAATGTTTGCAGAATCAAGCTCTATGTGTTTTTGTCATTATGAGCCTGCTCATTAAGCAAACCATGGAAGCACACGATGTCCCATAGGCTTCAGTTTTTTCCCCCCTCTAGCTTAAGTGTAGCTCTGATGGAAGTCTTGATAGGAATATTTGGAAATTGTTCCTTTATACTAATATGGGTACGAGTGTGTTTAATTTGTAATCAGTACCTTACTCCTTAAATGAAATGTAAACAAGGATTGTGAAAAGTAAGACATTTCCCTAAGAGATATATTTCACATAAATGCAGTCCATATCCATGTTTTCTATAATGGACTATAATGTTTAGATGTAATATCATATTTTTCCTACTGTATCATGGCACAGAAATCTAAAGCTTCTTGGTTCTATATAGTTCATCAGTGCATGCATGTGCAAGATAAATGACATAATGAACAAGAAGGCATATGTGCTTGCCAGGTTTTATTCTGATATAATCTAACTTCTTTGAATTGTGTTCCAAATACTGATGTAATATAGGATCATCTCTGTCAGCCATAGTGGGAAGATTGCAACAGTAAAATGCACCTGCTGTTCAATCCTTTTTCCTCTTTCCTCCTCTTTTGCGGCAGAAACATTCAGCTGGCTGAGTGGTTTTCATTACACATTTTATATTTAGAGGAGGGACACTCTTCTTTTTTGGGGTGGGAGGTCAAATATTTTTTTTGGTGACTCTTGTAGTTTGTTTTCCCCACTGGTTCATATTTGTATAGTGTACAGAGATGTTAAAAGAGCATGGAAATATTCTGTGCATGGAATATTCCACAACAGAACTATCAGAGTTCCCAAATATCAGCTCTAAGGGAGCTTGCTTCACATACCTGTCAGATTTTACATTGGTTACATGTGGCACTCACCACCTAAGTGTATGTGCGTACTCCATAGCTTTTCAATTAATATAAATCAGCAAAGAGACATTGACTTCAGTGGAATTACCAAATTACATCAGCTGAGGGATCTGGCTCTTGTCTGTCTCAGATGAAGGCAAAAACATTTCCTACATAGAGGAGTCAATATACTACAAACTCTTTCTACTTTAAAAGGATAGAAAGCAGGAAAACCTTGTAAGAGAAATGTAAACAGCTAGCTCACCATGATTCTCTATTCACATAGTACCACCTAAGCAGATTTTCTGGATTAGTGACACAAGGATAAAGATCATCAAAGCCATTAATACATAAATGAGAAATGCACATGCATAGCTAAAATTGAGGAGTTAGTCATCTGTGACACTACTTTTTTTTTTCTTGCAATTAACACAAGTTACAAATAATACATATTATTAGAATTAGCTTATTTACTTGTGATGGCCACATAAATTGAATCTATTTGCCTGATCTCCGAAGTAAGTCTCTGCATTAGACTGGGGTGAAACATTTTTATATAAGGAACTTCTTGTTGGATAAATCAAACTCGCATTCCATTTCCATTTATGGTGCTTTCTAATTCAGCCTTTGAGCAACTTATTTCACAAGGCACCTTGAGAAGAAGCTTAAAGAGAACACATCCCCTGTTCATTAGGAAGCCACTAAAAAATTACCATAAATAAATCTCCAGTAACCACTGACCACAGCAGGATGAATTATGACTAACATCATAGCTAAGTCTAAAAGAAATCATTGCTTTTTTCCACTCTGATCAAAGATTTAGATGATTCATTAATTGATACACAGTACTTTTCGGAAAGATGCATCCTTCTGAGCAAAGGCTTCTCCTTGCTTTTTTAGGGCGAAAATATTTATCATCTTCTGCTATTATAATGTTCTGTGCTCCAGAAACATTGTCCTGAGCTGTACTCCTTGCCAGCACAGATAAGCTGATTAAAGTTGTTCTTAAGATGTTACTGGCTAAGATACTTTTAACAGATTAAAATGAATAAGCAGCTGATGAACAGTTTAGTATTATAAAGGACACTTTATTTTGCAGGCATTTCCTGCAGCAGCACTCAGAAAATTCTGCTCCATGCACTTTATTTTCGTGGCAAAACACCACAGAATGTTTAGCTTCAGTTTATTTTCCCTATGAAGGTCAATAGAAGCACTAACAGTTGTGGAAGTGTGAAAGTAGCACAGGAATTCCTGGTTTCATATTCTAAGTACTGTTACTTAGGAAGAGAGACATTTCAGTGTACTGAGACGTACCTATTTTAAAATTTTTATAGAAATAAAAATGGAGTACTTATTATGGGGCCAATTGTGGCTTTTAGCCAGCAGTCTGCACTGAGGTGGTATCTCATGGGGGAGCTTTGGGAAGCATCAAGGAGGCACAATGACTCTCAGAGCTCCCTAGCGTGCAGCAGGATCCCTGAACTGTTTGTTTCCAGATTTTTAACTTTTGGACTTTCTTTTAAGGTGTAGGGTTGTTTTTTTTTTTTTGTAAAGAGAAATGTATTTTGTGGTGGTGGTAACAGCAGTTCACTGAAATACACTAACTAATATTTAGATAGTGCCTTTCATCCATAGATCTCAAAGTGCTTTACAAAGGAAGGCAGCATCACTGTACCCATTTTACAGATGGAGAAGCTGAGGCACAGTGCGGTAGATGACTTGTCCAATGTCAGCCAGCAGGCCAGTGGTAAAGCCAGGAATTAAACCTAAGTATGTAGGAGTCCAAGTCCAGTCCATACACTAGAGAACACTGTCTCCCTATACATTTTGCTGTTGTTCTATCAAAGAAACAACACTCGGATTTCACTAAATATTTTATGGCTTGTTTCTTTATTTCCCCCTTATCTATGACTTCTTGTTTTGGATTTTATTAGGTTGGGCTAGATAACGAGGCTAGAGAGCTTAATTTCCATCTCTAATTTATATGATTCCTAGTAATTATGCACACATTGTTTGGCTCAACATAATTATAATCAATTATTCATTGTATTCAGAAGCATTCTTGGTGCTTAATAGCAACAAAAAGTAAAAGGCCTATGTGTTCAAAAGTGACTAGTAATTTTGAGTGTCATTTGTAGAGGATTCCCCACCAGAAATATTTCAGGTTGAAAACTGGGGCCAGATATGTCTCTGCTCAGTTCATCATAACCAATGTGTAAGCAGCAAACTGAAAAATCGGAGAAGCTTGTAAAGAAAAGAAAACTAGAGCTGTGTAAGCCATCTTCATTTCCTCTTATAATGGGCTCACACTCTTTTCTGGCAGAACAAGTTTGTATATATGTAGACTTTAAAGTTAGAAAAAGTTCAGAATGAAGCAGTTTTCTTCAGCTGAATTTCATTGTGAACCCACCAGCAAGGTCTTGGTTCAAAGTGTTAGCTCGTTCATCAGAGTTGGGGCTAGCCGCAATAGTGGTAAATGCCAATCAGCTGTCATAGGGTGACTTTTTTTTTTTAACCCCCACCTAACCCAAAATAAGAAGGTCAGGATCCCGTTAAACTGTTTTTAAAAACTTGACCAGTACATCATAAGGCTGCTTTGAAAGAGTACAATCAGATCAGTATTGCAATTAACAATTAAAGAAAGGAGGGTGTGTGTGTGTGTGTGTGTACGTGTGTGTACGTATGTACGTAAAATTTTCAAAAATACATTTATCACTTAGACCAACCATTGCATAGAACCAAAGCTCAACTTTTGTTCAGTTATGCATAAGGATGTTGGCATTTGTCCCATTTAAAATGATCTCTTGTACCATGATATTAACATAGATAAATGAATATTGGCTCTAAATTTAGATCCAAAAAAAGAGAGTGAGGTAGCTTTTTCCGCCAAGGATGCTAGCTTTGTGGTATTTTCATTTTTTTCAAGTTCAGAATCTCACTAACTTCAGCCAGGCTATTTCCAGCAGAGGAGAGAGATACAGTAATGTATTTTACATTGTATGCAGTGAACAGGATTGTATCATCTGTATGCTGTATACCAGACTTGTTTTATTAAAATCAGTTGTGGGCATCCACTCATGAGATTAAATACAAGTTATCAAAAATTGGTCTAACTTTTTTCTTCTCCTCACTACTAAAGAAGTGTTAATATCAGCTTAACTGTAATGGTTTGAATGTCCCCTTTATAGTAGCAGTTTACTTGTTTAAGAATTTTGATATCTTTATGGCAACACAAACCTATATATTACAACAGCAATGTACAGCTGGTACCATTTCAGGCCAGCTGCATCTGTATTCTCCTTCCGTGGTCCACCACCTAGATTCCAGAGAACTGCATTTCACTCCACCTTGCCTAGGGATTTTAAGGCCCCGCCGTAGGCCTGGTCTATTCTTAAGAAAATTAGATTTGCATAACTATGTTGCTTGTCATAGTTAATCAGCAGACAACGATCCTTTCCTCAGGATATAGCTTTGAAATGCTGTGTTTTTGCATAACTTGAGTTGGGGGAATTAACCTCTCCCTGATTCCAAAGGGGTAGCTGTTTTAATCTCTCCCTAGAGATACCCCAGGAAATACACATATGCTCCCAAAAGTTTATGCGTGTCTGGCACATTTACAATATAGTCTTTTGAACTCTCAGGTCTCAAGTGTCACATGTTCCTCCCCTCACCATCTCCCCAGCCCTCAATGATGTCTAAATTTAACACAATAAGGTCTTTCAGAGATTTTTCAGGAAACTGCCCTATCTATCCAAACCAAAAGATTGAGAGTACGGGAGAACAGAAGAAACAACAACTTCTTGGGACAATCCCGTAGTCCTTACTCAAAGGAAGGATTTGATTCTGTGTGAACTGCAGAACTCAAAATTTATATGCAATTTTGACTCAGTTGCCTTGGGGTTAAACAGGGACTATGGATTTTTCTCTCATTACAGCTGTTGATTTGACCTCACCTTCCTCTATGTGCTGTTCCCCAGTGTTTGAATCCTAACACCTATTTTGATTTGCTGTTACAGTCTGACCTGATCCTGTGTCATACACTCCCCTGCATTTAATTTCTTTCCATTCTGTAAATTTTCCATCTTCAAAGCATCTGACGAAGGGGGATTTTCTCCCACGAAAGCTCATGCGATAAATAAATCTTAGTCTTTAAAAGTGCCAAAGGACTCTGTTGTTTATCATACATAACTGCTAATCACATCAGGCCCAGTCCTGTTTCTCTGCTAATCTTTTGGGATATGTTGTGACATTGGTCAATTGGTTTGTGAAATGAATCCATTCCCTTTCTTAAGCAGTTTTATAATGGTTGCATGTTCACATACATTTGATATTTGGGATGTGGAACGCTTTGTCCTGTTGACATAATCAATTGGATTTATGCATATGCTTTTAAAATTAAGCATGAGTTTAAGTGCTTTGTTGAATTAGTGCCTGTGAGATTAATGCTGAACGCTTGGCTCAGCACCCATCCAGAGTAAATGGAGGAGGGAGTAGTGATGACTTCCTCTGGACTGTGGAGATACTCCATGGAGACCAGTTCCAAAGGGGTAGCCATGGGACATTGCCCAAAAAAGCTCATGTGAAAAATAAATGTGTTAGTCTTTAAAGTGTCACAAGACTCCTCATTTATTTTTCCATGGAGTCTCTTTCAATCCAATGAAAGGGAAGTTGCTCTGTTTGCTCCTAGGGCAGGCTGAATATATCAAGGACCAGATATCTGCACTACTTTACTAGAATTTGCCTGGAGCAAATTTTACAGAAACTTCTAAAGAAAGACAACAGAGTCCTGTGGCACTTCTAAAGACTCACAGATAAATAAATCTGTTAGTCTTTAAAAGTGCCACAGGACTCTTGTCTTTCTACAATAGACTAACACGGCTACCCCTTTGGAATTCTAAAGAAAGAGCATGTTTGTCTGCCATAGTGTTGCAAATGTGCACATTTTCTCCTCTGCTTTGCAAAGACTATTCGTTTTTAAAATGCGACCAATCATTTTCAAATCTACATTCGTTGTCACTTACTCTTAGTCCTGCCATTATATTCCCGGATCTCATTTTAAAGAGTTTGGAAAGGCTGTCAGGCTTTTTCAAGCAACTGTTAACTGAAGAGTCATTTACTTTGTCTGTATTTTGTGATGCTCATTTCTCAGATATTTTCATTGCTCCAACAAAGATGGTGAGTTTTTAACACATGCTTGAGATTAAGCACGTCTCTGTTTAGAAAAAGACTACCAGGCTTGGCATGTTATGCTGCATAATAGGAGGGTCAAACTACTCAGCATATTTTAAACAAGGGTTTTTATTATGCTAATAGAGATTGACATAATCCTGATCAGTCTCCTGAGAGCAATCAGTATACAATTGCCCAATTTCCTCTTGAAACAGACTCCAGAATTTGCCTGGGGGGAGAAAGGTGCTCTGGTTGCAAAATAAGAAGCAGGGGTGGGGTGGGGTGGGGGTGGGGAAGAGTAAAAAAGGGTTGCTTCAGAATTAGGAGGAGACACCATGATACAAAAGTCCCTTAAAAAATGAGTTTCTGAAGAAAACTGATAAAGATCCAAAGGGAGAGCCGACCCATGTTAGTCTATTGCAGAGAGACTAACAGATTTATTTATCACAGGAGCTTTTGTGGGAGAAAATCCCATCTGACGAAGTGGGATTTTCTCCCACGAAAGTTCATGCGATAAATAAATCTGTTAGTCTTTTAAAAGTGCCCCAGGACTCTGTTTATCTCTGAGCAATGCATTCCAGTCTTTTGCTGGCAGCAGCAGGGGGTGCCGCACCCAGTGCCGGAGGGTCAGTGACCCAGTACTGAGTCTCAACCCTAAGTTTGAAAACCACTGTACTAGAGGGTCTTTTCTATTGCCAGCCCTTATGATCCTCCATTTCTTTTTAACCCAGTGCCCTGTTATCACTATTTTCCACACATGTTCTAACTAGTAGATATTCCACATGTAAAAAGGCAAGGGTTTTATATATAAATCCAAAACATAGCAGAAAGGCTTACATTTTTAACCTGAGGGGCCAGCTTTTCTTTTAATCTTACTCCCAAACCAAAGTTATATATTATATGCAAATTTGACTCAGTTGTCTTGGGGTTAAACAGGGACTATGGATTTCTCTCTTATTACAACAGGTGATTTGACCTCACCTTCCTCTATGTGCTGTTCCCCAGTGTTTGAATCCTAACACCTATTTTGATTTGCTGTTACAGCCTGACCTGATCCTATGTCATACACTCCCCTGCATTTAATTTCCTCCCATTCTGTAACTTTCCCATCTTCGTCTGACGAAGTGGGATTTTCTCCCACGAAAGCTCATGTGATTAATAAATCTGTTAGTCTTTAAAAGTGCCACAGGACTAATTTGTCTCCCGAACCAAAGGACAAGCTTTTACTCTTTGCAGCAAAGGATTTTATTTATCCCATGAGCTTTCGTGGGCACAATCCCACTTTGTCAGATGATTGAAATGGAAAATATAGCATGTCAGTTGTAAATAAATACAGAGAAGGATGGGTCACAAGGTTAATTCAAACAGTTCTAGGGGGATAGAATGCTAGCCTAGCTCTTTAGAGTAAATAAGATGTTTGGATTCAAACTGTGGAATAAGGAGGAAGGAGCCTTCACATGGTGTATGAATAGACCTCTTGAATGGCTGGGTCATTAAAAAGGGTAATTTCCCTTTAATCACCCTTCTCAGCTCTTGCCTCTCTATTCCGCAGTTCAAATCCTCCCTATTCCCCAATTTGAATCAGAATGGTGAGCATTTACTCATGAGTAGTCCCTGTGAAATCAAACAGAGTCCTGTGGCACTTTTAAAGACTAACAGATTTATTTATCGCATGAGTTTTCGTGGGAGAAAATCCCACTTTGTCAGATGCTTTGGAGACGAAGTGGGATTTTCTTCCATGAAAGCTCATGCGATAAATAAATCTGTTAGTCTTTAAAAGTGCCACAGGACTCTGTTTTTCTGCAATAGACTAACACGGCTACCCCTTTGGAACTTGTGAAATCAGTGAGTTTACTTGTGGGAGCAGTTGTTTATTGGTGGAAGTAAGGATTTCACAATGTGGCCCTATGACACTTGGTTTTACAAAATTAATGCTAGAATCAGTACAGGAGTGTATTAGAGCTAAATGAATCTTACAGTGAGACCTGAAATAATGTTTTTTACTGTAACTTTTCTATCATTTCTGGAAAAAAAAATGATGTACCCTAAAATATAATGCATTTATGTTTGGCATTAGATGTAACACACCACCTTACTTAATGGAAAGTTAACACATGTCAAATTGCCCCAGTACAGAAATGCTTTTATCTAGAAATGGATAACAATTTCTAAGGGTAAGTAAATATCTGCTAAGAGTTAGCAAAAGCTGTATATTTGCTGTTCCCTGAATTAATAGGAGTAATTTTGTGCAATTTTCTTAAGAGCTTTGAAGACATAACAGCTTTGAAAGCTTTAATTCTTCATTATTATTACTTGGCCTCTTTTCTGACCTGGAAAACTTGAGCTTGGTCTGGAAAATAGTTATTTTTTACTTGCCATCTTTGAGAAAATAGTCAGTGTGGTCAAAGAGAGTGTTCATTCATTTTGTTTTGATACTGTATCTTCAGCTTGAAAGAGCGCAGGCTGCTGGCTAGCTCTGTGTGAGACCCCCTTAATATGCAATGTGCTTCTCGCAAGTCAGTCCAAAATAACCTAACTCTTTTAACCACGTCTCATTGTATTCAGAATTAAATGCAAATCTCATGTCTTTGATTTGGCATTTCATCCCCTCTGTCAGCTCTACACAAACAAATACACCCCATTTATGCCATATATATTATGCCTCCTAAGATGCATGCATGCACACACAAAAGGTATCACCAAGAATGTTTAACAGAAAACATCGAATGTTCTAAAAGCTAGAAAAGAACTGAGATCTACTGTTGCTGAGGTTTCTATTTTTATATATTTAAGAAGCATTCAGTTCAGTGAGGTGGGGCCAGTTGAGTCCATAGATAGAGATCAAACACTCTATTTGCTCAGCATTTGTGAGAGTTGAGGTGACTGGAAGAAGTTTGAGAAGGTGGGAAGGAAGGATGTTTTTCTTTTTAGACTTTTTTCATCTATCTGTCTGTCTACCTTCCTTCCTTTTTTTTTTTTTTTTTTTTTTTTTTTTTTTTTTTTAAAAGAATGTATTGTGCCCTTTAGGAATAAGTACCCACAGCCCAGAATAGACACTTCTTATATTTACAAAATGAAATAATATGAAATCCTATGTCGGTCCCAATATCGCTGAACTAAGATTATCCAAATTCCAAAGGGCTAGCCGTGTTAGTCTATTGTAGAAAGACAACAGTGTCTAAGATTATCCAGTTCTAGAGAACTACTTTCTGGCACAGAGCTCCCATTTGATTCTCAGCCCCTTCAGGACGGTCCCCGAAAATAGGTGCTTGGATATAGAAAATTGAAGTCAAACAATATCTTTATTAGGGCCCTATTTGCTCATTCATCTAATTACCACCTTGCAGATAAGCCTTAAAATGAGAGTAGTAATCTGAAAACCCTTCAATGGTCAGTTTACTATAAAAATTATTACTCTTCCTTTTTCCCACTAAAAAACTTATGGGTCACTTAATATTTGACTACCCATGTACTGGAGTGATAGTTCAGTTTACTGACATCATCTGCTGATATATAGAACAATTGTAGCCAATCAACACCTGTGAAAGATGCTTCACAAGATGCTATCCACCCACACCATCTCTAACTCTTTAGACCACTTCTAAATGGAAAAGTACAATTTATATTTTGTCCTTACCTGCTGCGATTGTGAATTGATATTAAAATTTTAACCAAATCACATGACCCAGCCACAACATGGTTGGCACCTGAGCTGAACACAGTGAAATTTTTAAGCATAGTGTATATAATCAGATCCAATCTATACTGCTATACTGAACTGGATCAGGGGATAATGATGGTCTAATCAGGTCTCCTGACTTATAGTCATAGTACTGAGGAGATCCTTCTCTGTTAGGCTATGTCTACACTTGTACTTTTAAGTCGACTTTAACTAAGTCGACTTAGTGTGTCTACACTTAAAATTAAAGTCGACTTAAAGGGGAACTTACAAAGTCGACCTAGAGCATCCACACTGGACGCCTAGGTCGACTTCTAGGGGCTAGGGAGCCTTGGGCAGGTCCACGGTGGTGGGGGGGTAGGACCCCTTGTGTGCAATGGGGCAAAGGGGGACAGGGACCCTGGCAGGGCCTGTGGGCAGGGTGTGATGCTGTCTGGATTTAGGGAAGCATTTATGATATTATTTTCTCTTCATATATCATAAATGCTATAATCCATAGGAACTATGTCATGTTTGGTATCAATAGAAAGGTAGTAATTTGCTGGGAATGATTATATCATTTATGTCTAGGAATTGTATTTGGATTAGAAGTTAGTTTAGTTAGGAATTTGGTGTTATATCTATACTTTAACTTGTGTGATTTTATTGAAATGCCTGAGAGAGGCGGCTGTGTAAAACCATTGTGTCCTTAATGTTAAGGAATGTGCCAGCTACAATGGGCCCAGGGAGTAACCTGATGAGCCATTAAGGACAAAGGTTGTATTCCTTTTTCTTAAGAAGCTACATCACTGAAGAAGGAACTAAAATTGAGACTTTCCAATGCTGCCTTCTCTTTAATTCTTCAATTCTTTAGATTGAATGTCATACATTTTATTATGTTCTATTGGGTTATAAGTGTATGGCTGCTGTTCCCTCAAACCTTCATAAAAACATGAGCTTATATCCCAGTCAGCTGTCTCAGTGAGTAGAATTATTAATTAAATTAATACATTTGTATGTATGTTCAGAACTGTGGAACCACGCATCTGCTTTTTCACATTTAATTAAATCTGAAAAACACAGACATTTTTGTCAGTACTGCAATATCATAAACAATGTGGGCCAGACTCTCCCCTCAGTTAGAACTGGGCAACTGGATTGATTTCAGTACTTGGTCCAATCCACTTTATATATAGACATTATATACTATGAATCCTGGATAGGAAAACAAGGGTTTTGCTAAAGATCACCAGTTAGTGTTTGTGTTATGATTACGATGCACCATAATAATTATTTTACTGGCAGTCCTGTGCAATTCAGGGAACTTCAGTAGCAGAATGACTGTAATTTATGGACATGTGGGGTTTTCTTTTTTGTTATTTGTATGCTTTAGTACATGGTCTATTGCTCTGTTTATATACTCCATTACGTACTTTATGGAACCATTACGCACCTGCACTGAAGAATTCAGTCTTTTATTGTAATTAGATATCTTAGAGTGAATATCAGGGATGTAGGAAGTTATAAGGATAGGAACATTAAAAACATCAAGGAAAACTGCAATAATTTAACATAATACACTGTGCTTGGTATATATTTAAAATCCATAGGAGAAAGGTAAGTTTTGGTACTCCATGCTTGGAGATATTGCGATTTGCAGTGGAAGTGATTGGGTTCAGTGACTTTTTTTTAAATTTTGGAACATCAGAAATTCTAAGTAGAGCAAACCAATCTAGAGCATAATGTATGATAATAAAATGATGATAAATGGATTTGGGATGTGCTTTAAGGATGCCACCAACATGACCTGTATGGCAAATAATGATATAGATATCACGTGGAAAGAAAAAAGAGGGCAACCTAGAGAAGCATTACATGTAATAATAGGGAGAGAAGCCAAATTAATCAAGATGATGCTCAGAAGTCTGAACAGAACAGCACTGGCTGAAATAAATAGTGGAAACTGTTGGATGCCTGTGAAGCTGACAGTGCAGGAGTCTAGATAGACCTCATAAGGTCAGATCTTTCTTTCACTGATGTCCTGTTCAGTCCTTCCCTCCCTCTTTCTACTCTTAGGCTTTTCCACTTCACTATTCAATTTCTCTTTCAGGGTCTCAAACACCTATGTCCTAGAATCCTGTAAATTCTCAAAAGATCAGAAATAAAATAGTAGCTGTTCTGATACTACTCTTAAGAGCCTGTACTGGATCAAATGGTGGCATTTGCTTCCCTTGGCTTCATTTAATAAAAATATTGAATTTGAAATGCTATGCTGTGGCTTAATATTCCACCACTGTGTTGTGAAGCATATGCTCTGAGGTGTCTGCCTTCCTTCCTTAATAAGATAAAAATCTATACTATTGTGTGCCTTACGTGAGTTTTAGCTGTGTGAACCATTCTGTGTGTAAACTTTAGGTTTTAATTTTAAATGTAAAATAAGAAAGGTTTTTGTTAGATGAGCACGAGACACATTTGTTATGAATCTGTTCTGGTACAGGTTGGTACGGTGCAGGTCTGTAAGCGCCCTGAAGATCTGCTTGGCACATGAAGGATGAGGCTGGTACAGGGGGTTTCAAGCCTGCTGTACAAGGCTGCATCTACACTGGCCAATTAAGTCGACTTAAGCTTGGCTTAAGTCGACTTAATTGGCCCTGCGTCTTCATTACACTTTGCCTAACTCGACTTAAGCAGCTTGCTTAAGTCGACTTAGGCAAAATAAAGTCGACTTCCTAACACCTCCTCCCTAATCGATCTAAGGCTTGAGTCGACTCTCTAGAGTCGACTTAAGCCAGTGTAGACGTGGGGGGGGCCCTAAGTCGACTTTGTCGACTTAGGGCATGGGTCCCTTCTCGCCGGGACCGCTCAGGTCCCGGCAAGAAAGGACCGCGGGGTTTGCTTCCTTCTCCCCATGACCCGC
>ML685789.1:5638261-5683012 GCA_007922175.1 Pelusios castaneus | reverse complement strand
GATGCTTTCTCTGCCACACCATTGTGAATTTTCAGAGTATTGACCCTTCCTCTCTATTCTAAGTTTTTGATCAAATCATGCAACTCATAAAGAGAAGAGAGATTCGAATTTGTGTAGTTTAACCATTAGAGTCTGTGTAGGAGAATATTGGGCTTTTGTTCCTTAGGCTTTTTCGTTTTAAACTCTATATAAGGTCATGATCAGAGTGAGAGCTAAACTAATGTGTTGTCCTCTGGCCCTGATTTGGCATGCAGATAGACTATAACGTCTATTCTATCAGTTTCTTTACTAATTATAGTTTGTGAAAAAGGTAGCCAAAGGATTTCATTCTTTTTTTTTTTTTGTGGCGAGTAGGAAGCAACTGCCAGGTATATATGCCTCTTCCCCCCAGCAATAAAGGAATTAATGTGTATTTAAATACAAGGCTTATCTTCCTACACACTTCATTGTTTATACTATTAGTGTCAGAAGTACAGTGAGTGAAGTCGCCTTCTGATATGAGTATTTAATGTTGTTGGTAGAGCTCACCCAGTTTCTTGTTCAACACAGATCATTGTTCCAGTATCTGTCATTCATTAGCAACTTTTGCAAAGAACAAGGACAAATCCACAGTGGGTGGTTCCTACAATGAATTACTCTTCCCTTTCTGTGCAGTACACCTGTTTCTAAGCAACCAATGATTGGGGAAAAAAGCTTCTCAAGCGATTAGATGTTGCACATTAATACTGCCTTTTGCTACTGAAAATGAGGTCTTATTTAGGGTCCAGCTTTGTCACCCATATATTGACTTAGGCCAGGTCTACGCTAGGAAATTAGGCCTGTATAACTAAGTCACTCAAGGGTGTGAAAAATCCACACCTATGAGCTGTGCAGTTAAAACTGACCTAACTCCCAGCGTACACCACTGGAGAACTCTCTCATGAGCTTATCTAATTTGATGGGAAAAGCCTTCCTACTGGTGTAAGTAGTGTCTTCACTGAAGTGCTTCAGAAGTGTAGCGCTGCAGTGGTGTAGCTGTGCCTCCACAGTGTTTTTATGTGTAGACAGGCCCTTGGCCCCAATGAGGTTGTTAGGATTGTTTGTGTGGATGGTACTGATCAAAACAAGTGAGAGTTAGCAGAATTTGTCACCTGTAACATAGAAAAACAAGATCTTCAAAACCATCTTGATTGCTTGGCCATTTGCACCTCCCAAGATCAGAAGGTAAAAATTCAACCGATTTGATCTTCAGAATTGCTCACAAAATAAAAAATTTGATTTTGATGTGTTTTTGCATCTCATAGACTCATAGACTTTAAGGTCAGAGGGGACCAGTACGATCATCTAGTCTGACCTCCTGAAAAATGCAGGCCTCAAGACCTCACCCACCCACTCCAGCAATAGGCCACCAACCTATGACTGAGTTATTTACCTTCTTAAATCATGATTTAAGGACTTTAAGATACAGAGAATTCACCAATAGGTGAGCCATGCCCTGTGCTACAGAGGAAGGTGAAAACCCCCCAGAGCCCAGGCCAATCAGCCCTGGGGGAAAATTCCTTCCCAACCCCAAATATGCTGATCAGTTAAACCCTGAGCACGTGGGCAAGTCTCTGACTGGATCTTATGTATTAGTGTGTGTGTGTGCACATGCACATGCATATTTCCTCCCTCCCCCCTTTCTGGTTGAGGCTTTTGAGAGTTTCCAATAGATAAACTTTGGAGATTGTGATTAAGTTCACAAATTTGTCTCTTAAATCTTAAATCTCTGTACCAGATGATTAGAGGATAGCTCAGGTAACATTGATTTTTTTTTTTTTTTTAAAAGACGACTGCAGAGGCAAGCCTGGCAATTGCAGGCCAGTAAGCCTAACTTCAGTACCAGGCAAAGTGGTGGAAACTATAATAAAGAACAGAATTGTCACACACACAGATGAACATGATATCATAGGTAAGGAAGGACTGCAAGGGTCATTTAGTCTATCTGTTGGGGAGAAGTCTTTATGTTGGAGCCTCTGTAAAGGGAAATCATGCCTACTGATTTATTCAAGTTATTTGAGAGATCAACAAGCTTGTGGACAAAGATGATCCAGTTGATGGGGTGTACTTTCAGAAAACCTTTGACAAGGTCCCACACCAAAAGCTCTTAGCAAAGTAAGTAGACATGGGATAAGAGGGAAGAAAATAGGAAACAAATGATAGGAATAAATGGTAATTTTCCAAGAGGTAAATAGCAGGGTTCCCCAGTTCCTGGGACCAGTACTGTTCAACATACTCATAAATGATGTGGAAAAGGGGGATAAACAGGGGGATAGCAAAGTTCAAAGGTGATAAAATAATCACTCAAAGCCGATAAGTCCAAAGTTGATTCTGATGTTTCATAGGGATTTCATAAAACTGGGCAACGAAAAAGTAGGTGCAAAGTAATGGATGCTGGGAAAACCATAACCCTAACTATACATACAAAATGAAGGGAACTAAATTAGCTGTTACTAGTGAAGAAGGAGATGTTGGAGTCACCATGGATAGTTCTCTGAAACCATTGCTCGGTATCCAGTGCTCAGGGTCAAAAAAGCTAACAGTGTAAGCAACTATGAAGAAAGGGACAGGTAGTAAAACTGAAAATATCATAATGCCACTCTGAGATAGTACACCCACACGTTGAATGTTGCATGCAGTTCTGGTCACCCCATCTCCAAAAAGGTAGAATAGGAAAAGATAGAGACTGAAACAAAAATGATTAGAGGTGTGGAACAGCTTACATATGAGGAGAGCTCATAAAGACTTGGACTGTTCATCTTAAAAAAGAAACAACTAATGGGGGATATGATAGTGGCCTACAAAATCAGAGGGAAGCATTTGGCACTGTTTGCTGTTGGAAGACACACTACTGAGCTAGATGGACTAAAGGGCTGAGCCAATATGGCCATTCCTACATTTTTATATTCAGAAGGAATTTCTACCCAAGGACTCTGTCAAATGTTGTAGTATCTGATAGCATTATTTGTTACTGATAAAATAAATACACATTTTAGCATCAACAAAGATGCTCTTTAACATATGGGTCTTGGAGTGTAGTTGTTCTAGGCTTATAGGATCTTTTCAGTATGTAAATTCAAAAATTGCAGTGGCAACTGTTCTTTATAAGGACTTGAACTGTCCAGCCTTTTTCACTGCCCTGGTCAATAGATGAACTGGAAACTAAGTTTTTATCCTTCTATGGAACTCTGTTTGATTGTGGAGCAAGTGAGCACTCTACAGACTCAAGGATGGAGGTTTCCATAAGGCAGCAGCATGGAAAAATTGATATGAAATCCTAGATGAATTTTCAGGTTTTTAATTGCAGTGTAGACATACCCTAAGGATTAATGTTGTAGCTCAGCACTCAAAATTGTGGCTTCCACCTTCCTGCACCTTCAAAACTGGTACTGTAGGAAACCACTCAGTTCATATATCTTTATGTTGTGATGTGTAATTTATACAAAAGAGAGTTACAAATAAATAAAACTAGCATAGCTTAATTCTGAATCCATTCAGGATGTACGGGTTCATAATTCACACTTGAATATTTTTAGGTTTCCATGCTACTTGAGGTCTTGAAACTGCTCCTGTTATTATCAATGGAAAAGCACCCACTGATTTCAGAATGAGCAAGACATAATGCTGTTGTTTTTCAGTCATCCATTATGGTAACACCAAGTAAAGACATATCTGAAGAATTTACAGAGTTGTATGTTTTACAGAATTAAGTGAAATGCTGTATTACGTGAAATATTGTATTAAGTGAAATACTATACAGCACCTTTACAATGGAGTTAAATATGTTTGCTTTTGTTTTAGTTATTCTTTCATATAAATAACTGAATAAGGCATCATTATTTTGTTAGAGGTACTGCAATTTCCCTAATTTGCTATAGAAAAAACAAACCATCAGTGTGTAGATAGATACAAGATATCAGTCATTCAAATGAAGTGAGACCAGAGATTATAGGGATAACTGAAACATGGTGGAATAGTAGTCATGACTGGTATACCAGTATTGAAGGCTATGTGCTCTTTAGGAAAGACAGATATAAAGGCAAAGGTGGGGGAGTGTCATTGTATGTCAATGAGGAGGTAGACTGTAGGAAAATTCAAAGTGATGGAATTAACAAGACAGAATCAATCTGGGTAAAAATCATGTTAGGGAAAAAAGCTACTAAAGTTTCTCCTGGAATGGTGCTTGGAGTGTGTTATAGATCGCCGGGATCTGATTTAGACATGGATAGGGACCTCTTTAAGGTCTTTAAAGAAGTTAATACTACTGGGAACTGTGTGATTACAGGAGACTTTAACTTCCCAGATATAGATTGGAGGACGTGTGCTAGTAGTAATAAGAGGGTCCAGTTTTTCCTGGATGTGATAGCTGATGAATTCCTTCTCCAAATGGTTACTGAACCAACGAGAGGGGATGCCATCTTAGATTTAGCATTGGTGAGTAGCGAGGACCTCATAGATGAACTGTTTGTAGGAGACAACTGTTCAAGTGACCACGAGCTAATTCAGTTCAAACTACTTGGAAGGATAAACAAAAATAAATCAGCGACCGGGATCTTTGACTTTAAAAAGGCTAACTTTAGAAAATTAAGGGAATTAGTTGGGGAAGTGGACTGGACAGAATGTAAAGGTAGAAGACACTTGGAATCACTTCCAATCAAAGTTGCAAGAACTATCTGAAGCCTACATTCCGAGGAAGGGGAAAAAATTCATAGGCAAGAACTGTGGACCAAGCTGGATGTGTAAGCATCTCAGAACGGCCATTAGGAGGAAGCACAGAGCCTACAAGGAGTGGAAAAGGGGAGAGATCAGCAAGGAAAGCTACCTTTTGGAGGTCAGAACATGTGGAAAAAGAGTGAGAAAGGCAAAAAGTCAAGCTGAGCTGGACCTTGCAAAGGGAATTAAAACCAATACTATAAGGTTCTTTAGCCATATAAATAGGAAGAAAACAAAGAAAGAAGAAGTGGGACCGTTAAAAACTGAGTATGGGGTGGAGCTCAAGGATAATCTAGGCATGGCTGAATGTCTAAATAAGTACTTTGTATCTTTTTTCAATGAGAGTGAAGTTCAACTGAGGGATAGAGGTAGGGAAGCTAATGGGAACGAGGTCATGAAAGTGGAAATTACCATATCTGAGGTAGAAGCCAAACTTGATCTGCTGGATGGGACTGAATCGGGGGGCCCGGACAATCTCCATCCGAGGATACTAAAGGAACTGGCTCATGAAATTGCCAGCCCTTTAACAAGGATTTTTAATGAATCTGTAAACTCGGGGGTTGTACCGTATGACTGGAGAATAGCTAATATAGTTCCTATTTTCAAGAAAATGAACAAAAATGATCCGGGTAACTACAGGCCTGTTAGTTTGATCTCGGTAGTATGCAAGATCTTGGAGAAAGTTTTGAAGGAGAAAGTACTTAACACTATAGAGGATAACGGTAACTGTGATAAAATACAACATGGCTTTACAAAAGGGAGGTCATGCCAGACCAACTTAGGCTATGTACACACGATCAGATTAAAGCACAACATGGCAATCGCGCTATAAAAAACACGTGACCTTTATTGCGGGATAGCGCGTACACACTTCGCTCCTTGTAACGCAACAGCATTCTTTGCAATATCGCGGTGTAGCGCAACGAATTCTGGGCACCTATCCCACAGTTCAGTTTTCCCTCAATCTGCGCTTGGAATCATGGGATGAAGGAAAGGAACGCAAAGCGCCATGGGTAAAATCTCAGTTTCCCGTGGTGCACTGTGTTCCCCTTGCATATTCCTCATTGCCAATAGCAACTCGCGCCTATTTTCAACAGTGCAGTGATGCACTACTTGCGAGCAATCAGAACAGCGACAGCATGGATCCTGCTCTGATCTCCACTGTCGCCTTCAGCATTCTAAATACATCTCGGCTGGTTGCTCAATACGCAATGAGCTCCGACTCAGACGAGGATGCTGAGGAGCAGGGGCTGATCGATGCCATGCAGAGCAACAGCACCGCGTTGCTCAGCTCCTTCACCGATCATCTGCACACGGTGCAACGCCGTTTCTGGTCGCGACAGACGAGCACTGAGTGGTGGGATCGCATTGTTATGCAGCTGTGGGATGACGAGCAGTGGGTACAGAACTTTTGAATGCGGAAAGCAACCTTTCTGGAACTGTGTTCAGAGTTGGCCCCTGCCCTGCGACGTAAAGACACCAACATGAGGTCAGCCCTAACCGTGGAGAAGCGTGTTGTGATTGCTGTCTGGAAGATGGCGACTCCTGACTGCTACCGGTCGGTTGTAAACCAGTTTGGAGTCAGGAGGTCCACCGTCGGATTAGCCCTCTCACAAGTCTGCCGAGCCATCAATCACATTCTGCTACGGAGGACGGTGACGTTGGGCAATGTTCGTGAGATTGTGGACGGCTTTGCTGAAATGGAATTCCCTAACTGCGGGGGAGCCATAGACAGCACACATATCCCGATTTTGGTTCCAGACCATCTCGCAACCGAGTACATCAACAGGAAGGGCTACTTCTCCATGGTGCTGCAAGCACTCGTGGATCACAAGGAGTGTTTTACGGACATCAATGCTGGGTGGTCGGAAAAGGTGCATGATGCCCGCATTTTCAGGAACACTGGTCTGTACCGGAAGCTGCAAGGGGGTACCTTCTTCCCAGATCAAAAAATTACTGTGGGGGAAGTGGAGATGCCCACAGTCATTCTCGGAGACCCAGCATACCCACTGGTGCCATGGCTCATGAAGCCGTACACCAGGAACCTAGATCACAGCAAGGAGCGGTTCAATTACAGACTGAGCCGCTGCAGAATGACTGTGGAGTGTGCCTTTGGCTGTTTAAAAGGGCGCTGGCGATGTTTGTATGGGAGGCTGGACTTGGCGGAGGACAACATCCCTGCTGTGATTGCATCATGCTGTGTCCTTCATAACATTTGTGAAAGTAGGGGAGAAAAGTTTTCCCCGGGGTGGGCTATGGAGGCACAGCGCCTCGAGGAAGCATACGAACAGCCAGCCACTAGGAGTATTAGGGGGGCCCAAGGAGAAGCTGCTCGCATAAGGGAGGCACTCGGGGACCATTTCAATGATGCCCTCCCCTAGCTAACTTCCAGGACGCATCAGGTGCACCTTATGAGATTTTCAATGTGTACAAATAAAGGCACTCTTCAAATTATTTGTCACTGTTTTTATTAAAACCTAAAGGGGGGGGGTTACAGGTGGGTGTAGCTGCGGGTCTCTAAAAAGTAGCTCTGGGGGGGACTGCATGTTGCAGTGTACCAGGGGGACGGGTGGCCTTCAAAGAAATTCTTTGAAGCACTACGGGGTGTGGGAGGCAGACACGGCTGAACTGTATGGAGTGGAGCCCGTACATTAATCGCCTGGGTCTGCAAAGCAATCATGCTCTTGAGCAGTTCTGTTTGCTCCTTCATGACACTTATCAGTTAGTCCCTGTGTTTCTGCCTCCTCTGTTGGGATTCCTCTCTCCAGGCTCGATTCTCCCTCGCGGATTCCTGTGCTGTTTTCATCAGGTCCTGAAACATATCCTCCCTGTTTCTTAGAGCATGCCGCCGAATGTTTCTCATGCGGTCAGCTGGGGTAGACACCGGCCTTGTGAAGGTCGGATCTAAAAAAATAAATAAATAAATAATAAAGCTATTGTTAACACAGAGCCTAGATAACCAATGTAACCTTCCAGTAGCACATTCCACTGGAAGGTGCAGGGCAGTCAACATCCTATGCTTCGCTGAAGCGGACAAGGTACGTCCTAATAGAAAGCTTACTGTGGGCTAACATTCTGCACAGGGCACACAGATGGAACCCGATATCTCTCTCCTCAGAGTGCCCCTGCCAGCTAGAATACATATCCTACATGCCACCGGTTGCAAGCCAGGACCGTATGCTGCTGCACTGTGTGCTGCCATGGTTCCCAGGGCTGTGCTTTGCAGCTGGCGAGGCAGAGTATTCGTCTTTGGGAGCGTAGACACAAACGCTCTCCCATCTAACCTGAGTAGTAGGCTCTGGAGGTACATCGAGGAAACCTTTACTGACCTAAATACAGATGATTTTTTGACAATCACTGCTTGTGTTGATGCACTTCTAATGAATGCAGAGTAAAGAGCGTGCACAGCGGGGACTGAGACAGCAAGCACCCCCACCCTGGACAATGATATTTTAGCAGGAGCCATAGCTGCACAAAAGAGAAACTTACCGGAACCACTCTCTGCCGCCTCAGAGGACACGCTGCAATTCATGTCTTGGGTGGACGTCTCAGCGGGGGTGCAGAAGAGCTCCTGGCTACACGCTGTTGCACTTTCCTCCAGGTCATCCTCCATCTCCTCCTCCTCATCGATCACGTCCTCATCCTGCTCAGGTCTGGCATTCACTGGATGAGAGGGGGCCGATGTGTCCACGGGACTCTTTGCAGTGGTTGTGGGGTCCCCAGTGAGGATGGCTTCTATCTCTTTATAGTACCTGCATGTAGCAGGCGCTGATCGAGAACGGCAGTTTGCCTCCTTCGCTCGGTGATAGGTTATTCTTAGCTCCTTCACCTTTGATCTGCACTGCACAGTGTCTCTATCATAACCTCTCTGACATGGCCCGAGAAATTATGCCAAATGTATCATCATTTCGCCTGCTGCCGCGTAGCTGCACCTGCACAGCAGACTCTCCCCAGATGCTGATCAGGTCCAGCACCTCTGCAGTGCTCCAAAGGGGTGCGCGTCTTCCACGACGGGCCGCCATTGCTACTGAAGATCGGAGCTGCACTCCACGAGGAAGAGAACAGGAAGTGAAACAGATGAGAAATTCGAAAATCCCGGGAATCTGATCAGGGCGCGGACTGTTTCGTCACGGCCACAGAGTGGGTGGGGGGAAGACCAGAGAGGACGACTTTGGAATGCTGGGACACTTCCGGAGGCCAATCATTGCGAGGTAAGCATACACACGAGTGGAAAGGCGCAACAGCTGTTCCGCGTTAACTGCTACCACCCTCGTCGAGGTGGTTTTTGTATTGCGCTACAACAAGGCAGTTAACACGCAACAGCCCTATTGCACGTGTGTACGCTGTTGTTGGTATCACACGGTAATGATTGTTAATGCGTGATAAAGTGATCGTGTGTACAAGGCCTTAATCTCCTTTTTTGAAAGGATATCAGATTTTTTAGAGAAAGGGAATGTGGTAGACCTAATTTACTTAAATTTCAGCAAGGCATTTGATACAGTTCCACATAGGGAGTTATTAGTTAAGTTACAGAAGATGGGGATTAATATGAATATAGTAAGGTGGATAAGGAACTGGTTAAAAGGGAGACTACAGTGGGTCATAGTAAAGGGTGAACTGTCAAGCTGGAGGGAGGTTACCAGTGGAGTCCCTCAGGGATCTTTCTTGGGACCGATCTTGTTCAACCTTTTTTGTTGCTGACCTTGGCACAAAAAGCGGATATGTGCTAATAAAGTTTGCGGATGACACCAAGTTGGGAGGTATTGCCAATACAGAGAAGGCTTGGGTTACCATACAGAAAGATCTGGATGACCTTGTAAACTGGAGTATCAGGAATAGGATGAAATTTAAGAATGGGAAGTGCAAGGTCATGCATTTAGGGACAAATAACAAGCATTTTTTCTATAAGTTGGGAACGCATCAGTTGGAACAGACTGAGGAGGAGAAAGATCTGGGAGTACTGGTTGATCATAGGATGACTATGAGCCGCCAATGTGATGCGGCTGTGAAAAAAGCTAATGCAATTCTTGGATGTATCAGGAGAGGTATTTCAAGTAGAGACAGGGAGGTGTTAGTGCCACTGTACAAGGCACTGGTGAGACCCCATCTGGAATATTGTGTGCAGTTCTGGTCCCCCATGTTTAAAAATTCAAATTGGAACAGGTGCAGAGAAGGGCTATAAGGATGGTCTGTGGAGTGGAAAACCTGCCCTATGAGTGGAGACTCAAGGAGCTTGGCTTGTTTAGCCTAACCAAAAGAAGGTTGAGGGGGGATATGATTGCTCTCTATAAATACATCAGAGGGATTAATATCAGGGAGGGAGAGGAATTATTTGAGTACAGCACCAATGTGGACACCAGAACAAATGGTTATAAACTGTCCATCAAGAAATTTAGGCTTGAAATTAGACACCGGTTTCTAACCATTAGAGGAGTAAAGTTCTGGAATAGGCTCCCAATGGGGGTTGTGGAGGCAAAAACCATAGCTGCTTTCAAAACTGAGCTTGATAAATTTATGGAGGGGATGGTATGATTACCCTATTTTGGAAACTGACTGATATTTGGCTACGTGTGGTGGATATACAAGTGGCCTAAGAGGGGAGAGTACGTGGGGTGGGTTCTGAGTTATTACAGAGAATTGTTTCTTGGGTAACTGGCTGTTGAGACTTGCCCACGTGCTCAGGGTTTAACTGATCGCCATATCTGGGGTCGGGAAGGAGTTTTCCCCCAGGGCTGATTGGCCTGGGCTCTGGGGGTTTTTCGCCTTCCTCTGTAACACAGGGCATGGTTCACCTACCGGTGAATTCTCTGTATCTTAAAGTCCTTAAATCATGATTTAAGAAGGTAAATAACTCGGTCATAGGTTGGTGGCCTATTGCTGGAGTGGGTGAGTGAGGTCTTGAGGCCTGCATTTTTCAGGAGGTCAGACTAGATGATCGTACTGGTCCCTTCTGACCTTAAAGTCTATAAGTCTATGAGTATGAAGTGAGCTACTGTATTTTCCTTCTGTTGATATGAAAAATTGAGCTCTTATCAGTTTTCTACAATTCCTAACTTCTGATTTATATTCATTACTATCAACTTCCCCTTTCTTCCATACATTTCTCTCTCTCTCTCTCTATTTTTCAAACTTCTGACTTTCCCTCTAACCAGGTTCCTGTGTTAATTTAAACAACCTTTATCCTCAGTTACGGGCTTGTGGGTCCTCTAGTAACATGCTCTTAAATGATTTCCAATTATTCACTTCTTTTAAAATAAATTCTTCCTTCCAGCTGGTCTGGCTCATAATTGTTTTCAGCTTTGTGAATATGGTGCTGCTATAGCTCTAAGCATATATATATATATTACTAATTTGGACTTTATTCCACTTGCACATTGTAAATGTGATCAAGTCCTGATTACTTGTACTTAAGCTACCACTGACTTTTAGTTCTGCAATCAGATCCTCTTTATTGGTTAGAAAAAGGTCTAATATGGAATTCTTCTGTTTGAAATCATTTTTTTGAATTAGGAAATTGCCAGCTATAATGGTTAGAAATTCCAAGGATTTTTTCGTACTGGAAGCATGAGATCTTCAGCATATGTCACTCAAATTGAAGTCTTTCATGAATTTAGTTTTTGTTTTTTTGTTATAATGGAGCAGTGGGAGAAAGGCTAAACTCAGCTTAACTCTTTAAGCAGTAGTACAATTTGCACAGGTTGAAAGGACTGTAGGAAAGTAATACAGAATAAAGGAAGTGGCTTTCCCGTCCAGATAGATACCCAGTGTATTCATGTAGCCTTTACACACTGGTAAATAATAATAATAAAACAAAACTAGTTTTCATATCTGACAGCTGAATAGCTCTAAGTATAAAATATTAATCTCTTTTTGCTTATGGCTCTAAACATCATTTCCCCCTAAATGTTGACTTTTTCCTCCAACTTTGCAGCAGTTCAGTGGTACATTTAAATGTCCCTTGCAACTTGTGATAGAGTTCTATAATACTTTGCACAAAGTAAAAGCATGTTTTCTTCAGATGCCAAATAGTAGCAGGGCATTGAATATAAATGGAAAACAAATCTTTCCTTCCAGTAAGCTCATTCACTAGGTACTCAAGGCAAGTTAACTCTATTTGTCATTTCTCTGTTTGTTGTGGCCATTTTTAGATGTATTTATCCAGTTCTATTACAACCATGCAATTCCTCTGAAGTCACTGTAGTTGCTGAGAGCTGAATTAGGCCCAAAGATCTAGGACATTTAGGGCCTGATTGAGTTTTGTACTGTCTCAGGAGGAGGATTTAGAGGCATTTTGCTTCATAGCATGAAATTATGGACCTATTGAACTCAATAGCAAAAATCCCATTGAGATCAATGGGACCAGGATTTCATCCATAGAATTCTAATGTTCCCAGCTACTTAGATAGTGAACACCACTTTATGGGATGCAGTTTATTCTGACTGGCATATTGAGGAAAAGGTGTGATAAGAGGGAACTCTGGTTATTGCCTGCCTCTCCATCACCTGAGGCCTTTTGCGTCCTGGTACTTTGTGCCCTCTCCCCCACTATACAACCATAAAAAATGGAACAAAAATCAGAGAAAATGTATCTCTTAGGCATCTGATGAATAGAATAATATTTCTTCCTTTATATTTTAGTTGCTTTAAAAACCAGTTAGTAACTGAGAATGTTCCTGGACTCAGTGAATGTTAAGCAACTAATGCAAAATATTAATGGAAAAAACAAATTTTGAACTTTTAATCACAGACCTAATTATGAACATTATGTACATTTCTTTTCCCCTGATGATAATACCATCTGATTTATCTGTCCAAGTGAACTAACAAAGCAAGTATTTTGGATATTGAATACTGCTCATGAATGATCTACAGACCGAGAAGTATTGGAAGAAAAGATTCTGTAAATAGTTTTCAATAAAAAAATTAAGAAAATAATAAACTTCCATCAGTAGAAAATATATTAGATTTGTTGAATAAACAAATTTGTTCCAAAGTCATTCAGAATCAACTCAAAGAGGAATTTGCTTTCCCTCATTTGGCCATGCTCTCTTTTCACCTTTTTACTCTCACATATTCCCTCTCTTTACATCCTCTCTATTTAGGGCTGGCTCAGTCTTTCAAGGTGCAGAGAATTCTAGCTCCAAACCAGTGAAACACTTGGATACATGCTTCACGTTAGGCATCTGAGCAGATCCGTTAAAGTCAATGCCATTATTCACGTGCTCAAATTTAAGCATGTACCTAAAACGTTGCTAAATCATAATTTTGCAGGATGGAGCCATTAATGTTTTGCCCCTCCACAGGATACTTCATGAAGACAGTTCTTCCATCCATTTCTTGAGTCTTATGACTTACTATTTTGCCCATCATGCAACATCCCTCAGAATTTCTAGTAATAATAATACTACAGTGATTTGTTGTACAGTTCGTGAAACATGAGTTAAATGACCATGTTTGGAATCAGAAAAAGTTGGTTGCCTAGAAGTGTTGGCCTTCTTTGTCACAGGATGAGCAAAACTTTACTAGGCACTTTTAGATTCTTTAAAGTGGTCACTTACAATAGGGATTTCCTGTTGAACATGATCCATCATGCAGATTCCATTGTGCATATGTGTATGGAAAAATTTCTCTGATTATTTTTAAGAGGGGATAGGTTTGTCCAGCTTTGTCATTTTGTTTCTTACCTCTGAGGAAGCAGTACGCTGCTGAAGATTGATGAATAATTTAACTGTAAAAGTCTCCTGATCTCAGATATTTACTGATGTGCTTAAATTAACAGGCCAAACCAGTGTTTTTAAAAGAAAAAAAATATTCAAAGATCTCTGAAGCACATTTCCCAGTCTAGGACTGAAATTTAACTTACTCATGATATTTCCATTTGTACAATGTACCAGCACAAATAACTCACATCAGTGACTAGATAGATAAATGACTGTTTTGTGCTTTCATGCATAGGAATAAAAGCACAATATTTCATAAACCTGTCAATGCTAATACATTTTCCCCAGAAGTTCAAAAATATGGTTAAGGTTGTTTCTTCATGACTCAGCCTGTATTGTAGGTAGATGAAGGTATGAGGGACTCATGCCCAGAATACTCCCACCCCATCACATTTTGTACTGAATCCAGATGCTTCTTAAGAAAGAAAGAGAGGGGCGGGGGGAAAATAGAGTCGAACTTATGCCTTATTTTATATATATATAACACCCAATGTTTTTTAGGTGGCTTGCCCTGACAGCTCACATCCTAGATCAGGGATTCTCAAACTTTTTTCCAGGACTCCCTTTGAAAGTATTTCAGGCTGGTATGACATGCCCCCCTCCCCCAAAGTGATGACACCCCCATGCCATGCCACGCCACCTTTACTTCTGTGGTACTGCTGGGGCTGCTGTCAAAGCACCAAGCCAGCAGCAACTGTTCTCCGGCCATTCAGCTCTGAATGGCTCTGGCTGTCAGTCATGCATGGGGCAGACGATTGTAGCCAGGGAATGTGCAGGGCCTAACAGCTCACAAACCCCACAAAATAACCTTGCGACTCCTTGAGGGGTCCTGGCCTCTCAGTTTGAGAACCTCTTCTATTCATAAATATTCGCAAATATGGGGGAAGAGAGAGACTGCTTTGGCCCCATAGCCCTTCCCCTTCTAGGAGCAAACTTTCAGGCCAAACACCCATGTCTTTTTTCCTTCCTTTCCTTCTCCATCCCATCCCATCTACTCCTTCAACTATGCTGAGGTTGAAGCTTTGCTATGAGGCCAATTAGACTGAAAGGAGGGGACTTAGGGCATGTCTACAAAGCAAGTAGGCTCTTTAGACTTTTTTAAAATCACCGGTGGACAAATAAAAAATGTCACCCTCAATCTATTTTTATTGGTGGTGATGCACAAAAAGGAAAGAAGAACCCAATTTCATTTTGAGATTCCATGCTCAGATTGGAGGACTGGCAGTTTTAAGCTGCCATCTTTTTTTGTGTGATGTAAGCACACTGATCTGGAAGTAACAGAAATCCAACAAATATGGAGCTTCTAAATGCCTTTCTTTAAAGTCAGTTTTCACATAACTACATAATGTACTTGGTTGATTTTAAAGAAACCAATATGGGGAATGATGTAGAGAAGCGACAATAACATTTCACCAAAGAAGTTATTCCAAAATTAAGTTCAAATGCAAGTCCACCTTTTCCTTACTTTCCTATGAAAATATGTGAGTTGATATGTTCTTCTGGGATTTATGGATCCATACCCTTAATCGATTCTCATGACTGGCAATTTTAAAATCATGATTGTATGTTTTTTCTTTTTAAAAGATATGCTCTAGGGATTATTTCTGGGGAAATTCAGTATAATCTAGCCCATAGCAGGTCAGACTAGATGATCACAGTGGTCCCTTCTGCATTGGAATCTATGAATCCCAGTGGAGGATTCTCTAGAACAGCAGTTCTCAACCGGCGTGTCGCGACACAAAAGTGTGCTGCGAAGAGCAGGGAGGTGCTGGCTCCAGCGTTAAGTATTTGTTTTAATTTATTCAATGTTGTACTCAGCTGCAATGCTCTTACGTTCCGTACACACTTCTGTGGAAACTTGAAATCTTGTCTCTTGGCGAAAGAAGATGGTGCAATAAAATGTCTTACCTCACCTATGTTGCCCCTCTAATATCTTGAGGCTGACATGGCTACAAGAACTCTACATACCCAAGTAATTCACTCATTTTGGACTGTTGGCAGCTGGCACATCATGCTCTGGAGGACTTTGAGTGGCCCCAGGATTGGAGAAATGTAAGTGTATTTCAAAGCTGTCTTTGCACTTTGCCATCTTAGCTGCTCTCTGTATTCCTCAGTGTTGTCAAAGATCTAGACCAGTATTGTTATCCATTTAGATCACAGGGTTTATCTCTACATTTCCAGTGTATTAATGGTTACGTTAGTCCTGTTTCCAACTCCCTCCAAGCTTTCTCTTTGCTGAGCTGCTGTCAATGTGTTTGGCAGCATCTTATGCAGGAATCTTGATGTTTAGTTCTTGTACTTAGGCTTGGTAATAATAGAAGCCTTCACAATGTGGAATTGTGATCTTAAAATAACCCTATTTGTATAAAAATTAGAATAATATGTAAGTTTACATTCTGTTGTTTCTCCAGATGTCCTAAATTGTCCATATTTAGAATACTGTATAAATGTAAATGTTGGACCGATTAAATGTCCCCAGATGACACGTTTTATAAGCATGCACACAGCTCAAGTACTACAATAAAATTTAACACAAACTTCCATATACTAAATATTGATTTTCTTCTTATGCTGGCACCACTAACTGCATTGATTTTGTCTGTACTTTTTGACTTCGACTAAGAACTCATTAAATACATTTTTATGGACTTATGGATTTCAGAGACTTAGACTTTGTTCCAGAGGGGTAGCCAGGTTTGTCTATTTCAGCAAAACAGACAAGCAGTCCTGTGGCACTTTTAAAGACTAACACATTTATTTATCACATGAGCTTTCATGGGCACAATCCCACTTCATCAAACACATGAAATGGAAAATATAGCACATTAACTGTAAAGATATAGATACTGAGAAGGGTGGATCACAAGGTTAATTCAGAGGGATAGATGCTAGCCTAGCGCTACAAAATAAACAAGCTGTTTTTATTCAAACTGTGTGGAAAAGGAAAGCAAGAGATGTAAGCAGGAGCTGAGAAACAGGTCTTGCTTCATTCTTTCACACTGTTTGTTTGAATCAAAACAGCTAACATGCTATATTTTCCATTTTATGCATCTGAAGAAGTAGGGTTTTGCCAACAAAAGCTAATACGATAAATAAATTTGCTAGTCTTTAAAACTGCCGCAGAACTCCTTGTTTGTTTAGACTTTGTTGTTGATGTATTCCTCCAGAAATGTGATCCATTTCCTGATACTCTACATCAGTCATTCTCAGCCTGTGATTCCAGCGCTTCTGCTTGGTTATTTGGGGCTCTATTTGTGGCTATCATGGAGTCCCTGGCAGTGTAAGAATATGCCAGTAAATGAAATGTTCCCCGTAGTTTCTGATACTTGAAAGATAAAGCAGGGTGCTGAGGATACGGGTGAGTCACTGGGATCCATTCCAACACCCAGGAAGAAAGGAAGAGACTGGAAGAGGAGGGTGTGGAGATACTGGGGTTGATTCTGACCTTTGATGAGTTTTCCATCCGTCTGATTCCAGCAGCATTGGTGGGAATGAGATTTTGAGCAAATATCCTGAGTATAGCGTAGTGCAGATGCTTCCTGACACAAGGGGAATGTTCTGCTGGTCACTGCTGGCTAGAATACGACCTCTTTGAGTTGCCAAAGTGACCTTAGCAGACTGGGCAATCCAGCCTCTGTTCTTTCAATCACACTATGTTCCTTAGCTCTTTCTGCCTCAATATTGAATTTTCTTTTTCTCTGCTACAACACAAGAATTGAGCTCCGAGAGAGATTAGATATGTGAGCTCTTTGATTTCATGGACCCTTTTCTGAGATGCTTATTTATATGCACTTCAGAGGAAGTTTGGTTTTCCAGTGTGACACTAGATAAAGCAGGGTGGCAGAAATCCTGAGGCTATTAACAGATAAAGCAACAGATTTTATGCATTCTGCCTGGTGCTAGTGGTGAGAAAGAGATTGCTTTTGACAGGGTGCGGTAGTAGACTGAACAGCAACTACCTTTTCTCTGCAGTTTGTGTCTGTATTTTAATTAAGCTGCTCACTTTGCTTATTAAGATAAACCTTTACAAGTATTTGTAGCTTAATTGTATGTCAGACTGTACTACAATCTGTGAAAACCTGTGCCACTCCAGCTGAGAGATACCGTGCTCTAGTGCTTTCTCTCTATGGACAATGGAGGAAAAATATTCTTCCCCTAAATTGCCTAGTCCATTGTGTCTAAATAACTTTATCGTGGGTTTACAGCAGTGTGTGGCTTTGTTTCTTTTCTTATCCTATTTCATCATTCCTTCTGTCAAAAAAAAAAAAAAAAAAAAAAAGTAGGAAGAGAATCTCAGCTGAAGGTGAAAGACACAAATGTTTACATGTGCCAATGAATTTTTGTGTTTGTGAGGTAATGAAGAATGCTATGCAAGTTTTTAAAAAATGATTATTGATGAGCTACTCAACACCTAGAAGGAGAAATCTTTTAAATATTTAATGTCTTAGAACCCCTCTGAGATGTGTTCCTGTAACTTTGGCTTAATGTCATGGACTATGAAAGATGCAGATGAATATGTAACAATTTGTGAAGAAAAGTCAGACCTGAATGAAGTAGAATATCAGGTGATTAAACACTTCTGATAAAAACCTACTGACAAAATAATTAGAAAAAAATAGCATGTTGTATATAGAAAGGAAATGTGGATGGAGTACACATCAGCTTCTATGTTTAAAGACTGAAAAATGGCCTGAGATTAGAGTTAAATAGCAAATCTGAATGTACTGTGTTCTAGATTACTTAAGGGATGCTTCTGGTACCCTATTACTGTTAGCCTATCGCTTTACTCTGAATATTCTTATTGCAGTCAGATGGACTGCGCACACATGGCATAAAGAACCAGTCAAAGGGAGTAAGGGGATCTGAATATTGCCCTTATTGAGTAAAGATGAATGAGCTTGAAAAGATTCTGAATTGACTGAGTTTAGAAAAGTGTCTAAAAGTTTAGACGCGTATCTGATTATTCTCTGAACTATCCCAACCTTCCGAGTCTGGAAAATTAGGCTGGAAAACTTTCTTTTTCTTTCCTGATTCCAAAAGTAGGGGAAAGAGGTGATGGTACTGCACCAGAACAATTTAAGTATTATTGTTGATCATATTGTGCTAAGTTCAGCAGTTGGCTACGTCTGTGCAATGCTATCAAATGTAATAGGATTTCCCAGATATGTGTCAAGATGGCCATGATATGCATGCAGCTACAATGCAAGCTGATCATATATGGTTAAGTACATGGTGTGAAATAATGTGCCCCTACTACTTTAAAACTGTCTGCCTAAACATTCTTTTAGCACTGTGGACAACATACATAAAGTTCCATATATCCTCTGGTGATGTTAATAAATGCTTGAGATTCAGCTACAGTGCACTTGTCCAGAAAGGAACAGTGGTGCAAACAAAGTGTCTAATGTGCTTATCTTTAATGTGGCTGCATCCCAGCTGGACTCTGTACATGCCACTATATTGCTTTTATTTTCAACCTTTACTAAAGAATTAGATATTAGACTTGTATACCCTTGTAAATACCAAATATATTTGTACACCTGTGCACCCATTTTGCACCCTTCCTGGACCTACATCACTAAATTTGACCTTAGAATTCAGAATATCCCAATAAACTGAAGCTGTGGAAGCTGAATTTCTGTTGTTATGGGTTCTGTTTAAGGGCGATGGAAAAGGATGAATGCTGGTTCACACAGTCTTCTTGCTAGCCAGTCTAAAGCCATGGTGGCAAATTCAGTTCTCTCAGATCAATATTTCCAGATCAACTTAGTGGCAAGTTAAGACTTCCTAAGTCAATCTGGAAATTGACTTACTGGTAATAAAACCACCCCCTCAAGTGGCATAGTGCTGCATTTACGGGAATGCATTTCCAGTTGGTGTAATTGCAGTGAAGATGCCACGTTGAAGGGGAGTTAGGAAGTCAATGGGAGTTACACAAACTACTTTGCGTAGCTTGCCTGATTCCTGTCGTCTGCTGCCAAATTTCACTGCTAATGTAGACCTGGCCAAATTATAGTTGATTGGACAATTGATGAGTAGAGTTTACAGCACTCCCAGGCAACTGCCAGGCATGAGCATCCTGGCCCTTAACGTTCTGAAACGTGGGACTAAAAGAGGGTAGATTTTAAAAACACTCTCTTTTTCAAAGGCATGTTTCAAATCCCTCAGGTAGGATTTATATTAATGCCTGATGTAACAATGTGTTGCTTTTGTACCAATTCTTTTGTTTGTCAGTGTCAATAGAATGAGGCTCAATTGAGTCTTGAGCCCACTTTTGATGATATTATAGTTCTAAATAAAAAGCACAGTCTACTGCTGAACTCTGATTATTCTACATGAAGGGCCAGATTTTCCTCCAGCTACTACTAGTGCAATCCCGTGGACTTCACTGGAGCTTCATGAGTCTAAATCAGAGGAGAAATGAGTCTATTGCCTAACCACACAAAATTTTGTTTTAAATTAAACACTTTTCCCCCTGATTGATTCTGCATAAAATAATTCATGTTCTTAAGTGAACAGAAGAAGTCACAGTTAGCTGGGAGTAAATCCAAAACAATTTCAAAGATTTCAGTGGAGTTACTCTGCATCTATGTTGGTGTAAATGAAAGGAAATTTTTTCTCATGAATCAGACCTTAGTTATCCAAGACAGTGAAAGAGGAAAACTTCATCTCACCAGTTACTTCCAGATAATAAAGTCTGTCTTTCCTTTCTGACTCTTGAACATATCCATCATTGGGTGATATTTACAAGTAAACCATGCTTAAGTAAAGTCACTAACATTGATTAGAATAACATTCTGCAGAAGTGGTTGCGTCATTATTCTTAGCTATTCTGTGCTCTGACAATGTAAAGTTTATTAGTTTGCACTGATGTCCCAAATGTTTTCATTCATCTTGGACTCTGTGCTGACCATGAGGCCCAAACAAAGTCTGCTTCATGTTCCTGACTTTTATCAGCAAGTGCTAACTGTGTCAAGAGGCCATCTGTGGGGATGCTTTGGCTGATAGAGATCAGGTTTGAACTTGAGTGTCCTGTGGTAAAGCTCTCTCAATGGAGGGCTGTTAGCTGTGGAATTTGATACTGACTGAAATTACATTGTTCCTGAATCTGTTTAGTTGGTCCTTGTCATATTGCTGTCTTGGTAAGAGAAAAATTGCAATATGATCATGATAAAAATAGGAATCCAACTTCCTTTCCTCTGTGAATTGACTGTAGAAATCAAACTACTTGGGTCATTCTAGTAATACAAATAGCACTGTTGGTATGCTGCCTTTTTCTGTGCTTACATTTAAGTATGGTGACTTCATAAAGTACACAGATGAGTAGCAACTCATAGTCAGAGAGGGACCATTTGTAGATCGTATGAACAATACAAAATATTTATTCTGCTTCAGATTTCCAAATGTTAGGAGGAGCCATGCATCAGCACGGCTGAACATCTGAAAAATAAGAGCTGTCACAATCTTATTATTTATATATTTCATTGTTCACACTGCTTATCTCCCCAAATATGTTATATGTTGCTACTAAGTATGTCATGTACACAAGCACATATGTACATAGAGCCAGGTCTTCTATTCCTTACTCAGTGCTGGATCAGGCATAACTCCCATTGAAATGAAGTAAGGAGTGAAGGCTACAGTCAGCTGTTAGGAAAGTATGGACATGTGGAAGGTACTTCAGTAACCTTAACTCT
The DNA here is from genome assembly GCA_007922175.1 of Pelusios castaneus. Lineage (NCBI taxonomy): Eukaryota > Metazoa > Chordata > Testudines > Pelomedusidae > Pelusios > Pelusios castaneus. The sequence goes on along the minus strand of ML685789.1, from coordinate 5,661,864 downwards.
AACCCTGTGGCCTTCAGTTCGGGCTGCAATAGCATCTCTTTCTACTATGTGTTGCTACCATCACCTTTTTGGGGGTTTTGACTTGCAGATCTATGCAGTCACAGTCTACTGGCATTCCCCTTTTTCCTGCCCCCAGCCTTTGTGCTAGGAAGGAGTGGGGAGTGAGCAGAGCACATAATAATACAACTTCACAAGAATAGTTTTAAGTACTGAGCTCATAAAGAATTCTTGAATGAAACGGAGTGCAAACTCTAACACTGAAAAAAACCAAACAACTCTCCCCCCCCCAAAAAAACAAAAAATCAGAAATCTCTCCCCCCTCCCCTGCAATTTATCATCCACTCATATACTTCACATTCTGATGTTGACAAAGCACTCTGGACAAATTGTTCTGTATATGTATTAATTAATGACCAAACATTACATATGTCCATAAATTTGTCAGGTTATAATTTGGACTCAAACATTTCTGTCAACAATGAGTCCAGCTCATTTGGAGATTTTTCTCTGTCAGTATTTAAGTAAATTAACGATCTTAGTAAGGAGCATCAAAAGTTCTTGATTGATCACAAAGCCCTATTGTGTTGAGTTTAAACCCAGTGGCAAAGCCAGTTGAAGTGATGCTGGTGAGTTTTAAGCATGGCATCAAACTGGCTTTAATTTACATGAGATCAGTTTGTATATTATTGATGGTGGTGGATGTTTTGCTCAGTGGATGTAAACTCTCATATTTTGGTCACACAGACCCCTGAAGGTGTTAGTTTATTGGCTATAATATGAATATGAAAAAAAAAAAATCCCAAACCAACCACCTCAACCACAAAAACCCAAACCTTTGTAGTTTTCTCATTTCAATGGTACTTCACCATAATAAGCAATGCTACCTGATCCCCACCAAACCCAGAACAAGTATAATGGGCCAGAAGCTCATAATACCCTTGGGAGTTAGTTGCAAACTTAATTTACTCTGTGATTTGGTGAAGGTTGAAAGAAATGCCCTCTAACTGTAAAGATAATTGCCCATCTTGGTAAATGTAATAAAATATATGTGCATATATTTAGATATCACTAACCTACTTGGCAATCTTATTAGCAAAGCAGATTCAAATCCTGAATTGATCAGACACATATGACCTTGTCTAACACACAAAAAGCATCAACAGGAGTGCACTTTCTTGGCCTGCATTGTATCATTATCATTATGCTGTTCTTTAAATGGCCACACAAGGCAAAATTTGCATCATAATGTAGGTTGTAGGATAGAACTGAACTAATTCCCCCCCCAAAATGATAAATCTGATGAATTTAAACATAGTATTAGCCATTTCGTAAATCTAATTGGTCTGAAGTCAGACCTGTTTTAATGTGGTCTTCAAAATGAGCACAAGGTAATAATGGATGTGAGCGTTAGAGCTGATTCTACAATCCTTATTCACTCAAGCTTTCAAGTCTATAACGAGCTCCTCTTAAGGTGTGGGAAATGTATATAAATAGAAATTGGAACAGATTGTTAGCATAAGTAGTTAACACACATTTCAAGGGAACATTCAAAGTGGGAAATGGCGTGTGAACACCTATCCGGTCGTAAGGTGGGGGGAAAGCAGGGATGTTTGTGTAGGTTAAAAATTTGCTATAATAAACCATAAATCCAGTGTCTGTATTCAGTCCAAGACACTAAAACGATGGATTGATTAGAGGCAGTGGATTTATGGTTTATTACAACAATCTATTCTTTCCCTCCACACCCCACAAAAGCTCATGCGATAAATAAATTTTAGTCTTTAAAAGTGCCACAGAACTCCTTGTTTGCTTTGCTTAGCATGTGCCTGTTACTTTTAGATTTCCTTACTCCTGATAAGTGTGTAGAGTACTTTATACGATATCAGCTGACTTTCCATCCATTTGTTTTAAGTCGACATCTTGAATACCAATAGAGGTGATAGGGTCAAATGTCTATTCAACTTTGTTTGAAGTTAATATTATTGCAGTTGGTGTGTACAGTCTAAAATATCTCAATACCATGTGTTGCACAGAAGTGCAAGCAAAAATATTGTCATTGTATAATATGAAGTGGATGTAGCTTGTCTTTTTTATGCCTGATTTTAGCTGCCATATGTTCCACTATGTACTAAATGCTACCAACCATACACAATCAGATATTAAGACACTTACTGAGCCCTTACTGATAGATTAAGGTGTACAAATCAAGTGAAACATTGACTTAACAGTAGAGGTGCAAATGTTCATGGAATATTAAACAACCAAATTCTTTTTTCATGTACACAGCTTTTACACCACTGTAAAGTCCATGTTTTGATTTTTTTAAAAGGGATGTGACTGAGGAGAGAATCAGACCCAACATCTCTCCTTTCTACCAGCACTTGTATTTGGAAACAGAAGTCAGTCCTGATCCTGCAGACTTATTCACATGTATAGTTCTATTAAGTTCTTAGAGTTTCATGTTTTTCTTATCATGAGTTTGCACTGTACAGATTGGGGCCCTAGGGTGCCACAATGCTATGATTGTTAAAAACCTATTTAGATTAATGAATCATTTCCAGGAACATACTAGATTAGTTTTCCAGCAATAAATTGCAAGATAAACACTATTGGGAATGGAAAGTGGGAATGTACCAATTAAAAATATATGGTCAGTTGTGTTTTGTGTAAACAAATGTATACAAGGGCAGCATGAAAACAGAGTGGGTTACTGCTAGCCAAATGAACAAAGGGCTTCTAAAAAGAGACCAAAGAAACAAGTGGTTCTGGAAAACAATAGACCCGTGTGTGTGTGTGTGTGTGTGTGTGTGTGTGTGTGTGTGTGTTAAAGTGACTATTCTAAAATAGATTTAAAAAAAAATCTTTGTCTATGGTGAGAAAAATAAAATTATACAGACAACTGAGAATAATGAAATATGACTGTTGGTAAAATACAGACGAGGAAATACATGGAAAAGGAGAATATGTACAGCTGGTTTATCTGCTATGTTTCCTACATACTTAATGGTAAAAGTCATCTCTGGAATAGAGGACCAGCAGAAGGTATCCACACCATTCAAGGGCCATAGAAAGAGTCTGCATGCCAGTCCCACGCATGCTAGTGCAGAAATCCACAATAGGTGCAGCCCTTGCCTTTAGGAACGGTGAATTTCACCTCCTTTTCTACTCTACAGTACACCACATGAAGCCTGAATGCTCAGGTTTCACCCCAAGTTATTTATTATACCATTGATCATTTATTTTTGAAATTCATAGAAAACTGGGGGAACTGGTATTGAATAGAAATTAGATGAACAACAAGTATGTACCACTCTGCAGAAGATAAAAGATGACTGATCTTGGTAGTTACTATCTCCTGAGTCTTAACATTCCTCCCTAATAAAAGAAGGGAGCAAACATATACATCAAAATTCCTGGTCTAGTCTGATTTACCAATCTGTAATGTAAATGTTAAATCTGAGGTTAGCCTATTTTGAATGACTGACTATTTCAACCCAGGAAGATGATTGAAAAGGAAGTGGAAGTGTTAAAAGGAGATTTGTCTCCTAACATACTATGCTGGAAGAAGTAGTATATATAGTTCATCTGCCTCCTTGAGTGCTCAGTGCATTTTTATCGCTTGTTTTATGAGTTCCAAAGGGGTAGCCGTGTTAGTCTATTGCAGAAAAACAAAGAGTCCTGTGGCACTTTTAAAGACTAACAGATTTATTTGTCACATGAACTTTCATGGGAGAAAATCCCACGTCGTCAGATGCTTTATTTTATGAGCTCACTCATATACACAAAGGGTAAAATTCTGACCCTGCTGAAATCAATGGCAAAACTTCCATTAACTTCACTGCAGCCAGGATTTCACCCACTGTGTCACACTTTAAATAATAGCAGGTGTTGCAATCACTTGCTGCAGAAACCTGTTGTATGCTAGTCTTGCTCCATTATTGCAAAGTAAAATGGCAATGTGTTATCATGGCAGATCTACTGGATATTCCTTGTCTGTCTATTGCAAAATCTGTAATTTGTTGGAAAGGGGAATCAATTTGTCATCAGAAACTGAAATATGTTGTTTAGGTTAATGTGTTTAGCTACAGGCAGCTTTGGTAACAAATTGCATTCAGGACAACTGTTGGAGGCAGTTATTCTTTTCCTGTCTAAGTTTCTAGTTCAGCTCATTAACATGTTGGTAATTGGTGTGTGATTTAGTTTAAATTCTACATGAATTGTGTTGTAAAGTAGAAATTGTTATAATTCATATTGTTATCCCGTGGGAGCTTTTTTCCCAGATCCAACACTTCTCAGGAGATGGTTGGTTGTTTCTTTTTTCTTCAGTCTAGAAACTGAAGGAAATTATTAGGTGCTAGTTGTACTGCAAAGAATTAAAATAAAAATACCAAACTGAGAACTAAATATCTAAGAAATAAGGAGGAGTAAAACTACTCCTAAATGCAAACAATTCTTAAACAGTGCTTCTATAAGTCTTTGATTGTGATTGTCATGAATTACATGATCAGAGCTGAAGAAACTTTAATACACAAATGAAGATTTTAAATTTGAAAATAAAAGGAGCTTTTAATTTATGTTGTCAGCCAAACTTCCTTTGAAAATTCTGGATTTTCTAGGTTCCATATACTATCAAGCATGATTTTATATTGCTTTGTAAAGTACAACATGATAATTTAACTGGAATTATTGGAACTGAATATAGTGAAATTTAGTGATGTCTGCTCCTAAACTACACCCAGGGACACTGCTCCATTTTTCAAATGTACGAAAAGAAAAAAATTGGATGAGACAATATGGGGGAAAAAGTGGAAATCACAGCTGGAAGCATGTCTCTTGAGCTTCTTAATACACAAAGCATAACATCTGAAAGCTCATTAAGTCTTTGACAGCTCTTACTGACAGCAGGTCTTCACTGATCACAGCAAATTTGCTGCCATCAGTTTGAGCTTCCTGATCGACTGATCGGGTCTGTGAAGACATGCTCAGCGGATCATGAAGTCAATCCTGCAATCCTCAGCAATCGACTAATGCTGGTTTGAAGGGAGGCCCCTTTCTTCGAACCAAGGCATTGAGTGTGCAGGGAGCAGAGAAGTCGAATGTAGATATGCAAGTTATTTTAGGTAACTTGTATATCTATGTTCAACTGCTGCCAAACGAGCAGGCAGTGTTGACCTGCCCTAAGTATTATTGCAATAAGATACAAGCCAACAAAATACAGTGTTTTCTCTGGTCACCAGACCTAAAGCTGCTAACCATTTTTGCTTAAATTTTCAAATTTTGAGTTACGTTGTTCTATTTGTAAAAGAAAGGGAAACTTCAGTATGAAAAAGAGCCCAGTGCAAATAGTGCTACTCCAGAAGCAAGAGGTATAATTTTAAATGTCATAGAAGAGGTACAAACTTGAGACCAAAGGATGCGTTTGAATCTACTTGCTGGCTTTAAGCAGTAAACATGATATATCTTGACATTAGTAAGTATTTTGACATTGTCCTACATGACATTCGCATGAGCAAAGTAGGAAATGTAATCTAATCATGACATTACTATAATGCAGATGCACCACTGATTTGAAAGACCATGCTTGGAGTGTCAACCATTAGTGGCAATTTACCAATGTGACATGGTAACACCTGATTTGCAGATTGATAATGCAGTTTAATGAGAACAGGCTCATTATAGCTAATACAATACTAATATACTATCTCAATGCTATACTCACAAAAAACTTACGAAGTTCTCACCCAATAGACTGTTCACAGTAAAGCTCTTCAGAAATCTTCATCAGATGGCCAGTCTGGCACAATTCCCCCTGGATTCAGGTGACAAAACACATTCCTGGCAGCCCAAATGTACTATTTTTATATCTATTTGTCCCTGATCACTGTGCCTAGTACGTAGCGGCTAATGACATCTCAGGGCCGTTCCTTGCGGGTATTTCACATATTTTTCTAGTGTTCTTCAACTCATCAAATTTAATTATTTACTGTTACTTACATTATTCATACCATTAAAACTAAACTATTATAAGAAAAACAGAACATAACATTCTTTCTCAGGCTTACACTGTTTGGCTGTCACATTACTCATGGGATGTTCAGACTCAAGTTGCGTTTCCTAAATGGTGTTTCTTTTTGATTTAGGCAGCTGGCTTGTGAGTATGTCAGGGGTTAGTAGTTAAAAGACTTCCAGTATGCAAGCTGCAAAATATGGTCAGTGCTGCAGGACAGAACCAGGCCCATAGTGTATGCAAAGTAGTTATCTTTTGTCAATTTGAGAAGGTTTATGTAGTGCAGTGGTTCCCAACCTTTTCCTTTATGCAGACCATTACATTGTCATCAAAAGGTTTTTATGGGCCACCATGTAAGCAAGCCATTTTAAACACTTTTAACATAGCCTATGGCTGATGGGAGTCAAATTTATATATCAAGGGGTATTAAAATGCAGCTATTTCTAATAGTTTTATTATGCTCACTCACAAACATTGCACTCATCACAGTACATTTACCTACAGTACATTTACCTGCAGAGATTATCGCCCCCAACCCCCATGGACCACCTGCAGTATCCTCAAGGGCTACCAGTGGTCCACGGACCATAGGTTGGGAACCACTGATGTAGTGGAACCGTGCAGGAGTCAGTGCTGGATCTGGTACTGTTCAATATTTTCATTAATGACTCAGATAATGGAATGGAGATTATGCTTATAAAATTTACTGATATCTGGGATTAGGGGGTGGGTTGCAAGCACTTTAGAGAACATATTAGGATTTCAAAATGGCCTTGACCATCTGGAGAACTGATCTGAAATCAGAAAGATGAAATTAAATAGACAAGTTCAAAGCACTATACTTAAGAAGGAAAAATCAAATGTTCAACTATAAAAATGGAGAATAATTGAGTAAGTGAGTAGAACTGCCGAGAAGGATCTGGAGGTTTTAGTGGATCACAAATTGAATATGAGTTAATAATGTGATGCAATTGTGAAAGACATGGGAGGAAACTGCCCTGCTCTACTCACAAGTGGACTACTGTGTCCAGTTGTAGGCACCCCACTTCAGGAAATATGTGGACAAATTGGGTCCAGAAGAGAGCATCAAAATGATAAAATATTTTAAAAACCTGACTGATAAGAAAAGGTTAAAAATCCTGGTCATGAATAGTTTTGAGAAAAGAAGACCGGATAAGTGTTCAGATATGTTAAGGCTATTATAAATAGGACAAAGATCAATTATTCTCTCCGTCTCCTGGAGGTAGGACAAGAAGTAAGAGGCTTAGTGTACAGCAAGGGAGATTTATATTAGGTAGTAAGAAAAGATTTCTAGCTATAAAATCTCTGGACCAGGCTTCCAAAGATGGTTGTGGAACCCTCACCCTTGAAGGTTTTAAAGAACAAGTTAGGCAAACATCTGTTGTGTGGTGATTTACATGGTTCTGCCTCAGTGCAGGGGACTGGACTTGCCGACTCCTTGAAGTCTCTTCCAACTGTATTTTTCTATGATATGATTCTATCAATTAGTTTCATTGGGACCCATGTACCAACATGAGTGTATCCGCGAGCAGAATCTGACTTGATAGGCTCTATTACAATAAAATCCAATCCATTGTACTTAATTTTGTCGTCAAACTATGGATGGAATATTTGCTGCCAAAACTGATTGAAAAGATACCGTCTGAAATTGCTGAGAAGGAGAATATACCCCTCTCACACTTCACTGCTACCTAATCAAATATTAGCATCATCTTAATCAAAAGGGTCTCCAAATTAACCACTGGTGCAAACTGGCCTCAGTATTTAGGAATAGAGCACATTTTGGTGTAAAGCAGTGGGAAATGGATCTGGCTACTTCGGGAAGAGAAATGGGGCAGGTATGTGAATGTCATATTGAATACTCCAGTGTCTCCCTGCAGATATAAGGAATAAGCCTGCGGGGTGAGGAAAACATCCTGTCCTACTGACAATCAGCAGTTCATAAAATTAGGCCTGCACTACTCATAAGTCATTTTAAGAGGACAGTAATCAATATTTCCTCATCTGCAGTTGATTTTAACTCTCCATTTGTAGTGATGCCCTGAGGGATGCCTGAAAAGCTGTATCTTTCCTGATCTATTTTACAATTTGGCAAAATGGCAAATATTGTTTCTCCCCCACCGCTGTGTTTTTAAAGAATCAGAAGGCAATCACTGCTGCCTTTTCCTTATTTTCCTGTTGTGGAAGCATCACTGAAGCCAGCAACCAGCCAAAATGTGCCCAGTTCTGGAACCAGCATTTTTTTTTTCTTCTGTTGATGCTTCTGAGGCAGGAGGTGAAACATGCACCAAGTTTCTATGTGCCATTAAAGTAATTTATTTTTTTCTTAATGGCATAATTTTTACATATCTATAGGTAATCCAGAGGACATTCCTACTAGATTTTAACCATTTACAGATAGATCATATTTTGAAGCAAAAAAGCTGCATATTTCCCATTGAAGATGCTCTTATATTTACATGCCATTCAAACCATTTACATGCAGAAACAACCATTGTCCAGAGCTGGGCTTTGTTTCTGGTTTCAGATTTACAACAGAATTTACATGTCACTTCCAGCCCTACATGTAGGAAGATGGAGCACTTTACACTGAAATTCCCCTGCTTAGTTGGGAGTGGGACACTTAAAAAGTAGTCTCCTTTTGCTTTCCTTTCAGGATTGAGTGAATCAAAGTAAATGCTATGTAGAACACCAGTTCAATGTAGTGCAAAAGAAATGAGTGTTCAGTAAATCAGCCTTCATGCTGGAAGAACACACAGAATTTGTGAGTGAGTGGAGTGGGAAGATCTCAGAGAGCTTGGAGTTTGCTTTAGATAAGCATCCAAAAGCTTGCAAGGGGAGTAGATAATGAGGCAGGAACCTGTAAGAACCATAACCTTCTTCATTGCACCATTTGCAAGATGCATTGCATGAGGCAAGACTTATGAAGTAAAAGCTGCAGGACTTGTATGATGTGAAGGAGTAGATCCTTCCTGTGGACTGTTTTATGGTATTCAAAGAAGGAGCAGAGCAGCATAAACTATCACAGAAAGGATGTGAGGTCATAGATGCAGCTCCCTCTCTGCAGTTTGAAATCTCCCTACCAGTGAGGTTCTAGGGAACGTGCAACAGGGGGAAGTGTTGGCAGCACAGCTACTACATGACCTATCTGGGAGTCAGAGCCATTAGCCATGAAGACTATAGATGGCAGATCTCCCTCTGCAATACCCCTGGCTTCTGGTAGATCCCATGAGAACCTCATCTTAGGAGAGGCAAGGCGTGCTCTCTACCCCTTGCTGTAGCCCTGCCCTACTCCTGATAAAGAATTGAAAGAAAACTATGTGGGTTTGCACTCCCCTGTGCAAGCCATTTTCATACAGACAAAAATGAGAGCTTCAGTATATATTTAGACCTATGTATACATTGAAAGAAAGGGTGAGATTTTCATTAATATATTTGCCAAAATGCATCGAGTGGTCCCAAAAGAGACCATGTGGCACCTTGCCCGTTTTCCCTGTTGATTTTCTTTTTCAAGAAGAAAATACTTTCCTTGTTATTTCCTTCCTTTCTGACTCCAGAATTAAGGGTTGCACACTCTGGCTGTGTCAGAATTTAATCTAATCAAACATTTTGAGAAAACATAGTAGCATTTTTACCTGTTTAAGAGTAAAGATCAGAAATATTCAGACCATGTGGTTTATCATTAGATGTACTCTAGGCTGTGATTGTTTTAATAGAAAAATAATTATGTACCCTCATACCACCTGAAATGTTCAGTTTATGGACTCTGTCCCTCTTATTAGATGGACAAGGGGTTTAGGGTCTCTTGCGGATACAATCTTTTTTTCAATTTAAACAGCTATTCAGAGTCTCCACAAATACAAGCTAACATAAGGCAACTACTGTGATGTAAAATATTTGCTGACATTGTTTTATTCTTCTCAGTTTAACTTAAAATACATTAAATAAAGCTGAATGTACTTGACAGATGCATCATCAGTTGACACCTGAACACATTGTCATCCTGTTTCAGCACAGGTGACTTTTTTTCTGCTGTCATTACTGAAGTCATGATATTACTGAACCAAAGCTGAATGGTTGCCCACAGGGCATGTACAAGACACAAGAGTTCAAGCCATTTTACGTTGTCCTGTTAGTACCTTCAACTGAAATATGGAATGACAGGCATACATGAAAGCTCTGTTAAAAACATTAGAGGTCTTGCATTGCAATAAATGGTTAATTCTTTTTATGGCATGCATTCCATTAATGGACTGCTGGGTGACCTTTGTATTTATACTTGGTAAACATGGATGAACTATATCACCCTAATGTGAATTATGCATTGAGGCTCTTACTCTTTTTGACAGCATGGAGTAAAATGTTGTTGAAAGAATAGCTCCTGGATCAGTACTAATCCCCTCCTGTTCGTCTAGCGCAGACCTCCTTCCCTCCTGCTTTTGATTGCATAACATCCCTGTAGCAACTACAGTATGAGCTTACATGGGAAAGCTATAATAGGAAAACATTTTATGTAGCTTTATTTTCTTTCAGTGCAATCTAGGAGTTGGAAACACAGATCATGAGCTAGCCACCATATGATTAGCCAACTTTCTCCCTACTATCAGCTTACTGCTCCATGAACTATCAGGACCCTTAGGCCATAATTTGGGAAGTGCTATTGAAGATTCTGATATGTGGTTGTGTGTAACACAAATGAGAGATTAAACTCAAGTATATATGTATGCAAAAATAAATTGAAAAACTGTTGAATTATTTTGAAGATATTGAACCTTTAGGGGCCTGTATTTTGTGGTATAATCTCTCAAAGTCAGTATATTTAATTATATCTAGGAAACACAGATCAAATTCTAGTCTGAATCTGTAAATTACCTTCACACTGACTGAAATCTATATTGTATATAACAGTAATGACATTGGCACAAAAAGGGTGAGTACGGTAATAAAATTTGCAGGTGCACAAAGTTGAGCTATTGCCAATACAGAGGAGGACTGAACTATCATACAGAAAGATTTGGATGACCTTGAAAACTAAAGTAATATAAATGAGATGAAATTTAATAGTGCAAAGAGCAAGACTGAGAACTAATAAGCATTTTTGCTGTAAGCTAGGATATATCAGTTGGAAGTACAGAAGAGGAGAAAACTTGGACATATTGGTTGATCACAGGATGACTATGAGCTACCAATGTGATGCAGCTGTATTTTTTTAAAAAAGAAAAGAAAAAGCTAATGCAATCTTAAGATGAATCAGGTGAAATATTTCCAGTAGAAAGAGGAAACTGTTATTGCCATTACACAGTGCAAAAGTGAGCATTTTATATGGTGTATTTTGTGCAGTTCTAGTTTTCTATGTAAGAAAGATGAATTCAAAAAGGAACAGGTGCCAGGAAGGGCTATTGGGTTCTTTATTCCTCTGACCCTCCTGTCTCACAAAAGGAGACTTAAGGAGCTTGGCAAAATGAAGGATGGGAGAGGTTTGATTTGTCTCTCTAGACACACCAGGATAGCACTGTAGGCACAAGAACAAATGGATATAAACTGGCCATCAAAAAGTTAAGGCTTGAAATTAGATAGAGGTTTCTAACCATCAGAAGTGAAGTTCTGGAATAGTCTTCTTAGGGGAATAGTGGGGGCAAAAAAAATCTAACAAGTTAAGACTGAGCTTGGTAAATTAATGGAGGGGATGGTATGATGATGTCTACAGTGACATATGGCCCAGCATGACTGGTAGTAGCAAATATCGCCAGTGGCCAGAGATGAGGCACTAGATGGAGAAGTTTCCAACTAACTGCAGATGGTTCTTTCCTACATGCTCAGAGTTTGTGACTGCCATATTTGGGGTCATGAAGGAATTTCCCCTGGGTCAGATTGGCAGAAACCACTGGAATTTTTCACCTTCCTCTGAAGCGCAGGGCACTGGTCATTTGTTAGCTTGAACTATAGTAAATGATGAAGTCTGTCTAACTTGGGAGTCTTTAAATCATGATTTTAGGACCTCGGTAACTCAGCCAGAGTTTATGGGCCTATTACAGGAGTAGATTGGTGGGGTTCTGTGGCCTGTAATGTGCAGGAGATCAGACTCAATGATCATAATGCTCGCTTCTTGCCTTAAAGTCTAATGGGTCTATGAGTAGCATCAGAGAGAGCACAAAAAAATAATCAGCGGAACCACGTGATTGACTCCAACCTTTGAAATAAACCAGAACTACAAACAATGACTTACCAGTACAATAAAAAGACAAGATTTTTGTTAGAAGTAGTTTCCTATTTTAAAGCATAGGAAAAATGTGACCTTATTAAACAAACCCTGAAAGGAATATACTCCAGGAAAAAAGCTGTGAATGGCAAAATAAAAATATGAGGGCAATATCTCTCTAATATAACCATTTAACTGATAACCAAATGTTTTTCAAGGCCAAATTTTCAAGCTATCTTCTGTTTTTATATGTGCAAGTTTGTACTCAAAATCAGTGACCCAAAATTCTGAAGACACAAGTTGGAGATGTAGAAGATGTAGTTTATAAATTTATAAACAACATGCTTAGACTTGCAAGTGCAAAGTCGACAGCTGCAATGAAGCCTCATTGAAAATGTGACCCTCAAGTGCATTGTAAGTATTTTTAAACAAATAAAGATTTTTTTTTAAATATTTATTTTCAAAACCTGATGCTAGTTTTCAAGAAATATTTAATCTTGAATTTATATTAGCATTTATAGGGGAAAAATGCCCCAAACCTAAAACTATATCTATTTATCTCTAGAACTGGAATAGTTTGACTCCTCTTCTATGGATAAGGACCACCATGTCACTTCCATGCATTTATTTTCCTCGGCTTTTCCCAAACTGCAGAGTGCACATGGTCTTTTCCATGTAACTGCATTACTTCCCCTCATGGAATGTCTATTTGCCTTCATGGAATAAGTTTAATAGCAGGGAACCTATTTAGCATACCACACCCGATCCCAGAAACTACTGTGTGGAGGGCTAATTGTGCATCTGTCTAGGAACAAGTAACCAGATACAACTCTTTCATACCCACCCCACTCACAGATCTCTTAAAGACATGTCGGTTACACTATAACACCTATTACTCATGTCTGTAACAACCTTTGAGTATACCTTGATAATGCATTAATCTGTTATAAAATATTGATGAATGTATTCCTAACAGAAACTGTGACCATACACATCCACACAATTATTGATGTTTTAATGGAGAATGGAAATAAAATGTTTGATACATTCAGTATTATAGCATAACCAACATGCTGGGCATAGAGCTCAAGTATGGCTTGAAGGTTAATTTCCTCCTGTTCAGAATAACAGCATAGAGATTTCACAGTGGAAGAAAAATCCTTGAACCTTTAGGAAAAATAATTCTGAAGGGTCAGGAAATGCTATAATTTTCCTACGAATACTAAGGCTGATGTGCCACTGAAGAGCAAAGGAGTGATGTAAGGTACATATTAATTTAGCAAATGCAAGCATGTTTATTACCTTCATGTACAAATGAAACATCACTTATTTAATCAGTTTTTGATGTCTGTGGTGCATATACTATATTTTATACCACTCTTGTGTGTCCATAAATAAACTTTATTTAAAACATTGGAGGGAGCTGTTATTAACAGAGTTAGTCAGCGCTAACATCAATTATCTGCAATATTCTACAAGCATTTATTTATGGTTACAATAAAATGTTCTTGTGAAAGTGCAGTTCTATAAAATTATTGAGACTAGCTAGTACAGGGAACTTCATTTTCTATCATAAATTTACTGAGCAGTGCAACATCAAAATATGGAGAATTGGTGAGTCCTTGAATAACTGGTTCTCTCCCCTCCCTCGTCTCAATAATAGTGCTATATGAGCAAGCCTGGTTGTGTGGTTTTGGACATGTTTTATAGTCAAATCTGAACAAATTATGATTTATTATTTGAACAAATTATGATTTATTATTTGCTTTAATGTACTTCCAATATAATTAACTGCTTGCACAAAAAAAAGTCTACTAATGTAATGCAGCTTTCCCACTGTATGGGGATCTCATAATACCTCCCAAGTTGGGTAAGGAAGGCTAATACTAATCAGAATACGTTCTAGGGTAGATAGAATAACTGTAATATTTGCCACAAGTTTCTTTTACAAAACTTGAATAATTAAAGTTCGCCAATGAAGTGACTTTGCAATATGATAAAAAAGGAAATGACATTTTCTCTTGTTTTGTTTGCTTTCTTTCACCTGTTGTGCCTCATCTTAATGATAGAGTGGAATCTGGTAGGGGCAGGACAGAAGCCACATATTTTATTAAAAACACTTGCTTTACCTAACATCAGGACAGCTTAGGGGCTTCAAGGTATAACCACAATACAAATAATTGGTGAAATGAGAGTAGAGTTAGCAAATATGTGGGTTTGGTTTTTTTAAAAAATGTAATATAAAACTGGTAAGAACCAAAATAGCCTCCCAAAAATTCAATTTATTAGAGTTAATATCTCCCCAGCATGTTACACAACCCAACATAAGAGACCAAATAGTGCAAACTTGTGACACAATAAAATTGAAACTCTTCTTCATTTGTGATAAAATAACTAGAAGATTACTAACTGCGGACATCTTTCCTGTTTGGAAGTGACAGTGTAATCATTTGAATACAGTGAGCATTAGTGGCGGATATATTAGACAAGAATATTTATGAGCTATACTCAGTGAGCTGTAAATCACTAGAGAGGCCCTGGATTAGTAAAGATATTACTGTTTCAGAAGAACAGAAAGACATTGACATGATTTCTCGGGATTGGGGGGAGTGCTTTAAATGTACCAATTATATAATTCCATTGTTATGGTGTTGCTGTAATATATTTTTTCCTTTTTCTTCAAAAGTTTAGAGGTTCCAGCTAGCGCCACCTGGTTATATTCAAGACACTGTATTTGAGATAGTATTCTTCTAAAGTGTTCATCCAAAATCCTTAAACCCATGGAGAATGATGTGTGTGTTTAACCACTGTGCTCTCAGCAAAATCCTCATATTCAAATTTGTCAGATCACATGCAGATTTCATATGGAATACCCTATTAAAGTTGGAATCTTTGAGTTCCATTTCCAGCAATCTGCTTTTTGATATGATATGGGGAAACAAAAGCAAAGTTGAGCAGGAATCCATGACAAAATTTAATCAATAGTCATAGATGCCAAAGAGAGACAATTAGAAATGAAAAACCATTGAAAGGAATTTGGGGGTGACCAAGAAATCATGTGCAGTTTGCCCAAGCCTTCCCATTGAAGTCAATTGGAGCATCATTACATTGTGTGAGAAGCTTCCATCACAAACTTAGCTGTGTCTTTTGCACAGAGGCAAGTCTTCATGCTAACAAGAACCTTCTCCTGCTTTACAAGTTACAGATGAAGAATATGAACAATGTACATATGGAAATGAGTGTACAATGCCCTGTAAAGATTGCATTGAACTGTACAACTCAGTCTACCCCGTATTTCTGCCTATGTAATCATAGGCATATGCTTACACATTTCTGGTGTTATCAGTTATACTGCTGTTGATTTAGAATGTTTATTAATGAGTGGAGGTAAAAGTATTTAAACATATGTGCAATGCAATTATTTAGTAGACATTAATTTTCTTTTAAAAACCTGCTAAAAGTATCTGTGATTCTATCAGTAATAATGTCAAAATATAGTTGGTTTTAGAACGCAATTGTTTATTAATCAGTTGCATATATCACAATCCTGACACCTCTAGAAATCAAATGAAGTAAAGGGAGGAATGACTGGGTGGAGATGCATGAAATTTAAATGCAATTTTACCAATGTTGTGAGGTACTCTTGCGCATTAGCAGCTGTCCCTCATACTGTTGAGAACTTTGCTTGTGGCTTATCTAAATCAATTCACTATAAAGCATTACAGTTGAGGTGCTATATTGTACTCCTGCCTAAAATTTCAACAAAGCACAGAGAATCGCTATGTAACTAGCATATCTGGCCTACCTGTGGTTCTCCACAACTGTGGAATGTCAGCTTACATTCTATTATCAGAACACCTAGGATAACACGCTCAATGCACAGATTCCTCTTCTTCCTACTAATTGTCCCTGATAGTGAGTCCTTTGGTTACTCCTTTCATCCATATGTTGGAGAAACAGACTGGGCAGACTGTAGGCCTGGTCTTTTGTAATTTTTCGGTTGGTTTGAAAGTCCACTCACTATCTGGCAAGCAAAATCAACAGCAAAGTAGTTGATTAAGATGGATGCATGCCAGAAGAAATGGGAACTTGCTCTACAAGTGTGTTTAATCTTCTGCTTTGTGTTTTGTTTTTATTTCATATGAAACCAAGGATGTGATTATTTTTAGGTCACATTAAAAGAAACAAAAACCAAAACCCCAAGATACCTGCAATTTTCTACTTGCTCTGGTCATGACTTGTAGGGGTGCTTGAATTGCTCCTGTGTCATCCCATTCTGCACTTTTTAGCATGGTAATATGAAAGCCCTCTCACTAGATCTGACAGACTTTAACACTTTACAGGGTTACATTTTATTTGTTCTATTTCTCTGTATTTTATTATATCAAACAGATAATAGAAAAGGCAGATTAAAAGTTCAGGTGGGTCCTGAGGATGTTTCACATGTAATCACTGAGGTGCAAGATTTTTTTTTTTATCTCTATGGCTTACATATTTGCCCTCGCCACTTCAGTGACATGTTTCATGGCCGATTTTATTGATAATTCATGAAATCCTTCATGTGAATAAAATGTGTACAATTAACGGTCCTCCCAAATGAGAAAAGAGACATTAAAACACAGATGCTGTGCCAGACTGTCCCCTTTATGCAACACACTATGCAGGGAACAAGATTCATACACAAGTACATTAAACCAGGGATGCAGGAGGTAGGATAGTCTTCCCCTTAAAGTACATTGCTGGTGGAAAGATTATTCCAACCCATTAGCTACAACAGCAGCTGTTTAGGGGCTTCAGACTTACTGATTGGTCCCCAATCGGGGGAAGATTTCACCTTCCCAACTATCGTTCATCTAAGCAGTTGGATTTTGCCTTGTATGCCTATTTGCTGGAAAAGATAATATTCTACTCTTGTCTAGCAAATAATTCCTCATGATGGAATGAAATAAATAGATTTGCTGTCAGCATAGGTGCTACTCAACCTGAATAAACATTTCAAAACCTGTCTTTATATAATCAAATATATGTGAGCCAGGTATCATGAGCTTTTCTTTCATGAAACTTCCTTGCCTCGCATAATTACACAGCATCCACCAAGGCACATTGTCTATTTGGCTCCAGTTTTTCATATTCTATTTTTGACATTTATTTTCCATGTACTACATGGTCAGTCCATTCTGGAAGGAGAGGAGGGATTGTTGAACTGGAATATGTAATTTTCTACTTTGGAGTTTTATAAAATACTAAACTCCATGGCTCCCCTGGTTATTTAAGCATTTGATGCTTTCAGTTGCTGTACATAGAAGAAGTTGATAGATGCATTTAAACTAGTGGTTTCTGACTGTCAGGATGCATTTCTTGGGTACCATCCCTGAGCAGCAGCAAAAAATATTTGGTTTCCTTGGCTCTTTTTGTAAAGAGTGATAAATTTAATATTTAAAATCTGGCCATAGTCCAGAAATTTTTGTGAAGCCAGATGATTTTTATTCTCTTTATGATTAGTTTTGTCTAGAAGTTGTCCATATCAATCAGGTGTTTTTCACCCAAGACAAATATAATTGAGCTCTCTTATTTTTACAAGGCATTTAAAGGTCAATGTAATCAATCACTTCACTGCTTCTTAGACAACTGATAAGATTCAGATCTTATTTACACAGTTATAAACCCATTTAAATAATGGAGGTACTCTTAATTTACAGCAGTATAGCTGGAAAAGGCATGTGTTATTCCTTCTGAAAGAAGAAAAAAAGGAGAGAGTAAATGTTCTACTGTTAGCTGTCCTGGAAATACTGGATCAGTGTCAGAGACCAGGGTTTGGGAAACAATAAGATTAAGCAAAGACAAACTGCATTACTTTTGTATTGTGAGTGACATAGTGCACAAGTTTGCTGCTTAAATAGGTGTGTGTGTGGAAGAGGTGGTTTTCATAGTTTTAGTCTATAAAGTACACAAAACAGCTTTATGGAAAGAATGGTCTAGTTTAAAGGATATACAGTATTAGACTTCCTATTGGCCTACCTAATTCTCACAACGGAGTAAGTAGTTGTTGCTTCCAATCCACTCATATGTTCCTACTATGTTAAAGCAAAGTTTCAACAGGAGGTATTGTCTCTAGTTACAGAGGTCTGAATTGCAGAGAGATGGGGAATGATAAACTCCTTCCTGTTTTTTTCCTGACGTTTAGCTCTACATTTTCAGAAATTTCCATTCATTTTGAGAGCCTTCAAATTTTTGAGTGTAAACTTAGAACATATAGGGCAGTGGCTCCTAACCTTGCCAGACTACTGCCTCTTTTTAGGAGTCAGATTTGTCTTGCACACTGGCAGTTTCATCTCTCTTAAAAACTAATTGTTTACAAAACCAGACAAACATACCAAAATGTCACGGTGCACTATTACTGAAAAATTGCTTGCTTTCTCATTTTCACCATATAATTATAAAATACAGCAGTTGAAATGTAAGTATTGCATTTCAGTGTATAAACAAATCACTGTCAGTGTGAAAGTTTTGTTTGTCCTGACTTCCCTAGTGCTTTTCATGTAGCCTTTTGGAAAACGAGGCCAATACCTAGATTAGTTGATGTACTCTGTGGAAGATCTTGGCATACCTCTAGGCCTAGGGCTATGTGTATCCCTGGTTGAGAGCAACTGATGTAAGTGGGCTTTTGTTTGTTTGTTTCTTTGGGGGAAGGGTTAGTGGTGCTGAGCATCCACGGACCTCAACTGCAGTTCTGAGCACTCAGCACCTCTAAATATCTGGCAGTAGGTTTCTGAAATTCGGCATCCAAACTGAGTTATTCTCTAATCTTGGTGTATTCCATGCTATTGTGTGGACTTAATGTAGCTCTACATCAACAAGATTAGAGTTAAGAAAATGAATGAAGGCATACTGTGAGCCTGGTCCAAAATGGAACCCTGAGCCCATTATATATTTCCATTGACTTCCATGTTACATTTTAGCTTTACTTGCAACCCTATTGATGTGGTTTCACAAGCTATGCATCAGACCAGAAGATGGTTTTATTAAATTGTAATCCCCCCATTTTTTCTGTTTTAGTCATATTATGGTAAATAACATGCTATTGCATGTTTTAAAGGCTCCTGCTAGCTATGACTAATATTGCATTCCCTTAAATTGAGCATTTTGAGTGATCTGAAGAGCTGTGTTGTTATAACAAAAAATTAATATAGTCTAAAGGATTTGGTGCCTAATGGATTATAAAACATATATCCATTCGGGCCATACAGGGCATATTCTAGGACAATTAATCTAAATGAGAGACAAAATTGCAAATACCATGAACAATGCACTGAGCAGTATAAAGCAGCTTACAACTTGTTAAATGGTTGCTATTGTTTATTCAAGTTTCTGTGTCATAAACTACCCCAGTCTTGTAAGAGGCTGCTGTTGTATCCATATCAATTATTTCCTTTTGTTCTTCAATTCTATTTCCTTGTTGCCTCATGAGATTTAAATTATAGTGCAATACAATCAGAGTCTCATTTGGAATGTTATGGTGATTCTGAGACCATTTTATTTCTCTTTGAATTGTGTGTTTTAAGATTAAAATGTTTGTCCTTGCTATGAAGGTGGTTTACAATTAGAGTTATTACCTAGAGTTTCTTAGTAGGTTGGCTTTTGCTTTTACTTTGGATTCTTACTGATGAATTTCTGTGTCATGATTTAAAATAGAAAATCATGAAATCATCTGTACTAGGTGCTCAACCTTGGAATTCTGCAGTATGTTCATTCTTAGGGTAAACAGCAGACAATAGAAGTTATAAAAACTATGATTGCTGTCTGTACTTGTAACCTGATCATCTCTAAATAATAACAAAACAAGACCTATATGGTCAGACATGTGTGGAGATGGATTTAACCCTATGTCTTTTTAAAAATCCCACTCGTTATAGTACGTAGATGGATATAGGTCCTAGAAGCAGGGATCAGATTTGCACACAAATCAGATTTTCCCAATGTTTGGGGATTGTGAGAGTCAGGATTTTGATTCTACTAATGCTAGGTGTGGTTGAAATACAACAGCCTGAGTTCAAATTTTCAGAGCCTTTAGGATAATCCATAGCTAAGTGTGATGGAACATGCTTCAATCCCAGTCAGGAAAAGGCTAGCAACTGGTACTAAATGGGCACACCTCTAGAGCTTGCTCCATTTGGAGGAAGCAAGCTTAAAAGGAAAGAGGAAAGGGGGTGACAAGTAGGAGGAAAGCTGCTGAACCTCAAAATTAGCTAATGCTTGTAACAAAGTAAGTGGGAGAGAGACAGCTTGTTGACTCTGCTGGCAGCAAGGACTTACCTGACGAGGTATAAGCCAGTCACTGCTGGTGGGGATTGAAGATAAACTCATCTAGGATTTAGCCATATTTAGCCACTTAAAGCAATCCAGACCTCTAGAGAGTCCTTTGACGAAGAGACTGAAGATTGCCATATCGATGAATGCAGAAAGACTGGAGTAAGGTTCTCAAGTGGGGGAAGGGCTTTGGAAGGGAAGGAGACTATGAAACGCAAGCAGGACCCAGTAAACCCAGCCTATCACACTGCTTTAAACTCATCTCTATGGGTGCAATGGGGCAAAGGCTGAGCCCCTGGCACTGGGCAAGGGGTGCCCCCCTGCCCCCGTGGACCTGCCCTAGGTCTCCCTAGCCCCTAGAAGTCGAGCTAGGCGTCCTGGGTGGCTAAAGTTGACCTAAACTTACAAGTGTAGACAGAGCCTATATGTTGATTTAATTACTATTGTGACGTGCAACATATTTGTGTATCAAAATTCCTCTGTACGTATCTCAGTGCCTTAGTGCAATGGAAAGATGGGCTTTAGTCAATGTCTGCATTGATCACACATTCTGCCTGATGTGTACTCTGGTGTTAGCCTTTATGTGCCCCACACTGTTCTCTGCCATAAGGACAAAGCAGAATTTCTGTCCTAGAGCTCTGGATCTGTTCTGTCCCTACCTTCCAGAGGGTGTGCTGAGTCTCAGAAGAGGGGGTGCCATTACTCTTTTCACTATGCACACTAGCCACTGGAACTGGGGAACATAAGATGTGGGAATTGTGCCTGCCAGTTCTTTCCTTGGGATGAAAAGTTCCACACGCCTTACTACAGCTGAACCTAAAATACACTATTAACCCCTCAGCTAGGGGTTCTGGACTGCTTTTTCTGGCCTGTCACCTTTCTTCAGATGTCTATTAATATCCACTACAAATAGATGCACTGTTTTGTTTCTTTTTCTTGGCAACATAAAGGTTTATATCCTTTAACAGCAGTAATAGCAGTACATTTCCTTTCATGGTGTCTATTTTAAAAGAAAATATCAGGTCTGTAAATGGCACATCTCTTTATTCATTTTGTAAACCAAATCTCTGATTTCCCCCCCCCCCCAGGGGGCCCCAATTTTTTGTGCCTTTTCCCTCTCTGGTTAATGTGCAGAAAGTTTATATTTTATATTTATTTTATATATTCTATTTATAAACTCAGAGGACAGGTCGTGATCACACAGCACTAAAACCAATGAGAGAGAGTTCTTTCATCTAGAGAATCTTCAGGGAGGCTTCTGAGTTTTCCATTCTTTATTACTTTTGGTGCAAACCTTTGACTTATGACAGCAGTTAAAACTGAACTTCAGTGTAGCAGTTGTCAAGGATGGAAAAATTAATGTGAAATTGTTCAAAAAAAAGTAATCTTATTAAATCATTGTATAATTGCAGTAAACTCTAGGCTTGTTGGGGTAAACTCAACAATAATTTATTCTCACAGTACTTTGCAAAATTGTGACTTCAGCAATTAATGCAGGAACTGATTATTATCTAGATGATGCTTAGAATGTATTAATTAATGCCATCAACTATCAGTAATGATGCTTGAGGGCATCATGCAAATTCTATATTTGAATTATGCTTATCATCTGGTTACGAATAACTCTAGGGACTTTACATTATTAATAGATTCTTTTTTAGATTTTTAGTAAAAATCATTTTTTCTTCCTCTGTCTTATGGATATAAAGTATGGGTTGTTTTTTTTTTTTTAACATAAAACCACTCTGATGATGTCTGACTACAGTTTCCCATTATATAATCATGCTTTTTGTTGTAAAAGTGATTTAAACTATGTTATCAATTACCTGTAAGAGTTTTCATAGGCATGTCAGTGATAGAGGCTTTCTTTTAGAAGACAGGGTTTTCATTCTTATAGATATAAAGTGCATTTTGATATAAAACCACCATAAAAGGCCTAACTATATCAATCATTGTGGCAATCAAGCCCCTTCAGAGTATTTAAATCAGCTCATCAGACACTTATATATTGAGAATATAAGGATAGTCTCAATATAAGCAGACAATGACTCTTTCATAGTCTGGTTTTCTCTCTGACTTTCAAGTTTTGAGATCTTTGGCCACTAATTTACCTTTGGGGTGGAGTCTGTTTTCTGACAGTCATCTTGAACATGAGCCTAAAGACAATTTAGCAAATTGAAAATGTTGCTATATAGTGGGAAGAAGGAATATAGTACAGTAAGCAAATTCATAACCTCTCGCTTCTAACTGCTTTGAGGAATTATTTGAGAGTCCTTTCATGCTTGTGTTAGTGCATGCCCACTGTTTCCCTCCTCTTTCCTTTCTTTCTCTTCGTTTAAACAAATACAGTAAGTTTTCTTTAATGAGCTATACCTTTAAAAATGACGTGGTTCTGCTAAAGCCTCATCAGTGGAGCAAGGGATAATAAACACACTATGGAGAAGTGGACAAAAAAAGAAAGAAGGAAACTGATCCTCAGAATAACAAATTTTGCAATGTCGTCATGTATGGAGGTGGTGGACTCGGGGGATTGGTAAATGGGGAAATAGGTGGGTGTATCACCATGGCATCAGCAATGCTTGCAAACCTGACAAAGTCAACAAGTGTGTCACTTCTGATGTTCTCCATTGCTACTCATGTAGATCATTTTTTCTTCCCCCTCCCCTTTCCCTTACCTCTGATTAAGGCCTTGTCTATCTACACTAGAAAGTTTTGTCTCCACAAGTTGACTTTTGGTGACAAAACAAGCCCACCGTACACACTGGAAGGCTCATGTTGTTGGCAAAACTGCCCTGGTTTGCTGACAAAATAATATCACCTGTGTGAGAGGCATAGTGTCTTTTTCGCAACTGGTTTGTTGCAATTTTTTCCGTCGTATTAAGCAGCATCCGGAAATGCCAATCCTGACCACTCTGGTCTTTCACTTGCACTCTGCTGCTCTGCACCAACCCCCCACCCCCCTTTAAGTCCTGGGAATTTTTAAATTTTCTTATTTCCACTTCCTGTTTGTTTGGCTTGGAGAGCTGGTGTCCCATGTTCCCAGGTGACAATGGCAGCTCTAGGCAGCAA
>ML685789.1:5533438-5638251 GCA_007922175.1 Pelusios castaneus | reverse complement strand
GCTGGTGTCCCATGTTCCCAGGTGACAATGGCAGCTCTAGGCAGCAAATGCTCTCCTGCTTGGAGCACAGCAGAGCTGCCGGACCTGATGAGCATCTGGTGAGAGTCTGCTGTGCAGGAGTCCCAGCTCCACTGCAGCAGAAGGAATTTTCACACTTATGGCCAGATTTCTTGTGCCATGGTGGAGAAAGTCTATGAAAGGGATACACTGCAGTGCAGAGCCAAGGTGAAGAAGCTGCTTCAGAACTACTACAAAGCCAGGGAGGCAAATCATCGCTCTAGCTCGGGGCCAGCAACAATGGAAGGAACTGGAAGCCATTCTCAGTGGGGACCCCACATCCATTCCCAAGACTCCTGTAGACACGTCCGTGGCCAATGAGTAAACCCTGAGGAAGAGGTGATCAGCAAGGAAGTCAAGCTGGAGGATGACCCAGATCCAGGAAGCAGTGCAGTGGAGATTGGGAGTCAGGAGCTGTTCACCACCCCAGAGACATGCAGCTAGTCCCAGCCCTTTGGCTGCAGTGCTCCAGAGCCAGGAGAGGGGAGCTCTGGTAAGTGTTTGATAAGCCGATGTTGCTGTGTACAGGGGTTGTGAGGTGACTCTGCTTGTTAAAAACATAGGAGTAGGAGTGGGTGGAAAATGTGCTAGAATAGCTATGTTTTCATATGCTTCCCATCCCCAAAGCCAACTGGTATGACAAGGAACACTGGTGCTCCTCAGACATAGTGCAGGGGCACCCTGACCCCTCCCCATAGGGGAGAGGAGCTGAGTGCAGAAGAAGGGGGAGTAATTTAATGCTCCAGCTGCAGCAAAGCTTCCAGGTATGTGGCAGCAGATGATGATGCACATCTGGAAGCTTTGCTGCAACTGAGGCATTTATCTCTTGCCACTGTTACCAGGATTTTTGAGAATGGTTTAATCAGGTATTCCGCATAAAATAATTAACACCTCTAGGTGTTCCCCAGTCCACTAAAGGTTGGGAAACACTGCCCTAGTGCATCTACACAGCACTTGTTATAGCACTTTGATGCATGTGGAAATTTCCGGGCATCCTCTGCTGAGAGCTCAAGGAAACTTTCCTGGATATATTACCCTAGTCTCTGCCACAAATTCCTTGGCAGAGCAGCTGTGTTTCTTCCCCATAGAAGGACACTCTCCCTTGCCAATGGGACATCATAGAACCGGGAACCAAAATGGCATACAGCCCTACAGGATATTCTAGCCACATTCTAGCCTCCTTGCCAATTCTAAGGAGTGAGATACCAGCTTCTATGGCCACTTCTGTGGAGAACAGGGGTGCGGATTTAGATTTATAGTACCATTGCATATTCACTGCTGCCCCACGTGACAGTTCTCTGAACCTCAGATCAATTGAGTGATCTTGGTCCCCTGTATGGGACTCAACATTTCTAGGCTCATCAGGGAGCTGCACTCTGCTCAGGGGGACAGTGAGAATAATGTGGTTTTCAAAGTGTTACATACATACTATGAGGGAAGCAACAATAATTCCTTTATTCATTATATGACCTTTGTAGGCAGAGTCCCCACACCTGCTGACTGCCTTAGACAGATAAGGAAGCGGCCTTACAGAAGCAAGGAGGACATTTTCCAGGAGCTCCAGCAGTCTCCAGAGGCATGCAGACGAGGAAAAAGGGCATGGAGAGAAAGCAGTGGTAGAGAGGCAGCAGGACTACAGACAGGAGTGCAAAGAAAATTTTCAGTGGTGTCAAGATCATAAAGACAGATTGTTTGCTCTTCCATGAGATGTATCAGTTCTTAAAGACAATCGTTGCTCTCTAGACACAGCTGGTGCACGATGGCCCCGCCCCCCTCCAGACACAGTTTCCCCCCCATTCTCCACACACTCCCACTAAGCACTCCTATGAAAGCCAAGGACCCGCCCGGTACAATGTTACACCCACCTCTTCATATGTGGGAATGACAACTGGACATCCATGCACCTGTAATACCTCCAGTGCCCCATACCAGGGTCATCCTTGGGGGGAGCAGCTCCCAGGGCCAGTTGGCCCAGGGGGGCTCCCAGCCCTCCCATGCTGGAGGGGGTGGGTTGGGTCACCCCTCCACCCCCCGGAGACCAGGTGGCAGGAGCCAGGAGCGGGGCCGAGGGCGGGATGGCCCAGAGGCTGAGCTCCACCCTCCTGCTCCACCCCTGGGCCAGTTGCTCCACCCTGGTGGTGGGGTGGATCAGCCCAGAGGCCGGGCTCTGCCTTTCCTCCCTGCCCCTTGCCTTCGGCAGCAAGCTGAAGACAGTGGGGTGGGGAGAGCAGGCTGCGCAGCGGTGGGGTCAATGGTGTGGGGCCCTTGAAACCCTGGGGTTTGGGGCAATCACCCTGTTTGTCCCCCCAAAAGAATGGCCCTGCCCCACACACTCATCCCTCTGTACGCTTACTTTTCGCTGACCACTGTTTGTTGCTTAATAATAAAAAACTGCTTCAAACATGTAGTCAGTATTTATTCATGTGTTCACAAGACATGTTCACATACAGCTGCAGAGCTCTGCAGGTGGTCAGCACCACTGTGATGTATACATGGTACAGTTATGGGTTTTCATTGTCAGAATGCTGCCAACGTGCCTTTGGCATATGGGTACTTGTATACACATGCAAGGCGATCTGCCTCTGCAGTCCACCCAGGGGAAAACTTCTCACCCTTACTTTCACAGAGGTTGTGGAGGACACAGCAGGTGGCTATAACACCAGGAATATTGTGCTCGTTTAAGTCCAGCCTGCCATATAAACACCTCCAGCAGGCCTTCAGACACCCAAAGGCACACTCAATAGTCATTCTGTACCTACTCAGCCTGTTAATGAACTGCTGCTTACTGATATCCAGGTTGCCTGTGTAAGGCTCCATGAGCCATGACATCAATGGGTAGGCTGGGTTGCCTAGGATCACTATGGGCATCTCTACAACCCCTACTGTAATTTTTTCATCTGGGAAGAAGGTCCCTGCTTGTAATTTCTGGTACAGACCTGTGTTCCTGAAGATACAAGTATCATGTACCTTTCCCAACCAACCAGCATTGATACCTGTGAAACAGCCTGGTTGATTCACAAATGCCTGCAGCACCATGGAGAAGTAGCACTTTCTATTTATGTACTTAGTTGCGAGATGCTCTGGAGCCAGAATTGGGATATGTGTGCAATCTATTGCCCCAACACAATTAGGGAATCCGATTGCTGCAAATCTGTCCACTATCTCACGCATGTTGCCCAGAGTCACAGTCCTTCACAGCAGAATGCGATTGATGGCCCTGCCCACATGTGATAATGCAGTCCCAATGATGGACCGGCTGACTACAAATTGATTAGTGACCAGCTTCCACACTGCGATCGTAATGCGCTTCTCCAGGGGGAAGGCAGCTTTCATTTGAGTGTCCTTGTGCCATAG
Source organism: Pelusios castaneus (assembly GCA_007922175.1). NCBI lineage: Eukaryota > Metazoa > Chordata > Testudines > Pelomedusidae > Pelusios > Pelusios castaneus. The sequence continues at coordinate 5,634,840 of ML685789.1, read as the reverse complement.
ACCTGGGGCCAGCTCTGCACACAGTTCCATGAAAGTGGCTTTACTCATTCAAAAGTTCTGTAGTCACTGCTCATCATCTGAGACCTGCATAACCTCCCATCACTCAGTGCTTGTCTCTCATGACCAGAAGCGGCATTGCACCATGTACAGATGTTCCATAAAAGAAAATAGCAATGCAGTGCTCTTTGTCTGCATGTCACTCAGCAGGTCTAGCTCATTGGATTCCTGCTCTGATTCAGAGCTCATGACTTACTGCGCAATCAGCCATGATGTGTTCATAATGCTGCAAGCAACACTGGAGAGTAGCACAGGCTCCATGTTTTGAGATTTGGAATGTGGATGCACAGGAAATAGTGGGGAAACATTGAAAAAGCAACACTGAATGATGGTAAGGAAACACACTGCCCCATAGGACATTGAAAATTCACCCAAGGTGCTCCTCTCCATCCCAGAAATCCTAGTGTTGGAAGCTGATGAGTGGCATGGTGGGACAGCTGCCCACAATGCAGTACTTTTGCTGGCGATAATACAAAGTACAGTGTGGACGCTCCTTTGTGATACAAAGTGTGCTGTGTGGCCGCATGCAAGTGCTATACTTCTAGAACTTTTCTTTGACTGCAAAAAAAAATTTCTAGTGTAGACATGGCCTTAGTTACATTTTTTGAGAGGCACATGTTTATTTGGGCAAGCGTCCCAATTTGCTAAGCTCAGAGATGAGAAATTAAATACCAGGAAGTCTGTTGAGCCGAATGATATTTGGAGCCTCAGTTGAATGACTACATATTTTAGGGCATGCGGGAGATTTCTTTGAAAATAGGCATTGGTGATCTCTGTTAGCAATGGGCCTGTATACTCCTCACTATCTTTTCTCAGACAGAATGAAAATGGATCAGAATCCCATTTAGTAGCTTCAGTCTCCTTCAGTATTTCAAGGAATTTCTGTTGTGAGAATTCTGAGAAGGATAGTGGGGGTACTAGTTGCTTTGTGAATAGCCTTCAATTCCAGGGGGTCCATTGTAAGTTTGGAAGGTAATCAGGTACAAGTGGGACTTAAACCAGAATTCCAGTTTATTAGCATTCGTCATATCAGTGGTTTTGGGTAGTGCTCTAAGGGTCCAGTCAGCAACATTGTCCAGAAGTTGTGCTAAGCACTGTACATACATCAAATGAAAAAAATGGACTCTGTTCAAAAGAGCTTGCAAACTAAGGATCTGATAAGACACAACAAATAGATACAACAGATAGAAAGGGGAAGCACAGAGTAATAATGAGAATACAGAACGGTTTAATAAGAAATGTCTATAGCACATCTGCTGGCTAGCTTTTGGTCACTAGGGTTAAACATGGCCTATAGGACGGAATAAACATTAATACCAAATTTACACCTAAAAGTAACCCCTCAAATGATAAGGGAAGTGGGGGTAAGATTGTATCAGCTCTTTGATGAAGTCTTCAGTTAAAACTCAATGAAATAAACAAATGCCCTGTATGCCCTGTTGGCGGGATTCTAACAAAACCCATCTTTTGTTTACAGAGTGCACGCTGTTTTGTGCTTGAGTGCATTCACATTTGGATACTTGTTATCAGATAGAAGCAACTAATCCATAAATCCAGGCATCTGCTCTGCTTTCCAAAACTTAGAAAATTGCTCAGTAAGAAAAGACAAATCACATACTTGAATTGGTTACAATGGCTCTACTAGCAAAAATTCTTGACCCGGCCCATGAACTATTCAAAAGGTCATGTCTGATTGGAGAATAGTATAAAAGCCTATTTTTTTGAATAAGAAAAATATGTTAGAGACAGAATTTAAAAAAACAACTTTTTTCTTTAATTCAATTGGCGTTAAAAAGCCCAATGTTTTATAAATATTCAATTATGTGTTACATAACAAAATGAAAAATCTATGATGAGAGAACGATACTCTGTCAGAGGAGTAAAGTGCCTAGGCGCTTCTGAAAACCCAGCTGGGGCCTCTCTGCATCTTTAGGCACCTAAATACCTTTAAAAATGTGGCCCAATTAACTGCCATTGTCTCAGGGGTCTGCAACCCAAAAGATAAGAAGAGCCATTTTTGAAAATTCCTTCAATAACAATGTGTTTTGAGAGCCACAATGGGTCTAGTCTCCTGGTGGGAGGTGCAGGGAGGTGAGCCAAAATTTCTGCTGCAGGGTCCCCTTATGCAGGGGGGGAAGCCTGGAGCTTGGCATGAGCTGCCCGTGGGGTCCCTGGTGGCTGGGGGAAGCCCAGAGCCAGGCATGGGCCTCCTGCAGGGTACCCCGGTGGTTGGGGGAGCCCAGAGCCGCAAGGGGGCAGCCAAAGAGCCGCATGTGGCTCCAGAGCCACAGGCTGCAGACCCCTGGTCTAACACTACATTTCAACCATTAAAAATGCTGTACCTAGGGCATCTGTGACCTTTCCCTTTCTGTCAGCCCTAGTGAAATATCCTTTCATTTAGCCAAATGTCTGCAAGGGTATTGGAACTCACCCGCTCTGGTGCCTGCAGGGCCCAGTATCTGAAACATTTTCAGTGCTTCCTTCTGAATTGTGCTGTGCCTGTAGCTTCTAATACCCCAGGCTTTTGGGGTACCATGGCACTGGGCAGCAATTGCAGGCTTAATTTACCTAATTTAAGGCTAGGAAAGGATGTTATCTTAATCAGGTGCATTGAGATCTTCACATTACAGTTCCATACTATGCATGCTATTAACAATAATTAATCAGTTATAATTAATTTCGTAAAGAGTTAGTGTATATGAAATGCTTTGATGAATGGCACTATAAATTTTTAAATTATAATTATATTAGGAAAGGTATTATTTATTATTATTATTTCCATCCTAAGTTAGTGGCTTCTTTTGTTGTGAAATCTTAGCAATCTTTGCCCTTCTCGTAACTGGACTACAAGAAAATCTCCTCTACAAAAACAGATTTCAGAATACCTTTCCCAATGCAAAGTTAATGTCAACAGAATTGCCTGTGAAAATCTTCCATCCTGTCAGAACAGAAAGGGCTTTAATGAACACAGATGAAAAACTGCATGGCAATTGACAAGTAGTTGTAAAGAGTGGGAACCAGAGAAATTGGAGATGGAACCCACGTATTTAGTCATGCTGTCTGTCTCCTTGTATCTGAGGTTTTATCACTTTAAGTGGCTTAGTTGATTAAGCTTCCGAAGAAGAGAATTTCGTGGTGTAATAATTTTCTGCTCAAGTCCTCACAAGGTTTTGGGTTTGCAGCATGCATATATGTGGGGTTGGGATATGGCTGTGAACTTTCAGCCTCTCTCCCTCATTGACTCTTCCCCAAAAAACAATCTTGTTTCTTTTCATTAAGTCTCAACAGCCTTCCTGGCAGGACATCTACCCTCATTGTCTCTTAAAGATACTTTTCTGGCTCTCTAAAAGTGATTTGAAAGAGAACTAGAATTTCAGCCTGTGGCACAGTACATTTTGAATACAGCAGAGGAGTTCCATTCTGATATGCTTTTTGGGGGCATAGTACAGCACAGCACTTTCATACAGATTTCTTTGACTCCATATTTGCATCTCTTTATGAATACAGCTTCTTGGCACTGAAAGGGGAAGTTAAAAATTCGAAGGGTGGAATATTGTGAAATACCGTGGTTTAGAAGTAACAGATACAAAATACCCTTTCTACCAAAGGAGACCCAAATATTGGTGAAGGCTCTAATACATGCTGGCATCACAGTACCTAAAGGTTGATGTAGATTAGAAATACTATTCCTATAGAACCTGATTCAGTTTTACTATTAAGCCAAAGGCAAAACTCCCATTGATATCAGTGGTGCAGGATCAGGCAGAATAATATCAATATTTCCATGAATAGACAGAGGGAAAACTGTCTCCATTATATTTTCTCTACTGATACATTTTTAGCATAAAGTTGAAAACTCTTCCTTATATGGGCAACGTCTTTGAACCCAGTAGTAAGAACTGCTTTTAACAGTAAGATTTAACCAGAATCAAGCTATTAATTACAATTTCTCAAATAAGAGCATATTAACAGAAAAATAGGATCCAGTACAACCACCGCCTACTAGTCGTATGACTAGTTCCACAACTTGTATTCATCATATGCTTAGTATAAGGAGAATAATGATCATTTTACCTCAGCATTCTCAAGTAGAACTGTGCCCCCAGTCACTGACTTCAATGGAGCGATGCTTGGCACAGGATATAAGAGAAGAGGAGGCTCCTGATGTTGGTTTAGCCCCGGGCAAAAGTTAGAATACCCTCCGAACAACCCTAACCTCTACCACTTGTGAGGGCCCTCCAGAGGTCATTATGCTAGGCAAAGATTACCAAAATACAGTATGCATTGACCATGACCTGAGTGTGTGACCGACACTGAGAAAGGAAGGGGTGGTGGAGGCAGAGGGAGTATACCTGATTAAGCTGTTTCCCTGTAATTGGAAATCTGCTCATGTTGGAAGAATCCTCAATGCCCAAAGCCAGAGGAAATCTGTGGACTTCATTGTTTTGCTACTGAACAGCCGTTTGCCATCTTTCCTGAGGCACTGTTTAAACTCTGTATTAACTGACTCTGTAACTTCATCCTCTGAACAGGAACTTCCTCAGTTAGTTCAGCCCATCTCTGCTCCTGTTTTTTATTTGTAAGTAGCTAACACTGAATTGCAACAATTATGTTGACTGCTTACATTTGTTTTGTGCTTGTGCTGGTTAATATGTAGTCTGACGAATTCCTTAGCTCTTAAAATTTTTAGCTTTTTTGTGTATCTAACATGATGCGAACAAACTAATTTAAAACTGCTTGCAAAGATAATTTTTATATAAAGAGTGCAATAACAAAAGCAAATATTTGCACTCTGTTAACATAATGTACTGCTGTATTGCTGTGCTGCTTTTGCTTAATGTAACATGTCAGGCTTATCAGCTCTTGTTTGGCTTCTGACAGCAACTAGATTAATTAGTGTAATAGTATTGTATTGTATGAACTGAAAGTGAGCTGAACTGTGAAAGTAAACACTGCTTATTATTACTGTGATTCAGTGGAAAGTACAGGAGCATAAATAGGACACTGAATTTTGAGAGAGAGCCTTTCAATAAAAATGGCAAAATTCTTCCCCCCCCCCCCCCTTCCATTCCTGCAGAATGGGAACCTCTTTGTTGTCTGAAGTAGATTTACAGATCTGCATAATTTAGATGTATGTCTCATTCAAGAACTCCTCTATAGAAATACACCATGCAGGTGGAATGCTGCCCCAAAATGAAAATGGGAGCTCATAAGCAACTAACCATGGCTGGGAACATGTCTGAGCCAAGGATCCAGGGCCTGGCAGTTGGCAGCAGTGGAAACCAGCCCCAACCCCAACTGGGGATCCAGGGGCGGGCCACCAGCCAGCAACAGCAGGAGACCAATCCAGACCCAGGCCAGGGACCCGGGGCCGGTATGGCAGGGGGTGGGGCCTAGGCCCTGAACCTATTTTCATGGCAGTGATGTCCCTGGTCTGAGGTTTCCATGCCTTGTTTTTAAATGACAAATGTAGAAGGAGACTCCCAGATATTCTTTCCTTCCAAATTACATGCTTAGGGCCATAGCAACTAAAAATCCTTCCTGCAGTGAGACTTGAAATAAGCTGAGGGACTATTTAATAAGCTGCTATGAACTGATCACCGGGATACGTAGGGTTTAACAGAGCTCCCATTTATAAAAGTAACTAGGAAACTGTGCTGGTTGCTCGAAGATCAAACATTCTATTTATCTACATTTATGCTTGAAGTTTTGTAAAACAATGAAATTCCTGTTCTATTTCAGTGCTTTTCATGGCTGATTAGTGTTAACAATTAATAAAAACTGATTTTGTGGAAGTGATTTTATAGGAGCACTGCATCAGACAGAACATTCTACAAACTGTGTCTGAGAGGTTTTCTTCTTCTTTTTGAGGTCCATTAAAGGTAACTTTCAGGATCCTTACCCAGCACTTACCGGCTGGGTGCATTGGCTCTGACTGAAGTGTTTCCTGTAATGTACACTTTGCCTAAAAGCATTTGCCCCTTTCTTGTGCCCTACATTCATGGTGAAAAATAAATCCTCTGACGGAGTATCGTTCTCTCATCATGGATTTTTCATTTTGCTATGTAACACATGACAATTCTTTGCCTGAAACCAGCCTCAGATTATTTACCCCAGGTTGCTGGGAGTCAACTTTTCCTGTTTCGTAGTGCAAACATAAAATGTTTTTACAGGCAGGAGCTCTGGAGGGTTGACGCAAATGGATTAGCATGCCAGTGTGACAGTATGTACATTTTAAAAATTGCCAGTGTTTGGGTGTCAATAGCAGATTTCAGTGCTTAGTGAGAGAGAGGAAGGACAGATTCTAGCCGTACACAGTGTGGGCTGTAAAAGCTATTCTAAAGGAATGTAGACTCAGTCTTCCAAATATGTCTTCCAGGCATGAGTGCTCCCATTGAAACCAATGCACCTAAGACTTATGGGGAACTGTGAGGTATTCTTTTATCTTAACAATTTTTGTTTGGTGAATTATGCTTCTTCATTTTGTGCAGCCGTGAACCAGCTCACTTTCATTTTCTTTGTCAGTGGTTACTTTTTGACCTGGAAACGTTTGTCCACAGCTTGAGACATTTGGAAGTTTTCATATATTTCACTTCATAAAAAATAGTCCTAAAATCTCCCAAGTAGAATCCAATTCATTAATAAATAGGGCTTTTTTTTGCTTGGCAAATGCGTACCCATAATAATATTTTCCTTGCTTATGGACAAGGGCAGAGTAGATGCAATGGGAATCTTCTAATCACTGGATCCACTACCATTAGCAGCTTTGTTCTGGGACAATCTGATCTCTAAACTGTATTGAAATCTGGCACTGCAATCCTGAAAAGACTCAACCAGTGCTTCCTTTTATGCAATGAGTAATGCTTTTAGTGAAATTCCTCACAGTATGTAAAGTTAAATGCATGGGTAAGGCTGTGCAGGACTGGAGCGTAAGTCTTCAGAAATAACATTACTCTACAATGATTTTAAAAATTCCCATATCACGTTAGCCATACTTATACTTGGTTTTGAATTGTGATAATAGTAATCACATGAGAAAACGCATGAGATAAATAAATTTGTTAGTCTAAAAGTGCCACAGATCTTCTTGTTTGTTTTGCTGTAAACACGCAGAGTTTGAGTCTGCTGTGGGTTGTTTCGAGGTACATTTTCTCAGAGATTTCAGTTAGTGCAGGTTGGGGCCCTAAAAGCATTTTTACTCTGTTTTCAGAAGGAACTCCCCTGAATCTAAATGAATCTTTTTTATTCTATCACCTTTTATTGTCTTGTACTCTTTACAATCCATGAAATGAGCTTGTGGCGTAGTGATGTAGGGCCAGTGTATAAATTGGCTTAGCCCCATTGAAACCAGTGAACCTATACTAATTTATACAGTTGAGAATCTGGCCCATAAACTTCAGAGGAGAGAAGTTTTTTATAATCCAGTCGGATAATTAGACTTAAAGAATAATTTTCAAGGGTTGTTGCTATCTGAAAGGGCAGAGTCACCATAACATCATTAATATAACAGCAAAGTCACTGCCCGAGGACACTGCAGAACCATATATGTGATGTTATTTGCACTGTTCAATAAGACAATTAATACATTCTCTTTATCTTCAGTGTGACTTGCCTGGTAAACTGGCTTATTAACTGTAACAATGGTAATATATTTTCCCTTCCAAAACCCTAAATTTGAGTCTGTCACAAGCAGGGCTCTGTTAATGTATTGCTGCCTCTTAATAAAGAGAAGAGTTCTAGAATGTGCTACATTGCCACAAAGCTGCTAGCTAAGTAGTGAAAAAGGCTCTACTTGAATATATGAGTAAATGTACATATCTCATACCCTGCCACTTACATGAAGGAGAGAAACACAAAGATGGCAAAACATAGGGAATTTTAATGTGGTCAATTAACTGTATGTTAAGGGCCTAATCCAAACCCTAAAGGGGTCAGTGGAAAAAATGCCACTGATATTAATGGGGTGTGGAATTGGCCCTTTTCCCTTTAAGCCTTTGAAAAAAGGCAATCCAGCTGTCTTTGGATGTATGAGGTTGGGTGGATCAAACACTCCAACAAGAGACATGGGTAATCTCAGTTACATCACCAGGTGAGTAATGATGAGCATAGGATAGCCTTAGTCAAAGGTTACATTTTTCCCCCCTGGTGATGTCTGAGAATGTGATTGTGTTATTTCAGTTCAGCCCATAACAAGGCTAGGCACAGCCGCTTTTCCCTGACTGATGTCATGGGAGGGAAGATGGGTCAGACAGGCCAAATGCTTCCTGGAGCTTCCACCTCTATTAATGCTTTGTGTGCCTATTACTATAGCTCTCTTTTGGGGAGATCTATATTTGTATCTGTAGCTCCCCACTCCATCTTGGCATGTGTATTGAGAGCTTCCCGTCCTATTTTGGTCTCCTTTAACCAGTTTCTATAGCTACCTTCCCATGCACAGCTCCATGAGCCCTTGTTTAGTGGACTGAAACTATGGCCCCCACCTTCAGCACACTCTGCTGGGCTCCCAGATTAGTAGGAGGGAACTCTGCTTTAAAACTGTGGTGCACTTATGTGGGCAATGAAAGCATGTGAAGAAAGTCTCCTGACCTCTCCCTGCACCACTGCACACTTGTAAGAGTTAGACAGGCCCTCGCCCTGCATGGTACTGACCCTGATCATTTTGTAATACTTCATATAGATCATTAACACCTCTGGGATCTATCCAGAGCCTGTCTGAAGAAACTAAAGAGACATATTTAGCAGTTGGATCAATAGCTACTTGGGTGGCAGCCCTGATATATACTCTGCCAGTGGCCCAGCTAGAGACACACAATATTACCTGGTTTCTTCTTGTACCTATGTCAGCTTGCTCTTCTTCACTCATGGTTTAGTGATATGTGAATCACACGGAGACTATGGAATAGTGTTCAGTGCTTAATGATTCATGTGCCTTACACAGTTCACACCATGCTCTCCCTTTTCTCATTCCTCATTCAGATATTTCATGCCCCAAGGTGTATAATTAATTCATTTTCCCCATGTACAAAAGTTTCCTAGGCAACAGTTAAAACCTAGTACGCATGTATAACAATAGATATGAAGAATGTTACAGTAACATCTGTTGCTTATTATTCAAACACTATATTCCTGTAAGATTTAACCTATCTATTGGTAAATACAACATTAATTTGCTACCTACAATTAAAAGCACGTCTCTAATATTAATTCAAGTTTGAACATGTCATGCCAATATGCAAAGTCCTGGTCTTTAGAGAGAACTTTTGAGAACTTGCACTATTTCCAGAATTCTCTGGTTTGATGTGTCATTGAAATGATACACACAGTGTTCATAGAATCATAGGGATGGAAGGGACCTCACGAGGTCATCTAGTCCAACCCCCTGCTAAAAAGCAGAACCACTCCCACTAAATCGCCCCAGCCAGGGTTTTGTCTAACCGGGCCTTAAAAATCTCCAAAGATGGAGATTCTACCACCTCCCTAGGTAACCCATTCCAATGCTTCACCACCCTCCTAGTGAGAAAGTTTTTCCGAATATCCAACCTCGACCTCCCCAGCTGTAATTTGAAACCATCGCTCCTTGTTCTGTCCTCTGTTACCCTCGAGAACAGCCTACCTCCCTCTTCTTTGGCGCACCGCTTCAAGTAGTTGAAGGTTGCTATCAAATCTCCCCTCAGTCTTCTCTTCTCTGGACTAAATAAGCCTAGTTCCTTCAGTCTCTCCTCATAAATCATGTGCCCCAGCCCCCTAATCATTTTTGTTGCCCTCATCTGGACTCTTTCTAATTTGTCCACATCCTTTCGGTAGTGGGGAGCCCAAAACTGGACACAGTATTCCAGATGCGGCCTGACCAGTGTCGAATAGAGGGGAATAATCACATCCCTCGATCTGCTGGCAATACTCCTACTGATGCAACCTAATATGCCATTGGCGTTTTTGGCAACAAGGGCACACTGTTGGCTCATATTCATCTTCCCGTCCACCATAACCCCCAGGTCCTTCTCTACAGCGCTGCTACTTAGCCGATCGGTTCCCAGCCTGTAGCAGTGCATGGGATTTTTTTGTCCTAAGTGCAGGACTTTGCACTTGTCTTTGTTGAATCTCATGAGGTTTCTTTCAGCCCAGTGTTCCAATTTGTCCAAGTCTCCCTGGATCCTGTCCCTGCCCTCCAGAGTATCTACCATTCCCCCCCAACTTGGTGTCATCCGCGAACTTACTAAGCACGCAGTCTATTCCATCATCAAGATCATTAATGAAGACGTTGAATAGAACCGGCACCAGGACCGACCCCTGGGGCACTCCACTCATTACCGGTTGCCAACCAGACATCGAGCCATTGATTCCTACCCGCTGAGCCCGTTGATCTAACCAGTTTTCGATCCACCTTACGGTCCACTCGTCCAACCCATACTTCCTTAACTTGTCGATGAGAATGCTGTGGGAAACTGTATCAAAAGCCTTGCTAAAGTCAAGGTATACCACATCAGCGGCTCTTCCCTCATCCACAAATCCAGTGATCTCATCATAGCAGGAAATCAGGTTGGTCAGGCACGATTTGCCCTTGGTGAATCCATGTTGACTGTTCCTGATCACTCTATTTTCCTCCAAGTGTTTCAGGATGGATTCTTTGAGGACCTGCTCCATGATTTTCCCAGGGATTGAGGTGAGGCTGACCAATCTGTAGTTCCCTGGATCCTCCTTTTTTCCTTTCTTGAAGAGAGATACTATATTTGCCTTTTTCCAATCCTCTGGGACCTCCCTCATTCGCCACGAGGTCTCAAAGATAATGGCCAGCGGCTCTGCAATCACTTCCGCCAACTCCCTCAGCACCCTCGGATGCAGTTCATCCGGCCCCATTGACTTGTGCACAGCCAATTTCTTTAAGTGTTCCCTAATCTGACTTTCCATCACTGAGGGCCGCTCTCCTCTCCATTCCATGTTACCCCGTGTAGTAGCCTGGGAGCTGGCCCTCCCTGTGAAGACTGAAGTAAAAAAAGCATTGAGTACTTCAGCCTTTTCCGCATCATCCACCACGAGGATGCCTGCCCCATTCAGTAGGGGACCTACACCACCTCTGATCCTTTTCTTGTTTCTGATATACTTATAGAACCCCTTTCTGTTATCCTTCACATCTCTTGCTAGCTGCAACTCCAATTGTCCTTTGGCCTTTCTGATTTTATCCCTGCAGTCCCGAGCAATATCTTTGTATGCCTCCCTTGTCATCTGTCCAAGCTTCCACTTCTTGTAAGCTTCCCTTTTATGTTTCAGCTCCCCACAGAGTTCCCTGCTAAGCCATGCTGGTCGCCGTCCACATTTGCTGTTCTTTCTGCACATCGGAATGTTATCTTCCTGTGCCTCCTGGGTTCTAAAAGCTGTCTGTGTTGGTCCCAGTATATTGAAGAGACAGAGTGAATGAGATAATATCTTTTATTGGATCAACTTCTCTTGGTGAGAGAAACAAGCTTTCAAGCTACACAGAGCTTTTCTTCAGGTCATTGGGATGATATGCACAATCAGCAGTTTATATCATGTAATGCAATGCAGTATGTCTGTGTAATGGGCTTGAGTCATCTGATTATTAAAAGCCAACATTTATTTGAGAGAGAGAGTTTTTTAAGCTAATAGTAGATCATGATTTTTCTAATGTTGGGCAAAAATAGCTGCTAAGCCTTTTGTTGGTAACTGACCAGCTTACTCTTGCCGTTCATGGATTGGCTGGGTAGAGGGGGAGGGGGAAGTTGGGGGGAATCAGCCATGCTCCCAAGCTGGACAGATACCTTACAATAGCATGGGAAGTTTCCATCGGGGGGAAAAATGAGTATTCTAAAGAAGGATAACTACAGCAAGTACTTAGTTATTTAGTTATGCTTCATTACTTGTACTGAAAGAGATGCTGAAATAGGAAACAGTTTCTGTTCAGCTTTTCTCCATCCTTTTATTTTGCTCCATTTATTTTTTTCATGCATATAAGCTTTTGCATTGTTTTTAGTTTGACCCATGTGGGCTAATTTTTGTCTGGTACATAATGTATAAAGTGAAAATAGTTCAGATTATTAATTTTTTATCCTAATTTTAATTTTTTAAAAGATCAGGGAACAGCAGGAGGCAGGTTGAAAGAAATCCCATGGATACTTAAATATTCCCATGTTGTGGGGATCCCATTCTGGCACCCCCATATTTAAAAGGTACAATGATAACTTGATCCTGCTATTTATTAAATCTATAATCATGGATGATTTCATTTCTCGCAGATATACTGGCTCAATATGGAAGTGATTATATCAGAGGTCCATGCCCAATTGACATAAGAATGTAAAATAAATGCTAAGAGCAAAATATTTTTTGTTGCAAACTTATGAAAGGGAAAATGCTAATAAAGTACCCATTGTTAAAAGTTTTTGGATGAACTGGAAAAAAAATTGCACACAGTTGTAAAGTCTATAGAGCTGCTTTTAAATATGAATTAATCTAGTTTTGGAATGGCACAGCATGTTAAGAATGGAACTCTAAGTCTAAAACTAAAAAAATGAAATTACATCACGATTGGGTGGCTCATCAGTGGCAAGGCAAAATGTCTTCTTCATTGTTGGACCAATTAAAGTGAAACGCTGGTGAAGTGCTTGATTCTAATTCATGTGCTACTATAATTGTGATGATCTCACAGAAATATGTATTCATTTTCCAGGCCTCTCTGCTTGAAACAAGGCACATTTGACAGCCTTTAACACTTTAAAATGATCTTCTCACTCTGGTTACTCTAAAGATGTTTCCAGTTTTTTTCTTAAATAATATTTCTTTAGTATTCCCTGTACTTTACTGGGCTAGATCCTCAGTGGGTGTAAATCAACATAATTTTATGCATTTCACTAGAGCTACACCAGCTGAAGATTTGACCTACTATCAGGAATGCCTTGGGAACAGTGCAAATATGGAGAGAATATTATATAACTATGGAGGTTAATCAGAATAGTTTTGAAGGGCAATATGTTGCAGAGATGTACAGTACTGAAGAACTATTGTAATGATCACCCCTTTTCTCCTGCAAATAAAATATATAGTACTATAGAAGGACCTCTGAGATTTCTCAAGTTTGGCCCTGTTTATGTAGCCATGGCAGAACTGGGCCACATCACTAAGAGTAATACTGTCTTTAGCTCATTTTAGCAAGGACTACAGGACCCACAAGTAATTTGGTTCTCATTTCCATACTTTATATCGAATCTGACTTGAATTTCTTAACTTGCAACAAGTTTCTTACAATACTCATCTTATTTCAGTCCCTTTTCTCTGCATTTATGAATTTTTCATATTGAAACTGTAGATAAGCCATCATGGGGGCATTTTTCTGAGTAGGTAAAATAAATGGGATTGTGTGCTGAGGTAATGGTTCAGTGTCCCTTATACGTACAGCTATATTAGGACTGGTCTTTCCACAAATGTGCTGAATTGTCTGGAGGGCTCAAGCCTGAGTCTTTCCCTATCACTTCCTTCTCAAGCTAGTCACTGATTGACCTTGCCAATTTCATATTGCCTCTAATGCAACTGCAATGGTTACAGAGAATCTGCAGCTTCTGGAATGGTAAATGAGGTTTATACAGAATCTGGATAGGCATTATTATATTTTGGGGTACAATCCAGATCACCAAGAGATTGTGTAAGTGTCTCCCCATAATCCTAGATGTCTTAAATGCTCAGCTTCAGTGGCTCACAGCCACGACACCACCAGACAATCGTGAAGTATCCTGAATGTTTCTGTGCTCCTCCCACAATCTGCCACAACACAACAACCCCACCTGGGTTTTCCTCAGCATTGGTAACAACTGGCAAGATGACACTTATGAACTTCCAGTCTCAAATTTCCTCAAAACTGTAGGCCATAAAGTGTCCAGCCCTCTCCTGGACCACTCAGAGAAATAATGTTTCTTTGCTCTTTTAAAGGGACAATACCCACAAGCTTGCCACATTTACTGGAGCTAACAATTGCTGCAATTCAAACATAGCACTGTGTTGGTCTAGATTAAAATCAAACAAGCTTATTATGAAGACATGAATTAAGTGATGCCAAGTAAAAGAAATAAAGGTAAAGATGATTACAAGCAAAGAAAAATTGAACATGCATCTAAAAGTCTAAAACTTATCTAGCAAGGCACCATCTTCAGTTAAGATGATTTCGCTCAGCATGGCTGCCTGTCTCTCAATCCGGACCTTTCACAGAAGTACAGTGTACTGGTTCTCCTTGTTTTCTCAGGTGAAGTATGTTGATGGAGACTTTTTCTGTCTTTTATATTCCTAAACTATTGTCTGGGGATTCAGTGTCCTGTGTTAATTCTCTGTCTCTCAAGTTCAGGCTCAAGTCAACCTGCAGTGACTTGCTTGATATCTTTGTTTGCAGTGAATATGTCAAGTAAGAGAAACCTGCATTCCTTTGTTTAGTTCTGATCTGGTTACCCCCTTTACCTAGCCAAGGCTCTCTCCTTAAACTTGGGCTATTAGCATTATACATAGAAAATTTATAATTTCACATATAAGATTAACACATGCATTTTACAATTATATTAATGACCAGTGTGCTATTAATTTTCAAATGTTACCATAGCAAACATACCATACAGACATCTTTGGACTACTGTGAGGGATATGAGTACAGGGTTGCGTGGTGGTGTAATTATGTCACACACATGCGTACCATACCCACAACCACTGGTTACTGTTCACATTGAAAATTCATGCATATCTGATGGGGAGAAAGCAGTGCAGCTTGCAATCCTTATGCTGGAACATTTTTCCTTCCTGACTGCTATTTTGAATTCTTAGGAGAAGATCTGGCCCAATATATTCAGGGCCTGATCCAAAGCACATAGAAGTCAATGGAAACACTTCCACTGACTTGATTCGGCTTTGGATCATTTGCGTAGCCAGTGCCATTTCCTAGCAGAGCAGTTAGAATTCTTATAAGGAGCTCAAACCATTTAATGTTCTATAATATATTTAATTAAACTGTCGATTACCCACTATAACATTTAAAATATTGAAATGACAAATTGTGAGAAATGCAGGGGGAGGGGGAATATGTAACAGTTATGTGAAAAATTAAGCAGTTGGAAGAGGGATTTTGGCTTGCCCCAATTGGCAGGGAAAAAATTCATACATTCTCAACCCTCTTCAGTGAGTAACTGCAGAAAGAATAGAAATCCCAGATTTACTGTGCACTGCATGTTTATGTGCTGAATGGTATTCAGTTCTATAAGCTGTAACAGAAACTTCTTTTGGTAGGTCTTTCATCTCTATAAACAGCTTACTGCAGCCATCCCAGTTAATTTTATTAGTGGCACTCGGACATAAATCCAGGGACGTAGCAGCTTAAGAGCACATTTGCACCAAATGACTGTGTTGGGAATTCTAATCTCTATCAGAGATGCTCAGGAGGGGCATCTACTTTCTTCTTATGTCTGAATATCTTTTAAAATTATTTTGAGCATTAGTGAGCCATGTCAAAGGAATATAGGGAGAAATGGCAGGAGGAGAGGAACAATGCCACTTGACAAAGCCTCTTTCCAATTCACTTGAGCCTGTTCACTTACTTCATCTGGCTACTAAATATCAAGCTTTCCCAATCCACCCTAGCACAAACTAGGGTTGTATTTGTTGGTAGTATTTGTTGATCTGTAAACTAAAATATTGCATCCCTGTGATTCTTGGAATGTGAGATAAATTACTTTCTTAAACATACTCTGAAAACCAAAATGTACATGGCCAGTTTACCTTGGATTACACCCAAGATCCATCTCATGCGTAGTATAGTAGACCAAGCGATTCTGCATGTACCCCAGGACTATGTCATGCTGTCCTCACAAACTCACTCTCCCTCACTGCCAGTCTGTTGCCATTGGGACAATATTAATTCCAATTGATTTTTTTTGCAGTATTTTATGCAGCTCCCAGATTTTCAGTGTGCTGCAGATTTTGTAACTGAAAACACAAAGATGCATCCTACCAGGTATTGTGGCAGGAGATGGGAGAGAGGGAACTGGCAGTTCTGACAGCTAAGTAAGTGATAGCTGGTGTTTTAGGCACCAAAGAAGATGTGGAAGCTGGGTTTTTTTGGAAAGCAGGTGGCAGTTGAGACCTTCGGTCGGCACTGGGGAAACAGTGTGTTTCTTTTTTTTCTCCCAATTTTGGGCAGGGCAGATGCAATGTTTAATTCAGTAGGCTGAATTCTCATCATATCCTACCCCAGCAAACCTTAAAAACACTGCTGTCAAACTGCACCTCATTCCAGTACTCTGCCACTACATCAGACAATAGCCAGTAATGATGGCTCAGCACATTCGCTTGATGCTGCTTCTAAAATTATCAACGGTAAAACTCTGAACAACGTAGGTATAAAATGTTATGAAGCCTCAGAGTTGATATCAAGTGAGATGATTTCAAGCTGTTTTCATTAGTTTGCCTTTGCTTCACATTTTGAAAGTTATCTTTGCATACATAAAAGCTAGAGATGTAGTTTTCTTTAAACAAAAGTTTAACTTCAGGAGCCCATTCATGTGGCAAATTTAAAGAGAAGGAAAATTATGTGGTAGTTTGCATGTCAATATAATAAAATTATATCCATGAAGAAGCCACTTGAGCTAGATTGCATGAGGTATAAGTTAAAGTAGCATTTATGAGGCCGCTTTCAGAAACAATTTGTAAAGGGATGTGTATATTATGAATGGTAAATTATTGAGAAATATAGATTTATTGTAGTTATTCATTAACATGAACCTCAAAAATTTTTGTCACTTCTTGAAATAGGACACTCCCCATGAGGTCTGACTTCTCTCAATCACAGAACTCACATCCCACCATAGTCCACCAGATCCCAGGTTAGGAGACATTCATGTTTGTGTCGACCTGTACTTGTCCTAGGTGTGGTGAGGAGATTGACTCAGGTTATAGATGGATGGTGTGAGTGTGGTTGGTTTGGATGGTCTTTTCAGAGATTCTTTTTAATGTCTTAGTGACATCCTGTAAGTGACTATTATTTGTGTTTTAGTCTTGATATGTTCTCACCTCAGAACTCTGAATAGGTGCAATGTAGATACTCTAAATAAAAGAATAAATAATATACAAGGCTATGCTGACTAAATATACTGAGCTATAGCATCAACAAAAAGATTTTATAATTTGATGAAGGAATTCTAAGCTTAATTGTATATTTATGATCTGATTATACCAACATGAGGCTTTATTCAAAGTTCATATTTGTCTAAATTATTTATTGACTCCATTTTCAGAAGCTAATTTGATTAGATAACCAAAATTTTCTTTTGCCTTAGCTTTTTCTTACCTATACCTAGAATGGACAAGAAAAAAATCTCAGTCCCAAATTTTTATAATGCTCAAATCTTCCTTGAGCATTGATTATGCTTTTTTGCTGTGAGTCCTGTTAATAAGACAGTAAATATTAGATGGAATTTATTCAACTAAATAGCTGCTGTCCACAGTTATGGCATTTATGAGTTTCAAATATTGGAAGAAAACTTGTCACAGGTTTCGGAGAGTGTGAAATATATGTACCTGCTATACAAGATCTGTGTGTCTGATGCAAGGGTGGTAGTAAGTGCATATTAGCCATTACCTATAAAAATTATATAGGTAGACTACAGATAAATGGAAAGGATTTAAAAGTCAATTCTGAAGTGCTACTTCTGCTTCCATAAAATAAGCCTGCTTTAAATTGATTCTTGTAGCATGCCCATCACCTGATATCTGAGTCAGATCTGTTGATAGATGCCTCCGAGAATAATTTTCATAACCCTTCTGGGCCTGGTGCATCGTCATCAGCCTAGCCTTGTATATGGTGGTATGATCAGAGGGAACGGGAGCTGATGATGCAAAGCAATGACAGAAACTTAGTAAGAGCCAAGGATGGGAGTTTCAGAAGTTTCTAAGACATTTAGGGGCCCAAGTCCCATTGAAAGTTACCGAGTATGTGCTCATATATTACTTAGAAGCTTTTGAAACTTCCATTTCTAATTCTCATCTGTGCCCAATGTCTGCTGGGCACAGCAGTGAGGGCTGGACTCAAATGAACTGGCTGTGTGGCTTCCTGTTTTGGAGGCTAGCTCTGTGTTCTTCCGTGCTCTGTTTGGCTTTAAAGTAGGCTGGCTGGCACAATGGCCCAGAGAGGCCATTGTGCCACCTGAGGATAGCAAGGTACTAGCATTCCAGCCACACTCTCTTGTCTTGCCCCAACACTCTCCTTCATCAGGACCTGTAAGACTATGCTGTATGAATTAACTTTTGTTCCTTGTATGCCAGCTGGGGAGATCAGGGTCAAGACACAACTGCCAGGGCTGTCCTGAGGGAGAGGCAGGGCCTAGAGCCAACTGGCCTGTCAGGGCCCTCACCCCCCCACCATGCTTGGGGGGAGCAGGGTTGGCCAGGCTCTGTGTTTCTGCCTCGCATCTTGCCTTTGGCTTGCCGCCGAAGGCAGAAGGTGGCGGGGGGCACACAGCAGTAGGGGTGCCCATAGAACTGCAGGGCCCTGGACAGTCGCCAAGCTCACCCTCTCCTACAGATGGCCCTGCATACTGCAGCAGTCCTGGAAAACATGCACAGCTAGTGCTGTGCCTATTCTGTATTGAGAACTTCTCTCCAAGACCCTGTCTGACTTCTGCCATGCCTTCCGCTCACATGAGTATAGAAAACACAGAGTACTTTCCTGAGAACCGAAATAATTAGAAAGAAAAGGAAACGTATTGGACATTGTTACAAAGTGAAACCAAAGGTGTCTTCTGCAAAGCAGCTGAGCTTTTTCATTACATCGAAAACTCTTTTAAATAAAATACTGAGAGGCAAAAGTAGTGTTTAACACACCTGGTGTTACTGACTATGAATAAAACGATAGTCATTCTGAAATACTGTTAAGTGGGTGAATGTATTAATAATGGCTACCTCTACTTGTGAGCAAAATGTGGTGGTGGTGGTAAAAAAGCAAACCCCCAACCAGAGAGAAGGGTATATTGAGAGAGCAAAATATTTCCTAGAGATTTTTGGGAGTCTTGTGCTTTTTCTGTAGATGTAAACAGAATTGTCCCACCTGTTAAGCTGCAAAGCCTGCCTGGAAAATGCATCCTCCAGACAAATTCTAACACTTGAAATTGAGTTTCAGGATGGCATAAGCCAGCACAGCTAGACAGCATATCTATGGATTCTGCTTTCTTTTCATCATAGAAAACCTAAAGCTAATCCAGAGGGACACAAAGGACAGATTTTTTCCTTTGCTTTTAAATAATATGAAAAACTATTGTAGTAAACAGTCTAAAAAATGACACCAACCTCTTGATCCCTGTCCCCCAAGCCAACAATGGCATCCATTCATTCCTTAACCTGATTTCTTTTTCTACTCTGCTTAATAGGGACCATGCTCGGATTGCAGTCTACTTCAGTCAACGCTTTTAAAAACTACTTGTTTCAGCATTTTGCTACTTTATAATCAACCATGAAGCCTACCAAATGTAGTCTTATATATCATATGCTGCACATTTTACTTATCATTAACCACTGCCCTATTTCCCAATAATGAATTCTAAATATTCTGCATGCAGAGTGGATAAAATACTAGCTTTCTTTTATCTTGGAGAGTAGCCTCTATAAAAGGTGCAGTCTTCCATGACTCTTACTCATGGTTAGAAATTGACTGAAATTTGAGATAGCTGGTAAATGCTAATGGCCAGAGACAGTTTTTTAAACTAGAAATCTTTACTTTTGCTACAGAAATTTCCATTCCCTACACAACTTCCCCTCATCTTTTTCAATTGTTCCCCC
Organism: Pelusios castaneus; assembly: GCA_007922175.1. Lineage (NCBI taxonomy): Eukaryota > Metazoa > Chordata > Testudines > Pelomedusidae > Pelusios > Pelusios castaneus. Next base: position 5,614,974 of record ML685789.1, on the reverse strand, counting down.
TGAAAGTAGTTTCTGCTAATCTGTTCCATTTGAATTCTGCAGAATCCTTATCACTGCACATATACAGCCCCCATTCCTGGGTGATTTGAGTGGTGGAAAAGAGACAAAGGTTGAAAATCCTGAAAAGTGAGTGAGCGCTGCAGGTCCGTAGTTTTTGCATTTTATTTAATAAGAGAAATTGATAATTCAGAAGTATCAGTAGGATATTCTTGCTGCACATTTTTTTTTTTTAAATCCCTTTTAGAAAGGTAGGCCCTGGTCTTCCACTCCCCTCTGGATGAGTGAAGCAGCACAAACATGGCTTTTTTCAAGTCGCAGATTTCAAGGCCAGAGGTCCCATCTGACCTCTTGTATAGCACAGGCCACAGAACGTCCCCAAAATCATTTTTAGAGCAATTCTTAACTTAAAAATTGCCAGGTGTGGAGAATCCACCACGAATCTTTGTAAATTGTTCTCTAGTGCTTAATTATTCTCACTATTAAAAATTTAATCTTTGTTTTCAGGCTGAATTAATCTAGTTCCAACTTTCAGACTTTGGATCATATTATAGGTTTCTCTGCTAGATTGAAAAGCCCATTTGTTCTCCATGTAGTTTCTTACAGACTGTAATCAAGCAATCTCTTAACATATTTTTTATTAGATTAATGAGCTCAATCTATTTATCTTATCACAATAAGGCAGTGGTTCTTAACCTGGGGTGCACGCACCCCCGGGGGTGTGAGATGCCCTTTCTGGGGGTGCAAGACATGCCAGAATTGTTTAGAAGGTAAATCATCGAAAACACAAATTAAGCACAAGCACGTAAGTACAACTACCTTGTTTCATCAAACCTATGTATTTATTAACATTATACATTTTTAAACGATTACTGTAATATACAAACAATTTTTTTTTCAAGATTTTAAGCTAATTGTAGTGACCTACTTCAACAATTTTTGATAAGGAGTGTGAGAACATATTTGAGAACCAAAGGGGGGCAGGCTGCAGTAAAGTTTAAGAACCACTGCTATAAGGCATATTTTCTTGTGACCCTTTGAACTCTCTTCAATTTGTCAACATCATGGGTTTGTTTGTTTTTTTTTTTTAAATTGTGAACATCAGAATTAAACACATTATTCCAGCAGCAGTCACACCAGTGCCAAATACAGAGGTAAAACAGCCTCTCTACCTCTTATTTGAGGTTCCCTCTGTATGCTTCTATTATGTTTATGCACCCCCTGTTTGTTCATTAGTCCTTTTAGCATGGCACTGGCATGTTCATGTTTAGCATGTTCAGTTGATTACCAAGCATGACCCCCAAATCTTTTTCAGAGTCTCTGCTTCCCGCAGTAGAGCCCTCCCATTCTGTAAGTATGGCCTATATTCTTCGTTTGCTTGTGCCCATTTTGTGCCAAGCAATTCAAATCACTCTGCAGTATTGGTCTATCTTCTTCTTTGTTTACCGCTCTCCCAGTTTTTGTGTCATCTGAAAACTTTATCAGTGCTAATTTTACATTTTCTTCCTGGTCATTGACAAAAATGTTAAATAACATAAAGTCAATAACAGAACCCTGAGGAATCTCACCAGCAACATACCCACTTGATGATCCACTTTTTACAGTTATATTTTGAGTCTTATCAATGTAGCCAACTTTTAATCCATTTCAGGTGTGTCGTCTTAATTTTATTGCATTGTAGGGTTTGTTTGTTTTTTTAAATCAAAGTGGCATGCTTTATGTCAGCATTGCCTTACAGAAGTTTAAGGCTATTACATCAACACTGACAAGTTCCAGAAGGGTAGCCGCATTAGTCTATTTCAGCAAAACAAACAAGGAGTTCTGTGGCACTTTCAAAGACTAGCTAGCAGTCTGTCCCTTCAGATGTGTTTGAATTAATCTAGTGACCCGCCCTTCTCTGTATCTTTATATTTACAGTTGATATGCTATATTTTCCATTTCACTCATCTGACAAAGTGGGATTGTGCCCATGGAAGCTATAACTAACTAACTAACTAACTAACTAACTAACTAACTTTGTTAGTCTTTAAAAGTGCTACAGAACTCCTTGTTTGTTTTACATCAACACTATTATCTTTTCAAAGGGGTAGCAGTGTTAGTCTAGCAAAAAACAACGAGAGTCCTGTGGCACCTTATAGACTAACAGATTTTCTTCGGTATAAGCTTTCGTGGACTATAACCCACTTCGTCAGATGTTAGTCTAGTTTAGCAAAAGAAGAAAGGAGTCTTGTGTCTCGTGTTTTGCTGAACTAGACTAACACAACTATCACTTTGGAACATGTCAACATACAAGTGACTGAATAAAGCCATATGAAGTGGAAATCCATCAACTACATGAAACAACTCGCTCAGATCCAGACAGACATCATCTTCCTTTCCAAATGCAAACAATTGAACATTATACCTAACTGACTGAAAGTAAAAAATCTATTACAATCAACATATTACACAGAATACAGTGATAGATTGTCACACACACTCAAAGAAACTAAGAAACCACCTGATCAGCATCCTGTACAAGAAACAGAAGATTAAAAATGAACTCTCAACACCTGAAACTCTCATACATAGCCAATCTACAACACATACTTCCTTGTGGCTGGACTTCACAAAAAAGAGAAAAACCACCTACAACTTTAAAGTGCCACAAGACTCCTTTTTTGTTGTTATTGTACTATTATCTTTGTCAACCAAACTTGTAACCTCATCAAAAATATATCAAGTAGCTTTGACAGGATCCATTTTCCATTCCATTAATGAGCCCTGTGAGGAATTCCTTTATATAGGGGAATATTCTGGTGGCATGAGGCCACCATAGCAGCTTTTACACCTACAATCAGATTTACAGCATATGTCCAAGGACAAAGGAGCTGTAGCTATTCCCTGGAAATCCTGGAATGGTCCTTTCAGGATAGTGATAACAGACTTAAGATAAGGCAGCCTTCAGCCTACTCTGTTTTACGTCAAGGATCAAGCCAGTATCTAGGATCAGGACATTACAACAGTGGTTTAAAGCTAGCTTTGTCCTCTGTGACCTTCAGCATTGAGCACAACTTGACTGATCTAGTGAATACTGGCTGTAATGCCTAGGGCATATGTCCTGATGACAAGAATAAGTTAGGTGGTGCCATAGTGAAATTATCTTCTCAGTGTGATTATGCATAAGGATAGCAGAATTTAGCCCAACACACAAATATAACCTGAAACAGCATTGTCTTTAGCAAATCACCCTACAACATATACCTCTTTATAGAGTATACTTTAGATGACTAGTTTTTATTTCTGCTCTATTTAATTGACCGCTATGATGCTAAAGGGAATGTCTTAATCACAATTTCCACTTCAGGAATTTGATCAGCAGTGGGAGCATGTGATGAGATCATTTCTTGTTCCAAACAAATCTTAAGCAAATGGTTTTCTCCTAGGAAAAAATAATTGACGAACCATAAGTGAGAAAAATCATGGGCATAGCCCTCAAAGAGCCATGAGGTAGGTTTTTTGCACAGGAAGATGAATGTAAAGAGGGCTTTGTGTAAATGAGTATAAGGCCAAGGCATAGAAATATATATATATATATATATATTTCTCCCAAACCTCAAATTCTTGATTCAGTTATTTTTATCCCAGTTAAAAAAAAATAGGGTTCATTAGCAGTATGTTCCTGAAACCAACAGCAAAAATATATATTTAAAAAAAAAGAAGAAGAAGAAAATTTGGAGTAAAACTTTGCATTCAGGTTAGATTATTCAAGAAAGCAAATGGTATTTATCCCTCCTCAGCTACAGAAAAATATAGGGAGCTGGCATATGCATCTTATTCCCCCTGTAATGACCCTCTCTTATTCTGAAGATGTGATGATTTTTATATCCAATTTCCACAGTAAATTTTTATTGTTAATTTTGTGTAGCAGTAAGCATAGAAGTTACTCTTTACATAGCGTAAAACATAGCAGCTATTGTGGTGTTTATCATCCATGAAGCTCATTTCACATCTCATCTGATATATGAATGAAATATGAAAATAATTATGCTTTTCTAGTATATCGGAGTTAGAATGGCTTACAATTAAACTGAACGGCTGGGGCAATTTTCAGTCTTCTGGGTTCTAAGATCAGTTATCAGCAAAAAACAAGAAAAATGCCCCTCCATACACAGGTCCAAATTTCTGTAATGGTATATTTCTCACATAAACTCATGCTGAGTCTTAATATATTGAAAGAACATGTTTTTTTGAGGGTTTTTTTTCCTATATAGTATCTAATTTAATGGTTTGGAATAGTTAGACAAAGTCAGATGGGAAATAAAGTGTGATTTTTTTTTAACAATAGGAGTAATTAGCCATTGGGAAAACTTAGCAGGAGTTTTGGTGGATTCTCATGGCTCCCACTGGTTACATCAAGAATGGACATTTTTTCTAAAAGATCTGCTTATTTTAGGGATTCTTTTAGGGAAGTTCTGCGGCCTGTCATACAGGAGGTCAGATTTGATGATCACAAGTGTTTCACCTAACTTTAGAACCAAAGAATCTATAAATACTAGCTATGAGGAGGAAAACAATAATTAAAATGATTGCCTCTTAGCCTAGCAACAAATCACAAGCTGGCCAGATTTTGATACTCTGAAGCACAGTGAGAAGTACCTTATTCCAAGTATTCCTGATAAACTTAATGTGACTGCTGAAGTAATATACCGTACTGCTTAAAGTGAGAAGTTCATTCCTGTAGAGAATACAGTTAATTTAGCTCCACTGAGGTGAAATCTTGATATATTGATGATGTTCAGGTGTCTATAGTGTCTATGTGGTGGGTACCAGAGCTATGGTTTCACCTGAGGTGGTTTTCTGTACATTGAGGAAAAGGTGTAGTTGATTCTATTTTTAATTTTTGTGTTGGATGCCTGTCATTTTTATGATTGTTTCGGATTTCTTTCATAATTTCCAGGTAACTTTCCTGTTTTTTTAAACTCCAATGCGTGGGAGCATGTGATGAGTGGCATCGGCTGGATTTATGGTTTATTACAACAATCCTTTTCCTACTAACCCCTTTCTTTTTGTCCTATGACTACAGAGATGTTAATGTGCAACTTTATATTGAATGATCACTTACAGTATGTGCAAACTACTTAAGCTAAGGCTTAAGCAATCTGCTCCATTTTGCTCTGACATCATGAGTCTTTTCCCAGACCTCTAGAAGAGTTCTGTGTGCCTTGAAAACTTCTCTTTCATCAACAGAAGTTGGACCAATAAAAGATATTACTTCACCTACCTCTCTTACCAGTACTAGAGTTTGGTCCAATGGTATCTGGGGGTTGGAAGGGAAATGTGATAAAAGTCTAATTTTGTATCATGTTGCCTCAGAGAAGGTAGATATTTTGAAAAGAAACAAATTGTGGCACACTGATCCACTGGAGTATGGGCAGTAGATGCAGAAGGAAAATGAACACACCATCTCAAAACAAAAACCTAAGGTTGTACAATCAGAGTGGAATTTAAGATAAGAATGGTAAAGTCAGGCAATGAATAATTACCTAAGGAATTTTTGTGAGTTGTTTTTTTAGATGAAATGAAGAACTTGGACATTTTTTGTCTGCCTGGGAGCAGAAAGGGCTTTATTTCTGACATGACTTCCTCGTAAACATAGTCATTATAGCTCAATCCATTATAACTCTGAAAATTATTAGCTCCTGAGGGCATCTCTTTGATGAAGTTTAGAAAGTCCTTTGAAAAGTCTGTAAGAGCACTTTATGGTTCACTTTATAGGCTTCAGATTATAATTCTAGTGCCAGTGTGGTAAAGAATATTAGGAGAACTGATTTGGTTGCATGCCTAAGAATATCTTAACCAAGAGAGCTAAGGCTTGCCTTTATGTCTTTCTACGTGTCTGTTATACATCAAAGGAACATTGTGGTTGTGCTACAAATCAAGAAAAGTCACACTTATGGGTAAGATACAATACCTGAGTTCTAACATTAGCTAAGGCACAATGTCTCATTAGAAATCATGAAGAAGCTCATACTGCAATCCTTACTTTAAAATATCTCCACTGGGCCAAATTCACCACAAGGCCATAGGGGTACAACTCCATATGCTATGACATTGCTGAACTGGTTCCACGGTTTAAATGTTTGACATCACTGGAGGATTTGCGTGACTAAGGATTCCAGGAGCTGAGCTTTGATGTTGCAGGACAAATATGTTGTCTATCAATTAGCCTGTGATTCTTTATATTTCTTTCTTTCACAGAAAAATCAGTTACTTTACAGTGATTTTTGTTCAGGTCAGATTTTGTTCTAAGCTAATTGATATGGGTTTGATGTAATGTCCACTGAACTCTGTGTGGGAGTTTTACCATTGATTTCAATGGGCTATAGATCAGGTACAATGGGAGTCTTTAGGGAGGACTTCTGTGAAAGCTTAGAGAGATGTAAAATATTCTAGAAGTATAGTTATTGCATTGATAAAGAGGCAGGGGTTTATTTATAAATAATGAACTAAATTCTGACTTGTGCTAACAATGGTCGAACTGGATGGCTATGTCTACACTTGCAAGTTAGGTTGACTTAAGGAGGCTTAAGTCGACCTAACTTAGACCTTGTCCACACTAGCCTTTCATTAAGTCAGTTTAAGAAATTCCTTAAGTCGACTTAATGAAAGCTAAGGTCAACCCAATAAGAACCACTGGTTAGGTCGACCTAACCCTTAAGTCGACTCTTTCGTCCTAAGCACAGTGTGGACGCTTAAGTCCACTTTATTAGGTTGACCTAAGGGCACTTAGGTCAACTTGCTACGTCCCCGTTCAGGGAAACCACTTCGTTAAGTCAACTTAATAAGGTCGACTTTAGGTTGACTTAAACTCAACCTTATTAAGTTGACTTAACAAAATTGACCTAACTTTTTCTAGTGTAGTCATAGCCTATGAGTGTAAGGCAGTGCACAATCTGGCCAATGACTTCTTTTACAGATTAAAATCATCTTTTTAAAACACCTAGATTAAGGTGGAGGCAATTCATCCATAAAAAAATAGCCATGGACATCTGTGTGCCACTCACCCCAAAGGTCACAGATGATGGCTACACAATTCAGGAAAACTTATTAAATAGAAAAACTTGCCTGAAGTACATAGCAAAATAAAATAAAATTGAGAAGGTGTGGAGTTGAATGTGAACTGGAGAGCACATACTTGGATTCTCAAGTTTTTTTAGCCATTTGTACTTAAAGCAGTGTAGCAAACTGGAGTTATTTAAGCTTTACATTGGAATTAATCTCCTTAGTCTTTGGTAGGGAGAGAGAGACTCAGTATCCTGTGATCTTGTCAATTAATATTTTTATATAAAAGCAAAACAAAAATAAGTTTGAGGAACTGAATGAGGCAGGCGTCACTTGATGGCTAGTTCTGATTGTGTTTACAACATATATTCTGGAAATCCATAAACATTTACTACTCTTTCCTGGTCGATAGACTCTTCCTAAGCTCAGCCAGGGAAAAGGCATTTTTGCATTCATTTGTTCCCACCTGCTGTGAAAATGAGAGATGATTCTGTACAAGTAATGTACTGATCACCCAAAGAAAGTGTAGTAAGGTTGTATATTATGCTGTGACTATCAATATGCTTTCTGAAGTTGTAACGACCAATTATTCAATCAAGATTTGTTTCAGTGGAATCACAAGGATGTTCTGTTCAGTGATTAGAATTCATGTGCCCAGAGGAAAACAGGTTAGGCGGCTGATTGCCAGTTCCTCTGAACAGCCACAGGATCTTAGTCTCCTCTCATTTATGCCCTTTTTTCATTATATTGAATGGAGTTCAGATCCTACACCAGAGTCAGGATAATCGGTTCTACAGTTTATATGCTCTATAGCACTTTTACAAAGAATCCTAACGTCTCAACAAATCACTTTATTTGGCTGACTACAATCTAGTGAGGCCCAGCAAAGAAAGATTAATAGGTTACAAGACCACGGTGAGTCTAGGCACAAAATTTTGCTTCCAGTTATGCCCCTGTACCCTTATGAAAATCAATGAAGTCAAAGTAGTTGCATCAGTGTAGCTATACAGAGAATTTGGCCTGTTAACTCTGCGTTAGAGAAGGGAACAGCATGGGACAGCACTAATTAGGTATTCTGTGGCTGCTGAAATTGGACATTCACCTCTGCAGCTTTAGAATACAGAAAACCCATTCAGTTGTTTTAGCCAAAGAAGAGCATGAAAAGCCAACAAAACCCATTTTTATTCTTTCTTCCAAGAAATAAGGCAGCAGCTGTGATCCAACTTTATTTCTCACTCCTGAGGAACTGTGATATACAAACCCAAATAAATAAATAAATAAATAAATAAATATATATTTATCTACATTGCCAAAGTTCTAAACCTCAAAGTAGGGGGTAGTCAAGAAACTGCTGACCTAGTCTTAAGTTATAAGAACATTTTTCATATTCCCAGCCACAGGAGTACTGTAGATTTCAAAGCAGGAACATGAAGAGATACTATAAATAGAAAACAAACCATCACACAGCTGCATCCTCTCCTTCTCTTTTTTCCAAAGGAGCTTTGTAGGATTACTGCTCTGAATAAGCATTCAACAAAATAATTTTGCAATCTGTGGGTTGTATTCAGTTTTTCAATGACAAACAGCACAACCTTTATTAACAAAACTTTTTTTTTTTCAATTTCATGGAATAATTTACTCTCTGACTTTATAATAAAATGGAACTACATACGTAACAATGGGAATTCAAGTTCTAGAGGGGTAGCCATGTTAGTCTAGTTTCTCCCACAAAAGCTCATGCAGTAAATTAATTTGTTAGTCTTTAAAAGTGCCACAGGACTCCTTGTTTGTTTTAATGGGAATACAGTGGATTTTAACATTTCATCACTCATTTTTATGACAGGATAGCATACAAATTATTCTTTTGAAAAAGCACAGTAATGAGGACAGACGGGAGATCATCTTAGATGAGCCTTTAGCTCCATTAAGGTTTGAACATAATTTCTCTTAAGTAACAGTTACTTGACAAACAGGTCCCATGTATCTTTTCCTTTCCCCATTGTCAGCCAACATATTCCTAGGCACATTAAATTCTTCTTACGCTAGTGTTTCCTGTTCAAACGCAGGAGATTTCTAGAAGAATGAACGGGAAAATGCCAATGAAGATTTGCCACATAAAACTTGTATGGTCACTAGTAGCAGCAGGAGAAGCTAATTTATCTAGAGGTTCATTTTATCTGTCGCATTCAAGACCATTGAATGAATGAAATTAATCAGCACCTTAAACATGGAAGCAGCCAATCCATGTCAACCTTGCAGGAATTAAGTCATTGAAGGTTTATGGGCCAGATGATCAGAATTAGATATAAACATTTGCATGTGTCTAACAAATGCACACAGGTCAGATATTTGTGCCTGACATAGCCAGTCAGAAACTTGTGTTTCTGCATGGCTCTGTTCCCTTTTCCCCCCAAGCATGTATAATTTAAGCATGTGCTGGATACCCAGACAATTGCCCATACCTGACTGAGAATTGGCTCACTTGTTTTAACAGATTGGTGCTCAGGCATGATGATCATTCACAAACACATACAGAAACAAGGTGTTGTATTTTTGAAGAAATGGCTTCCCCTCCCCTCTTGATTCTGCAACAGCAGAAATATTCAGGGAAGGCTGTCTGCTGGGCCTTACTTCAGATTTGTTATGTGGTTCTCTCTTCTGGAACCAGCAGGATCATGGGGGGGGGGGGGGGGGGGGAAGAAAAGAGTGGGAGGGAGAAAACACCCAATGATCATCTACTTTCCAGAGACAGCAGGATCAGGAAGAGGGCTGAGAGCGGCCTCCTTCCGAGATAAAGTGGTCAGGAACCATTTTGCTGGAGGTGGAGCGCTGTCATTGTTTTTTCCTTGTTACCTCCCACCACACCAGTCTCTCTTACTGGCTTTCCAGATAACGGCTATTGGCATCTGAATCCTTATTTAGTACCTGATGACAATAATAGTGGGTATTCATTACTAAAGTGAATCAAAAATTTGTGGATTAGCCTTACTCCTGTTTAAAGTCATTGTTACATTAAACTCTAATCCACAAAATGAAGAGATATTATTGGTTCCGTTGCAAAGCACTACTGCTGAGGGAAAAACAGTCCAGCTGCCAATTCAGATTTCACTGACTTAAAAATAAACCACAATGGCATATTATATATGCCATTGTGGTTTATTTTTAATATCTATATATATTAGCTCTGGAAAGCAATGCTGCTCACTTGAAAACTGTAAATAGCGGAAATGCTTATGTTTCAGTAACAATTACTTTGCAACATAACAGAATTTACTAAGTGAACAGCAATTTAGTTTCTTCAAGGCTTAGCCATGCCAATACTGTCTAAGGCATTTGAAGTTAGAAAAGGCAGTTAGAAAAGTAAGCTTGTAGTGCAACAGTGTGTATATTTTACTTTCTGACAGACTTATAACTGGACTCATGAGAAGCTTGGAGCTCCAGGTACTATAAGAAAAATGAATGGCAAAGAATATAGCTAGAAGAGCAGCAAGAAATCTCAACAGATGCAAAATTCTAAGTTCTGGGTTTTAAATCACTACTGTAAGGCAAAAGATGAGAAAAGTCTGTTTTGATCTTACTATAATTTGACAAGACTTTGCATCACTGAAGTATAAAAGACAGACTAATTATATTTAAGCAATTTTTTTTGGCTTGATGTAAAACTAATTATAAAACAGCTTTTAATAAAACATTCTGTGGCAAAGCCAATACATTTTATATTGTCTGTTTATAAAATAAATAATCACTCATGTTGTAGTTTTTAATTCTAAATCACATTCACAGAATTCATTTAGACTCTATGAAGGAAATTAAGGTTTCATATGTAATTGATTTGTAGACAGTATTTTCTTTGTAGATAGTCTTAAAATATGACAAAATACCTGCATAAATATAGCCTGAATGTTAGCACAGGGGTTTCTACACAATAATGTGAGCCCTTCAGCATTTTCTGTGCAATCTTTTATGATGATACTGGGTGTCAGACTGTACCTAAGATGTGCAAGCCTTAAAATTATAGTATAGTAACACTCATTGAGCCTTTCCCCTAATCTTGTTATCCTTATTGTCTTGAAATTGACATAAATATTTAAATTAAAAGAAATGAAAAGATTTGAGAGAAAACTAAAGTCTTTTAAAGATACATAAGAATAATTTCCAAAAATTAAGAATATTTTATACTAACCAAACCTGAGAGGGAAAAAAAAGAGCTTGGCTAAGAATTTTACTAACATTTTCAAAACTTTGTGTTACTTTTTAGCTGCTCTTTGTCTTTAATTAATAGAGGCTGTACACTTAAAGATCCTTGTGATGTTTTAGAAATGTAGATTTAGTGGGAAAGTATTGAATGAAAGGAAATAAAGTCACAACTGAGCTCATATGAGTTACTTATTAATTTTTTCTTTCTCTTGGGCCAGGGAGAAACTTAAGTGACTTGATTTTGGTGCCTCAAGTTTTGAGAACATAACCTAAGATATCATATTTTCTTATTTCCAGAAAGCCCTGAGCAATCGCCATCAGAAAATCAGGGTTGTTTTATGATACAGACGAAGGGTGTCAAACACGTGCCCGTGGGTCGAAAGAATCTCTTCTGTCCAGCCTGTGACTGCACTTTGTGAGACCACACGTTCTACCTAACAGAGAGAGTACCCTAGTATTTCGATTCATGGTATGTTCGGCCCACTTGAAGTACATTTAAATCTGGCCTGCCATAGCAAATGAGTTTGATACCTCTGAGGTCAGAAGGGACCAGTACAATCATCTAGTCTGGCATCCGGCACAATGCAGGCCACAAAACCTCACCCATCCACTCCTGCAATAAACCTCTAACCTATGACTAAGTTATTAAAGTCCTTAAATCATAATTTAAAGGCTTTAAGATGCAGAGAATCCACCATCAAGTGAGCCATGCCGCATGCTACAGAGGACGGTAAAAACTCCCAAGAGCTCTAGCCAGTCTGCCCTGGGGGAAAAATTCCTTCCTGACCTCAAATATGGCAATCAGCTAAATCCTGAGCGTGTGGGCAAGTCCCACCAGTCAGTTACCCAAGAAAGAATTCTCTGTAATAACACAGAACCCATTGCATCTTACGTCCCTTCTCAGGCCACTGGCATATCCACCATCAGCAGTCAAAGATCAGTCAATTGCCAAAGTAGGCTGTCCCACCATACCATCCCCTCCATAATTTTATCAAGCTCAGTTTTGAAGGCAGTTAAGGTTTTGGCCCCCACAACTCCCCTTCAAAGGCTATTCCAGAACTTTACTCCTCTGATGATTAGAAACCTGTCTCTAATTTCAAGCCTAAATTTCCTGATGGACAATTTGTATCCATTTATTCTTGTATCCACATAGGTGCTGTACTCAAATAATTCCTCTCCCTCCCTGGTATTTATCCCTCTGATGTATTTATAGAGAGCAATCATATCCCCCCTCAGCCTTCTTTTGGTTAGGCTAAACAAACCAAGATCTTTATGTTTCCTATCATAAAGCAGGTTTTCCATTCCGTGGATCATCTTTGTAGCCCTCCTCTGCACCTGTTCCAGTTGGAATTAATCTTTCTTATACATGGGGGATCAGAACTGCACACAATATTCCAGATGTGGTCTCACCAGTGCTTTGTATGGTGGCATTAACACCTCCCTATCCCTATTCAAAATAACTCTTCTGATGCAACTTAGGACCGCATTAGCATTTTTCACAGCCAGTACGCCCAAGTTCTTCTCTTCCTCCATCACTTCCAACTGATGCGTTCCCAACTTATAGGAAAAATTCTTATTTGTCCCTAAATGCATGACCTTGCAGTTCCCGTTATTAAATTTCATCCTATTCCTAATACTTCAGTTTACAAGGTCATCCAGATCTTTCTGTATGATATCCTGATCCTTCTCTGTATTAGCAACCCTTCCCAACTTGGTGCCATCCACAAACTTAATTAGCACATTCCCACTTTTTATGCCAAGGTCAGTAACAAAAAGCTTAAATAAGATCATTCCCAAGACTGATCCCTGAGGAACAACACTAGTAATCTGTCTCCATCTTGACAGTTCACCCTTCATTATGACCTGCTGTAGTCTCCCCTTTAACCAGTTCCTTATCCATCTTTCTATTTTCATATTAATCCCCATCTTTTGTAACTTAACTAACAATTCCCTATGTGGAACTGTATCAAATGCCCTGCTGAAATCTAAGTAAATTAGGCCCACCACATTCCCTTTACCCGAAAAATCTGTTCTCTTCTCAAAAAAGGAGATCAAGTTGGTCTGGCATGATCTACCTTTTGTAAAGCCATGTTGTATTTTATCCCAGTTACCGTCAACCTCAATATCTTTAAGTACTTCCTCTTTCAAAAGTTTTTCCAAGACCTTGCATACTACCAAGGTCAAACTAAGAGGCCTGTAGTTACCCAGATCACTTTTATTAGCCTTTCTTGAAAATAGGAACTATATTAGCAATTCTCCAGTCATACAGTACAACTCCTGAGTTTACAGATTCATAAAAAATAAAATACAAGATATCTTATGTCAAGGACAAAATCATTAGAATTTTTAAATTATTGGTCATAATTTCTGTTCTTTTCAGCAATGTATTGTTTTTGCCCACTGATTGCATTTACAGGGCAACGTTTTGCTGGCAGCTACACTGGATCATCATAGTTGTAGCTGTTACAGATTATCTTTTGTTTAGTGCTGGTCATGTACTTGACTCGATTCAGTACACAATATAAAGATAATTATTGCCCTGGAGAACTTACATGACACATTCTTTGGGCTCAACTCCAGTACCTTTACTCACCTTGAGGATCACCTCACTATGTGAGCAGTCCCACTGACTGTAATAGGACCACATGTAGAGAAGGGTATTGTAATCTGGCCCATATAAAGCAGGATTCACACAAACAGCCAAAGGTGCGGGATGAATTCAAAGAGGAACAGATATAGAGAAGGGCTATGAGGATGATTAGAGGACTAAGGAGCCTATCTTATGAGAGGAAAGTAAGGGCTTGTCTATACTGAAATCACTGCATCAGTCTCTACAGATCGACGCAGTGGGATTGATTGCGTGGCCAGTGGAGACCTACTCAGTCAATCCCAGAAATGCTCTCTATTTGATGCAATAACTCCATGCCTTACTTCGAACTAACTTGCCAGTGTAGACATAGCCTTCCTGTCTTATTTCCCTAGCTTAAAGATGCTCGTGTAAATGAAAATAGAGTTTGATTAAAATACTGTATTTGTCCTGCAATATTATATCTAAAATGAATCACTGTCCAGACAAAATTACATAGAAATCTTCTCACTAAGGGCTAGTTGAGTTTGGCAACATTGTATTCTCGCAATAACATGTCACAGGGCAATGTCATATTGCAACATAACTAGTTTTACAACATTATCATATCGCATACCAGCCTAAAAGAGACCATCTTCCAGGAAACCAATGAACTGGTGGGAAGAAAAGGCCAGCTACAGAGAAAGGTGTCCAGTCAGTGAGACTGTGACCACATTTAAACGGTCATGTGAATGAGGAGTTGTAGAGAATAATACATTTCTGAAGAAGGGAAGGCATAGAGTTGGTCATAAGGAGAGAAAACAGAATCCAAACACTATGGCTACAGCCTGCAAGTCGGAGAGAGTGATAGAAAGTAAAGTCACCATCGGTGAAGGTCAGAGTCAGAGAAGTAGAGGCATTTCAGTCCATTGAAGGAAATTTAGAGTAGGAAATAATGTTTAAAGATCATAAACACAATTAGTCTGTTAATGATTGAACAGGAATTCCAGATGAGGAAGGAAAGATAAAGGCATGGGATATAGAGGACAGTTGCTCGAAGAAGACTGATAGGGCAGGGATAAAGGCTGGATTGGGAGTAAGGGGTGGGTTCTGTTATGAAGATTGTGTACAGAGGAAGAAGTGGAGATAGGATCAGGGCCATCCCTGTGGGGAGGGGGCGGGGGGGGAGAGGGGCCACTGCCCCAGACCCTGCGGTTTGGCAGGCCCTGTGCCGCACCCCCCTCATTGTCCGTTCAGCCCTGAGCGGGGCCGTGGCCAGAGGCTGCCCCCCCTGCACTGCTCCTCTGCAGCGTTCCATGCCCCCCGACTCTGGCTGGCCAGTCAGACCCAAGGGGCAGGCGGGCCAGAGTGTGGCCAGGGCTCTAGCGTTGGTCACACACCAGCCCGCTGTGTCCCCTGGGATGGACTGGCTGGATGGGGACGGCACGGAACGCTGCAAAGGAGCAGTGCAGGGAGAGTGTCCTCTGGCCCCAGCCTCCCCACCTCAGCATTGAACACAGCACCCTCCAGCACCAGAAGCGGGGGCTCGCAGCTGTGTTGCCTCCATTCTGGCCTGCAGGTGGGGGGGTAGGGGCCCCCCACAGGCCAGTTGGCCCTGGGCTCCACACCACCCTAGGGACGGCCCTGGATAAGAGGAAGATATACGAGTATGTGGAGAGGTTGAAAAATTATGAATTTTGAGGTGGTAAGAGAAGAGGAGGAGGAGACAGAGCTCATGGATTAGAAAAAAAGATGTGGGGACAAAAGATTAGGTAATGTATGAATGGGGAGGGAGAGGCTAAAAAAATAGGTGCGGGAATACAGGATCTGGAAAATGATTGTGAGAAATAAGGGTGAATGTGGGCAGCAGTTAAAAGTTGTGGTGGTCATGTAATAGGACAGGGGGTTATTAGGAAAGACTGGTGATTCATACAGACTCCGAAATAATGCACTTTGAGAGCTTTAGATGATGAAATGGTGAAATGGCAAATCAATCAATTGCTTGCAATAGGATCAATGAAGCAGGTGGAGCTGTGAGATGATGAATGTTGGGACTGAGCGGACAGCATTGCAAGCTACTGTAACTTTTAAACTAACAGGACTGCCACAGGATGATATTTCTATTTTGGGCTGTTGAATGGCAAAATCTATACGGCAGTTGTAGCCTACATGCAATAGAAAACTATCATTGCTTACATATATTTTATTTGGGGACTTCTTTTCAGCATCCCAGGTAATGACAAAGGGTGAAAAACAATGGGTGCCCTGTGTAATATTGAATTTCTCAAGCTCTTTTCCATAGCTGTCTCTTTGGTTATCTCTACTGATAAGTTCAAGCAATTAATAGACAGTTGTGTGATTCAGACACTGCTGTTAAATAGCTGTGTGGTTTTGCTTTGAAATATTTGCTCCTTGCTTTATCTTTCAGGGCCAGGCATGAGCATGAGGTTTCTAAATAAACTACTGATAATCTTTTTTGTTTTCAGTGGTCTGGTTTCCAGTAGCTGCCACCAACTTTACATTTAGGTTTCTTCAGTCCAGAGAATCTGTGTGGACCGTTAGCTACTACTGGCAGGGGATGGGAGCTATTGAAATCAGTTACTCTGAACACTAGCCAAACTTTGGGGGTGGGAGGGAGGGTTTGTTTTATTTTTCCTAATTAAGATATTTCACGGACAAAAGGAGACCAAAACAACGCATTTATTATTGGGTATGCTGGCCCCCTCGCTAGCTATCTGTTATTTCTCATTTCCTCACAAGAAACCATGTGATCAGTACATTACATAAAACACTTCAAGCGCTACTTACACTTCCAAGACCTAACTGAGGTGGAAGTGGCTTCACATAAATTGCAGTGTTTGGTCTTTAACCACAGGCAGCAAACATGTCTTAACATTTGGAAACTGGTAACTGCTGAAGAAGCATTGTTAGTGTAATTGCAGTGGACTACAAGGAAGTCAGACTCTTTTTCAAGCTACATTGAGGAGGAATTAGTCACATCTAAATCAGTCAAAGTTAACTATTGTCTTTTGAGTTGTGAACACTTATAACTATCTACAGACCAAAAGGTTTTCACTGAAATTATGCAGCAAATTAATTTGTTGAAATACCTTTGAGAAAATTGTAATGGATTGTCTGCATAAGATTTGTGAACAGAAAAAAGGTGAAAGTAATTGAATAAATGATTTGTTATGAACTGCCCACCCAGCTCTAATAATGAGTAAGATGGTGCCATTTTTAGATTGAGTCTTTCCACCCCCACAGAATAGTTTAGCTTTGTAACTTAACATAGAAACAGAAGGCCTGATTTGGCCATTCCTGTTCACCTTCACTAGTACCTTCTACCATGAGCATATCCACTGAAATCATTAGCACTATTCTTGAAATAACATTTTGCTGAAGTGTCGGATTTGGCCCATAGTAATCAAATATAGAAAAAGGTTGTTAGATACACTTTCAAAGCCAGACTATGTTTGTTTGTCTTAAGAAAAAAAGGTTCAGAGGTTAGATTGACTTTAAGTTTATTTTGAAGTAGTAGTCTATTACAAACTTAGATCTGATGCCTAAAGTAATGTTGTGTCGGTAAAGAATCATTGACATTAACAGCTGGCTCACATTTTTAGCAATGAGAGATTATGCAGGCTCAATCTTTTTCACTATGGTGATTAACATAAAATTTCCATTTCCACATTGCATTGTATTGTGGTTCTGCCTCAGAAAACAGTTGTTCAGCCACTACTAATGAACTCTTTTATTTATATTTAATAATTCAGAAAATTGCATACATTCTAATTCAGCTACAATGGAAAAGAATATAGAATACTTCCCACTTCTCCAATTTGCTTGGTTTTGAGTATGAAAGTCTTTTATGATGCTATCCTGCTTTTGGAATGTAGCCTTGATAAGTGGAATGTGTGCACAAAATATGTAGCAAATAGAATAAAGGGTGTCAAACTCATTTGCTATGGTGGGCCAGATTTGACTTAAATATACTTCAAGTGGGCCGTACATACCAAAAAATCAAAATACTAGGGCACTCTCATGACGTTGCGGAGAGCTGTCTATGCAAGAGTGCACTCTGCGATAACTCTCTTTCTCTCTCTCTCTCAAGGAGAGAGTGTGGTCCCACAGAGTGCAGTCATGGGCTGGATGGAAGAGGTTTGTAGGCTGCATGTTTGACACCCCTGACATAGAGGAAGCTGTTTTCTTGTATTTCTTGCAATAGCTAAGTTGCTAAACTGTCATCCCTTATGTGGAAACTTCCTAGTACTTTGGTGAGAAATGATCAGCCTTCCATTAATTTCTTCACATGTTCCTCCTGCCATTCAATGGACAATGCTGCTTGTCCCTCTATGTCTGCTTTGCAATTTCTATTAAAGGCAAAACCTTCTACTATGTTAATGCAATGTGAAGGTTACATATGGAGTTTCAAAAATGCTCAGTGTTGGCCTCACTCTACTTCCTCTGAAGCCAAGGGAGTTTTGCCATTGACCTCAGTGAGGAGCAGAGTTAGGCTAATGCTGAACACTTCTGAAAATCCCCCTCCTCACTTCAGTTAAACAGAAAAAAGCATGGTTCACAGTGGGAAAGCAGGAACTTGACATTGCACATAGAAAGGCAGATTTTGATTCCCACTATAGCCATTGGTGCTGTGCTGGTGGCACAAAAGGATTGTAAGTTGTCTTACCCAGCTATCTGAGGATTCCTCTGACTTGGAGAAATCCCTGACTAGCTTAGAAATAAAAATCCATTGGGACAATGAGAAGCTCACTAAGTGGGGATGCTATGACTAAGATGTTCACATTGTAGTTTGCTGCACGGGAACGCTTGAATCCCAGATCACTACTTAAACAAGGCAGCTTGCCATTTTTCTTAGTGCTGCTTTGATTTTTTGCGGCAGTACTACACAATAGTCTATTGACAACCACATAAACATTCCCTCTTTTTCCCCAGGATGGTTTGAATTATAGTTGTTCCTAACTAATTGTAGCAACCTTGTGTTTACAAGTTCAAATGCAATCTATGATGAGAAAAACCTTTTAATTAGATTCCTAACTTAACAGGCCAAATCCCTCTGCTCAAAGTCTAAAATACTTATCTTTATCGACTTAAGCAATGCAAAACAAAGACAAATAGCAACATTTCATTAACAATCCATTTACTTCAACTGCAACTTCAAATTGAATTGACATTATTCATTACCGTGATCGTTTCTCTTGAGACTATAATGTAGGCTTAAACCAGGGAGCATGCTGTGATCTGTACCTTTATCTGAAGATTAATTTATTCAGTTAGCATGTGTTATGAGAAATTCAGGAAGTGCTAGGCAGAAAACAAAATGGGCTCCTTTTCCTCACGCTTCACTTCCCTGGTTCTCATTTGAAAGTGTTGAGGTGGAAAACAGTACCTAAAATGCAATGAAGCTGCTGTCTTAATTCACAGTTAGTGAGGGACATTAGGGCATCCTGTGCAGATAGAGCAGAGACACCAATTGGTTAGTGAATTGTGATTGTCGAGTTATGGTGAATCTCCTTCACTTCAGTGGCCACTGATGTGACATGCACACTGCCTGATCTTTCTCAGGGAGGGTATCCCTGTATTCCTTAGCACAGGAGGAGAAGCCATTTGTTCACTCTGCCTGAAGCCTCCCAGGTCTCTAAAATAACAGCTTATTTGGTCTTTCCTCATGATCCATTTCCTGGTGTTTTAGTATCACTAGCCACAATTAAAATATTCTCAGGTTGTTTTAATTTATTAGTTACCCGTTGTTGTCTTACACAGTCTCATGTCAATTAGGGAGATCTAGTATTTGTGAATAATATGATGGACAGCAGAGACCAACTTCAGATATGAGGAGACATCAGAGACCCAAATAAATGCTGACCCTAGATAAATGGGGCTCATATTTTATTAACTTCATTAAAAATTGCAATATTTGGTATGTACATAAAATGGTTCAAAGTTCATTTTCCCCCTTTTGGTTTCTAGACAATAGGATGATCATAAGGAGAGTTGATCATCTCAAACACTTCACAAATGCAGTGGGTACACCCGCATGGGACTATGGGCATATAAGTAACAGGCTAATAAATAACTTGCAAGCAGTTCTCTTCCATCAGCTGTAACCTTCGGGCAAAGTGAAATGGTATTTATAAAGCTGAATTAAAAAGCTTCAAACTGCAGATCCAAAACAATCCAAAACAGAAGTCCAACAGTGTATTTGATTTATGAATAGGATATGTGTTCTTACCTTATAGTCACAGTGGTACAATGATCTCCAGTGATCGAGGTGGAACAGAGATTGGATTTGCCCTAATGACTCAGGCCATTGGTTCATCAGTTTCAGCACCTTGTCTCTATTATTGGCCCATACTTCATGGTCTAGAGCAAGGTGAACCTTCCATATTTGCCTTCCTGCGCTAATTTTGTTAAAGGGAGAGGGTTTCCTCCTGACCACTATAATGTTTTATTTATGTCTTGCAGCATGAGATTTGTTTAAACTTATTTACATACATAACTACAAGTGTTATTTTTGTTCATTAAAATATCCAGCCCTTAGTAAGATAACGTTCAGTCAGATCCATCTTGTGGCCGTGAATTCCAGGCTGACCATGTGCTTTGTGAATAAATTGTGTTGGTTTGTTTTAATGGGGCCAAATCCTGAAGCCATTACTTAGATCCAGATTGTGTCCAATCTCTCTGCATGGATGCACAGGTAAGAATAGGAGACTGCAAAGATAGTCCATCTTTTCTGCCCATTGCTGTCTTCGTCCTCACCTGCCAAAAAGTGTTGCCACTCACAAGCGTGTGTGGCCATTGGTGCTAGCTACCCTGGAAAAGGCAGAGCTAACTGATCAAGGAGATGTGTGCAGCTTGTGCTACCTAAATGGTATAGCTCTGGGTGTACTTCTCCTGTGTATCTCAGGGCTCCCCCAAACTGGGAGTGATGCCTAATCAGCATGATTGAGCATTCTCAGTCCTTAAACAGGCATAACTTTTAATTAAACCAGTATCAAATCCCAAAGTCATTCTTTTGGCTAAATTCTGATCTCAGTTATCCTTGTGTAAATCCACTATAATTCCATTCTTCTTGTTGGTGTCAGTCTAGATTTATACCAGTGTAAAAGAGATTAGGAGTTTGACTGCGTAAAAAATTAAGTAAGGGGTCTTGGGTCTGGCCTGTTATTTCCTAAATATGTGCAACTAATTTCACAGAGGGGGTTTGTTGGAGAAATTAGGATTTTGTTAAACGTATATTGTAGATGACAGGTAAGGACAAAAGGGAAGGGGAATGAGAGGAGAAAAGTGCTGCATCCTACTGCCCCCAAAACCTATGGGATTATAATCTTCTGGTTTTACAACATAAAATCTTCAAGGGTTGCTCATTCCTAATCTGAAGAAGAAATCTAAACTCAAAAAGTACAGCATCAGGCTTTGTCCATTGCAATAACTTTAGTCACAGCATGTTACCAGACACCTAAGAACTTGTGTGTTCAGGCTGGATACTGAGCACCTGGGAGCCAAATAAAATTCTGGGGCACATGCTCTCTTTTATGCACAAAGCTTTTAGGCAGTGATATTAGAAGGTATCAAACATTAAAGCTTAGAATAGCTCTTCTTGGATTCACAAAATCAACCAGCAGCTTTTCAAATTTAAGTCAAGGATTTCTAGAAGTCTCTGCTTATTTCTGTGGCTCTAAAGCCCCTGTGGTGAAGAAATAAAGCAGTTCTTTCTATGATTCTGTTCTCTATTGCCTCTCTGACTCAATATAAGATTTGACCACCTGCGTGCAACCTGAGTTGAGATGCAAATATCTAATGGGTATCAGGAGAATGACTAACTGGTATCTAGCTGTGAAAATATGGGGACTTTTACCTTTTCACTGTTTGTACAGGGTGAAATCAATCACTAAATGTTTATAGGTAACTGAAAGGAAAATGTAAAAGCTGGGATGGCAAGATGGACTAACATGGAGGATGAATTAAAATCTTACTATGAGCTGTAAATTAATCTGTGAGTGCAAGATGGCATATGAGAGTGCTTGTTTTTGAATGCTGACAGGGGTTAGCCATTGTATCCTTGGAAACAATGATGGCCAGAAATGCTAAGCCTCATTAGCTTGCGATAATGATGCTACTGTACACTGTAATATCTGGAAAAACAAACAGAGTCCTGTGGCACTTTGAAAGACTAACAGATTTATTTATCGCATGAGCTTTCATGGGAGAAAATCCCACTTCGTCAGACACTTCAAAGCATCTGACGAAGTGGGATTTTCTCCCATGAAAGCTCATGCGATAAATAAATCTGTTAGTCTTTAGAAGTGCCACAGGACTCTGTTTGTTTTTCTGCAGTAGACTAACACGGCTACCCCTTTGGAACTTGTAATCGCTGCGTGGTAGTTCAGGTTGTCACTGTACCTTAATTTTGGAATGTTAAGAACAGGATAGTTTCTCTTTCAGAACTCTGCAAAGTTTATAAACCTTGTATCTAGAGACTCTGGCTTGGACATCTCAATTATAATTGAACTGCTATTGATTCCATATGATTTACAAACAGACGATGGTTGAGCTTCTTGCACACCTTCTCACCACATCTTAATGCCAAGACACCCAAGAAGTCTCTGTGAGCTCTGGCCTTCACAGCTCCTGTCACCTGAGCTGTTCCATACTGGTATGCAATACTATGTCTGATATGAGTATGAGGATAATGTCCGTATACAGGCCTCCTGCCATGTGAAATCCTTAATATAATACAAGAGGAATTCTTTGGTGATGAAATAAGCTGTCTTCACTTGATTTCACTGGGTCTGTTAAATGGCATATATTGTAAATTACATAAATATCAGAATAGCTAGGTAGACTGGTTTTTAACTAAAAGTTTTATTTTAATCCTGAGATTTTTGTTATATTTTTAGTTTAATATCACCTTCTACATTAGCAGCCTGTAGTCAAAGAAAAATATCTGGTCATGGAGATCTAAAACTTTCAAATTATACAGCAATTAATCTTTGAATTATTTGGTGACTTCACTTATGGTTACTGAATGATGCCCAAAATTATATGCAAATATGTATTTGTGGGGTAATTATGGAATGTTACACGTGCCAGGTAATTATAGGGAAGAGAACCACATGGACAGATTAGTCTGAACAAATAACATAGCTTCACAGAATAGAGACAAAGTTGGCCTGCTTACATTACACACCTGGAGGTATGAGGGCCAACACTGGGTTGAAAGACTTAATTATCTCTCTCCCAAATTAATCACCAGACTGGTGATAAAGAGGTCACTTAGGCAAGGGGCTATAGGTTTTTTGATATCAGTGGCTTTATAATTCAGTTATGAGGAAGTTTAAGCATGGCTGGCACGTTATTTGAGGATCAGCACAAGATGAGAACCTTAACATTTAATGCCAATGGCTTTAAAGTTGTACCATTTTCAATTAGGACCACTGTCGTCATCATGGGAACAAATTCAAGTTTTGCAATTCATCATTTTCACCACAGACTTTGCCATAAGAATGAGGTAGCATGACAAAAGCCAGTTACCTCCTGGAAAGTGTTTCCATTTGTTCTGTGAAGAGATTCCTTGCCAGTTCTTATGCCCCCAAACTGGACCTTCAGTTGATAGTAAAAATATACAGTAATACAATGGCACCTTCTGGAGAAGAGAAGGAGGATCAGTGATAGCTTCAAAGAGGGTATATTTAAAAGTTCAAATATATGGGGTTTATCAATTCTTGGTTTTTTAAAAAAATGTGAAATAGAAATGCTGCAATTTCCCTGGCATCTCCATGCAGATTGAAGAATTGTAGGGTTGTGATCACTCAAGGATCTAAGATGGCTTCCACTGGTATAATTCCATGTGGTAGAATACATACCGGAAAACCTGTCAGGAGAATCTTGACATAATGGCCACAACCCCCCCTCCCCTGGGGAGAGTCAGCATAGCCCAAACAATGGGGAGCACTGTGCAGGATGTGAATGCAGCTAGTGTAGCCCCCTCAGTGACCTATATATTGATGGGATGCTGTTGATTTTTAAGGTCCCAGAGTGGTGGAAACGCCTTAAGGGACCTGGGGACTATAATATTTCTTGCCCTCCCGCAAAGTGAATGAACTTGTTGTGTAAGGGACTAGGCAGGAGTGGGGAGATGTGAATTACATCTCTCTCTACTATGTTCAATGAATATGGCTGTAATATGAAAGCATACTTAAAAATTGCTATTCCCGGTAAATTTCTGGGGAAAAGTTTCAGGAGATGGGATTTGTAACAATGACCATGTAATTTGTAAAGGTTCATGGAATCCACTTTATTCTCTTCTGTTAATTGAACGCTAGTCATCTGACATTTATTTATGGAGCACCTAGTGTTGTGCTAAGGATTCAGGGCAGTGGAGTCCATCAAATCGCTGTTCCATTTGGTGCTTTAACTGTTAAAGATTGCAGAAATGCTGGACAGCTTTTAATGCTGAGGCTTTAAATGTCTTTTGTGCCTGTCCTAACACAGGAAGAAAATTACAATCAGAACACTTTTAGAATTGGCATTGCGTTTCCTGCTTGGAGAAGCACTTATCTGGCAATAGGAAATTATTTCTTTACTTTTTCATCATCATATACTCTTTTGAAATGTAAATTAGGAAAATGGAGGTCTCAGAGCTCAGAAGAGCTCTGATGATTCATTTCTTATGATGTACTTTTCCTGCTGTGCTATACCTGAAGTCATACAATGTGACTTCACGGCACAATAGAGCAGTATCAAACACAGAGACCTATTTAAGAGATTAAGCTACAGTGATGTGTTCTTGCAGAATGTAGAAATGCCACCAGTTTGGCAGACCTGTAACACATATAGCAATTAGGGGTTTCTCTTGCCTTTGCTTTAATGTTACAAATTAATGAATATGTCAGGATCCCAGCTGTTACAACAAAGGAAGAATGATAGACCACATGGTAAGATGTCCAATTTCTCCAAAAGAACTGCTAAAAATAAACACGCAGAGGAAGAACTCAGCTCTTTATCAAGGAATAGGGGATAAAACAAAATGAATATGAATGTTGGGAAGCCATTATTCTGGCACCCAAAATTTTACACGATATTGAATCTGAATGCAGTCACATTGCATGTACCAGATACTACCAGATTAGAAAAATATTAATGCACTTTTTAAAATGCAGATACCACATTTCTTTAGTGTTGTTGTGTGGGAAAGAAACTGCTGATAACCCTAACAACAACTGCTCTCATACATCTTTTGGATATCTTTTTACAGAGGAAGGTGTGCAAACAACTAAAAGTGTAAGGAACAAATAAGGGATTTGTGTGTCTCCTGCCAGGATTTTGTTCACTATTGGAATGGCGGATCTGGATGTCTGATTTCTGACTGGAGCAGATTTCCATTTGTAAACAGGCAGATGATGATAGCTACCAAAATGTCAATCTGTGATGGTACTCTGGGGCCTGCAAAGGGCATCAAATACTGTAAATCTCTCTCTTTCTATCTACCAACATTTACAGTGCTACTACATGGTAGGCAATGAACACTACAGGGGTATGATCTGTAAAGTGGATAAATGTGTTCCACATGAAATGGCCCATGTAGGCCCAGCTGATGCTCACTAGAAATTCTCTAGTGTGTTTTGATGTAGTACATACACAACAGAGCTGTGATGCACCATGGTACATTAAAGCCCACTTGGGACATTTTAGTGCACACCATCAGAGTTTACATGGACCAGTTAACGGGCAACTGACTATTGCACTTTAAAAATCACACCCCCATAGTGCACATTCACCCACCATATAGACAAGCCTCCAGTATGCTATTCAAATTCTATAAAATGTAGCATGGAAAACCACAGGAACTGTACAGCAGGGATACTTCTCCATTCTAATCTTTTGCTCTATTATTCTACTTTGGAGCACAGTGCAGAATTTCTGTTCTGTTTTTTTTAAGAATGTGGTGGGGGTTGTTTTTTGTTTGTTTGTTTTTGAAATATTAAGTCTTACTGTGTGACCTGAAGTTGGGGAGGATAGGACTGTTCCTGATATTCTTTGGAAGGGTATTCTATAGTCATGGGAACACCTATTGATAAACACTCAAACTACCTCGCTCAAGTTTAAAGTTGGATCCTGTTAGTTGTAGTGGGTGCATCTACACTAGTAAATTAAGTCCACTTAATTTACTCTGCGTCCACACCGGCATTTCCTTAAGCTGCTGCTTAAGTCGGCATAAGGAAATTTAAAGTCGACTTTATTAAACCTAGTTTAAAGTCGACTTTAATGCTTAAGTCAACTTCTTAAGTCGACTTAAGCAGTGTGGATGCCCTAAGTCAATTTAGGCCAGGGGGAAAAGGGAGCCCCTGCTCCCTTCTCCCCAGGAAGCTGCTAGTGGCTTGTCCCTTCTCCCTTCTCCCGAGACCCACGCTCCAGCAGCTGGGGAGCACCCGGAGGTTTCCCAGCAGCTGGAGCTGCATTGTGCCAGCAATTGCTGAAGCTCCAGCTGCTGGGAAACCTCCGGGGGCTCCCGAGCTGCTGGAGCGATGGCAATTGCTGGCATGGCGCTGCTCCAGCGAGAAAGGAGCGGCAGAGCTACATTCTGGCTGGGAC
This sequence comes from Pelusios castaneus, assembly GCA_007922175.1. NCBI lineage: Eukaryota > Metazoa > Chordata > Testudines > Pelomedusidae > Pelusios > Pelusios castaneus. Next base: position 5,588,558 of record ML685789.1, on the reverse strand, counting down.
CGCTGTGGTCCCGGCAAAAAGGGAACCCCGTGCTCCCTTCTAGCCGGGACGCCTGCCGGTCCCGGCAAAAAGGGAGCAGCAGCTTCTTTCATGCCTGGGACCCGAGTCTAGTATAGACTCTCTAAGTCGACTTAGTAAGGCCATTTTTAAGTCGACTTAAGAGTCCTGTGTCTACTCTCTAAGTCGACTTAATAAGGTCACCTTAAAATCGACTTAGTAAAGTCGACTTGGTAAAGTTGACCTAAATTTTTCAGTGTAGACATAGCCAGTGTGTGGGATGAGTGAAACATTTAGAAATTATCAAAGCAAAATGATCTAAATTGACCTGAACTGAAATTCTTTTAGTTTGTCACTGCAAAAGTTTCCATTATTTAAACTTTTGTTCCAATTTGGGATGGGAAAATTTTTTGAAACTATTTCCCACCCACCTTTACGTAGAGGAAGAGTCCTCTTTGAGATAACATGGCTGTATCTCTTTAAAAGTTTTAGAGATCAATACCAGAATCTCAAAGTGGATCAGATGGTAGAGCATTGGCAATAATGTACTCTCCAGAGATGAGCCATTACATTACACACCAGCTATTGCTCCTGAAGAAAGTAGCTGCCAAGATGAAGACAATGGTCAACCTAGTCCAGAAACTGGCAAGCACGATCTGGGGTGGGGCATCAGCATCAGCATGACAGACCTCAGTGATGGCTCTCGTGTACTCTGTAGCTGAATCCTATGCTCTTGTATGGCTCACAAGTAGCCATATTCAACTTGTTTTTGTCCCACTGAACATTGCATTGCACTATGTCACTGGAACCTTCAAGTCAACTTCAACACTTTGGCGGCCAGTGCTATCGCACATTGCCTCCCCCCCCCCCATCCATTCACCATGTTGTAACAGCTCTTCCAGGGGACCATGGAAAATGAATGTTTTTTCATCCACCAGGACTGTAACAGTGTCCCTTACCACCACATGAAGTCACACAAGCACTTTTGAACCCATGTGTTTAACCTTCAGCAATATAACTTCAACCTTGATGACGCTTGGAAAACTGAATAGAATGTACAAGAAATTACAAATAAACACCTTGTAAAATACCCAACACAGAAGATACCTGGCTTCAATCTCCCACAAAGTTTATGGGCAACTCTAAACTACATCCGCACAAATCATGGCAGATGTGGGTATTTACTGCATAAATAGAAAATTAAAGATTCTCCAGGGTGTGACTGCAGCCACTTAAAACAGACCATGGAACATATAACAACTCAATGTCCAAGTCACAAATACAAAGGAAGCATCACAGCAATACACTCTGCTGCTCAAGATGCAATTATCTGGCCTAGTCATCTTATTGTTAAATTATAGTTGTTGCTGTTCATTTACATCAGCTATATGAAGAAGAAGAATTACTTGTTGATGAATTTTTTTGGCTCAGGTAGGTGGAATTACAATGGTCAAGTCTGAAGATGGCAAAGGTATGACCTATTATGGCCAGCTCTACACCTGAGAAAAATGAATGAGGTCTTCTTGCTGGCAGGAGATGGAAGAAAATACCTTTGGTGATTTTAGTGTCTAGATAATGAGTTGTGCAGCAGCCCTGACAATTTACTGTCTTAACTACCAGCATCACATGCCCTCAAAGGAGGGTGAAGTATTGGGATTCACTGTTTCATTGAGGTGTTTCTCTCGTTCTTCTAACACTCAACTAAAGCTCACCTCAAGGCAGATGTTCTTCATTCAGGTTCCTATTTTCTACGTACTCTGAAATTCCACATAGACAGAGCTGTGTATTACTGGTATGTTATTAGCATGGATGCACAACATCTCAGAGTATTTCCTAATTATGTATATTGTAGAAAAGAGATGACACAGCATAGTTTTGTGAGGCCCTTTGAGTTGGAATATTTAGGGAGGAATAACTCTCTACCACAACTCTCTGGAACTCAATGAAAAGGAATGAGTGTTTTGTTCACTCCTGCCAGAGTATGTGGTCAGTACTGTGTTGATTTCAGTGGGCTTTGTATCAGGACGAAATTGCTTTGCTCCAGTGGATAGCCTTCCAACACAGTAGCACCAGGCAACTCTATTAGCATATGTTCTCTAATTTCCAGTCAGTGCTGAAATGCAATATGTTAGATTAGTTGTGGTGTTCTACTTCCACTATATATATATATACACTAATAAAAAAAATTGACACTACAGTGCTTTCATTTCAGGTGAGTTGATCCATTTATGTCATCTTCATCAGCTCTATTTTCAGGCCAATTTTTTAAATTAACTGCAGCTGAAATTTTAATTACAAATATTGTTAAATTGCAAGCAACTCAGAGCTTTGTCACATGCATCCCCAATGAAGTGGAAAGTTCTTAAGTTTGCTAAACCCCTCCATGTAAAAAAGAACAATTAACTTTCTAGCACTTTTCAGTTAAATACCAAGCACTGCTTGGAAGAAATAGCTATAAAAACTTCCTCATGAGCAGATACCATTAAGACCATGCAAAACCAGTATGGTAAAATACTATTCACCACCAGAATCTGCCTGGCCAATTAATAGTCAATATAGCAGTCACTGCCAGGGAGACAGCTAATGCACTGTCTCATGATTATTGCACTCTTCTGAATATAAATCGAATGGGGAATGGCTAGTAGTTAGCTCATGCCAAATAGGCTCTATACTTGTTTTCTTTTGTCATTAAAGCCCAAGCTGATAATGAAGGAAGCTCCAGAAATCATCAAAGAACCAGGCAAGAGGTCTGACTTTGCTTAAAAAAATTCTTTAGCCCATGTGTGTTTGTTCTAATGGAAATTTGGCTTAAGAAAACAATAAGGAATGAGAATTATTTTAGAAAAAGTACTATTTTAAGAAGCTTTATCCTAACAACAAAGAATAATTAGTACAATAATTCCATACAGATTCATTGATAGATATATGCACACAGAGGAAAACAGAGTGCATTCCTGAATAATGAGATTATTCCAAACTCATGCAAATGAAACCTTCACAGCACTCTGCGCCATCTTATATTTGTTTGTCACATTTATAAAAAAAGTTACTTTTTTTGTCTTTTAAGTTTTACAATTGTTATTAGAGCCATTTTTTGTATCCCTTCACATCTAAAGCCAGAAATGCCCCAGCTTCAGAAACTTTGTACTGGTAAATATTTAAAAATATCTAAAATCATATTTTTACCCTTTTTCAAATTCCTTCACCTAGAACGTCAAGAGTGTCACTAGCCTGTATGCCTTTCCACAAGACTTAAATAAATAAATGAAACTGTTTCAGTCCTCTTAAAATTACATACTCTGACCATAGAGCAAGAAATATATGGATGCAGATACTTTGAAACTGTGACATGCATTTCCACAGATTGATGTATATAAAATAGATATGTGCAATGTATAAATGTGGTTACATTTTAAATCAGAAGAGAAGGCAAGTATTGACATTGTTTTTAAAAAAATGTTCAGACTGAGGTGGGTGCCCAAATCTGCACAAGGCCATACCGAACTGGTGATGGAAGAGAAGCACCTGAGGCAAGTCCTGAGAAACCTGCCTTCTACACCTGGATGTTCTAAAACTCCACAGTGGCAGGAGTGGCATGGGTGAAGGATGGGAGGCAAAGATGCAGGTGGGTTTCTTCCGGCTTTCTTCTCTCACTGGGATCCAAGAGCTAGAGTGGGGTGTCTCCATTCCTCCAGAGCGCAAGGGTCCACATGGATGGGGCCTAAATCCTACCCACTCAAAAATTAGGTAGCGACCCATCAAAGCCCCAGAGCAATGGTGACCTCTCAGCTGCAGCTGGGCATAGCTCTTGCATGTGTGGGTGAGTGTGTATGCACTTCCTATTTTGGGATGAGGACCATATCTTTCCGAGGTATCTAATTAGTGCTTAATATGTTTGGGGCTTTGCAGTAGTACAAATAATATTGAGAATGTATAGGCTGTCTGGATTTCTGGCTCCTTAACAATAACTTTCTGGACTGCATTATGTGTTCCTGAGATCTTCAAAACAGGATTTGGCAAAAAAGAGATTGCCTGAGACTAAATTCAAATAAGATTCTCAGATTCCGCTTCTTTTTCATGTATTATAGCACTGTTTTTCAGCACATCTTAGTTTTGCAAGTGCTGCAGTTCTGAAGAGTCTTCCCCTCCACCCCTCCAGGGAAATGAGTTAGTTTTCTTTAACCCATACTGAAAAGCTGAATGAGACCCAGCACTTACCTTCACCCTGGTTTTTCACACTTGCTAAAATGTGGCTCCAGTCTGAAATCTGGCACCATACTGAACCCTGAAGTGATGTTTTTCTTTTCTAATTTAGATAGGAGTCCAAACAATTACATGTGCGTTGTTTGAAACTTTTGTTTGTCCCTCTCGTTATTAGTTTTACTGTAGAGACTGACAAGGTCAGATTCTCAACTGGAGTAAATTACTGTAGCTCTGTGGACTTCAGTGGAGCTATACCAGCTGAAGATCTGGGCCTCCGAGACTGGAAAACAACTCATTAGTCAAAAATTGTAGAAGTCACTGCAATTCCACAGATAAAATGATGGAGGCCTGGGGATTCTCAGTAATGCATCTATTAATAGGATTGGGACCTAGTGATCTGAATGAGTAGAAGGGGAACATTTGCACAGCTAGACACCAACTGTTCTGCACCTTAGAAAGATGGTTAAACTGTCATTAAAAGAACCTGCAGGAAATCATGGTGACAAAGTATGTTTAATCTTGGTGTGAAGGAAAATTGCAAATTTACAGTAATTCAGGGTGAAAGTTGACATTTCCCCCTTATTTCATCCTTTTGTGCCTACCTCTCTGCTGCATATAATTACATGATACAGTGATAGTGCTAACTTGGCATTTCTCTGCTCTTGTCAGTTTGTGTCCCAGCCTGTGATAGATAGATTGTGTTTGTCAGTGACTAGTAACATATTTAGTGTAGGGCACATCCTTGTTTCTCATAAGGATCTTTAGGGAATGAGTCAAGTTGAAACTTAATAAGGCTGCATGTGACCACACTTTATTTAAACAAATATTCAATGGAAAAAACCCCACATTCCTTCACTGATTCACAGCTTTGAATAGAGACAGCAAATATCTTGAAGAATCCTACAGCATCAACAAAGAAGACAAAGCAGGAGAACTGTTTACTCCAGAGCTGTAGGAAACCATCTGATTGATTCTTCCTCTCCCTTCACAGACCTGGATTAGAGTAGCTCTACAACAGGCCAGTCAAAAAGAAATCTTGACACTTTTGACAGCATTGCAACCTTTAATTAACCCCACCTGCAACCTTGACATTCATAACCTCTGATGGAAAATGCAAGGAGAGAGTTCAGTGCATAGGATTGTACAGTAGGCTCTGGGATGCCATGAAATTATATACATGTTTTCCAAAACAATTTTACATCTAAGAAAACTCTTGACATGAAATTGGGAAAATAAGAGCTAGGATTTGGGTGAAATTTGATCTAATGGGGGCCAAATTCTACTGGCCATAATAGAAGCATGCTCTGAGTAACGACATTAACTTAATTAAAGTTGCTCAGGATTTATGTTGGCATTAGAACAGAATTTGGTCCCTGGAATATCCCTTTGTGCATAGTGACTGAGATGTTCAGTTTGTCTAAATTGGCATACCTGGATTAAGTTCAGTGGAATTATTCCAGTTTAGACCATTTGAGGATCTAGCTCATTGTTCTTTATTAGAGGAAATTAGGGCCTTAAAGACAACTATCATTTACCAATAAAGCTTCATAAACTGATGGTGTGTTCGCTTTAAAATTTACCTAACAAAATCTAGAATATAAGAATTAACTGAGACCAAATGCTGCCTTCAGTTACAATGCTATACATTCAGTGTAACCATGTGGATTTTATTGGGTTACTCTGCAATTATATCAGTATATCAGGGCTTAGAGACTGCTCTTTCATCTTCTAGATTCAAGTGTGAAACCATACCATAACAATTAAAACTGGGAGGTGTAAAAAGGAAGGTGAAGAGTGGCTGTAGATTGATTTTTCTTGTGGTGTATGAAGTGTTGCTACCATTTCATTTTGAACTTTGCCAATAATAAGTCAGGAATTCATAATTCTTCCAGTTTTATTTCTTCTGTAAAATAGAGTTTAATTTGGAAATGGAAGGTCAGTAGTGTTGAAATCCCTTCTTTAATATGCTTTTCACTGCTTATGTGCATTATTCAGTTTTCTCTGTGGATCTGGCACTTGTATCTTAGACTTCTTTTAAGTATACCCCTTTCTTAAAGTGAAGCTGTCATGCACAGAGGCCTTTCTAAATACTGGACCAGATTCTACTCTTATTTTCTTTTCTGCAAATTTAGAGCAACTCAACTGAAATCAATGGAATTACACCAGATTTGTACTGGTATAAACCAGAATAGAATCTTTCCAGTAGTCAATTGATAAAGGCCCAAACAATAAAGTTTACCACATTGTCTATAATCATTGACTATCTACATCTATCGATCATAGGAGCAGCATTTATAATAGGATTAATTTACTGTGGGCCTCAATCATCCTCTCCTAAAAAATCCACAGAAAGAAATTATGGAGCAGGAAATCTCTGCACTGAACCATTCATTGGGCCTTAAGTGTAGATCCCAGGAATGGGCATCCCATCAGAACCACACTCACAGATAAAATGAGCCACAGGGCCCATGCATAAATCCAGCCGTTACTTATGGAACTGCATGTGTCCTGGGGGGAATCTATGTAGAGTCCAGGACTGTTTCTGGCCCTCAGCAGGTCTACTGGAACCACTCTGCCTCCATGATCTTGACAGAATAGGTATGTCCCCATACTGTATTACCTCATTTTCACTCATGGCCACCTACTTCTGCCTATATCCTTGATCTCTGGCTCCTCCTTCTTCCTTTGTAGATCAGGATCCATGGAATGTTCTTTATGTCTACAGGAGGCTGGTGGGAGACAGGAGAATATGTCACTAAAGTGGCAGACTGTCCCTCCTTTGTTTCCGAAATAGGGAGATCTGCACATGGCAAGATAGATTTGGGCTTGCATAAGGAATCATTAAAATAACTAAAGATGTAGTTGTGCTATCGCTTACATTGGTGGGAATCCACAGATTCCTATTACTCCTGGTTGACAATGATGTAAGCAAAAGCAAAATCAGGTTCTGGAAGTGTTTGAAAGGTAGAAAGAGAAAGCAAGGAGAGAAAATTTCTTAGGGTGATTCAAGAAATTGTAAGGAGCACAAATGGAAGAAAATGAGCAAAGGAACATTTTGTTTTAGTTCCATTTGCAATTAGTTTTGCAAAGGAAAAGGTGGAAGCTTTTGGCTTGAAACTTTTAAAACTAGAATGGCTGAAAGCCCTTTTAGTTAACAGAGTGCAGGGAAATATCAAACTTTGGCACCTCCTCCCCTTCTTGTGACTGGGTTTCCTAGTCCTTCAAACTTGCATTTCTGTAATCCTATAATTAAATTGGAAGACTAATAAGGAGCCATATTCTGTCCTTAGGTACATGCATACAACTCCAGTGAAGTCAATTGGATTGCATGGAAATAGCTAAAGGCAGAATTGGCCTGGTTTGATTAAGGCAGGGATGTCAAACATACGGCCCACAAGCAGAATGTGGCCCATGAACCTCTTCCATCTGACCCATGACTGTGCTCATGGGACCACACTGTCTCCCTAACAGAGAGAGAGAGAGAGAGAGAGAGAGAGAGTGGCCTTGCATACCCAGCACTCCACAATGCCACGAGAGTGTCAGATCTCGTGACATCACACAGTGCTGGGTGTGTGAGACACCACTCTGTGAGACCACATGCTCTCCCTAACAGAGGCTGCGCCTACACTGGTAAATCAAGTCGACTTAAGCAAGCTTAAGTCGACTTAATTTACCCTGAGTCTACACTACAGTTTCCTTAAGTCGACTTAAGCAAGCCTCTTAAGTTGACTTAAGGAAAATAAAGTTGATTTAATTAAAATTAAATCAACTTTATAACACCACCTTCCTATTAGACCGAAGGCTTAAGTCGACTCCCTAGAGTCGACTTAAGCCAGTGTAGACATGGGATAGCCCTAAGTAGATTTAGGGCTACCCCAGGGCTACACCAATGCCCTCCCTGCTGGGGAGGGGGGGCACAGGAGGAGCCTGGCATGCCCCCACACAGGGCAGGGCAGAGCCCTGCCCACCCTGCCCCTATGCCCTGCCAGGGTCCCTGTCCCCCTTTGCCCCATTGTACCTAGGTACAATGGGGCAAAGGCTGAGCCCCCTGGCATTGGGCAAGTGGTGCCTCCCCTGCCCCTGTGGACTTCCTCTAGGTCCCCCTAAGCCCCTAGAAGTCGACCTAGGCGTCCAGTGTGGACGCTCTAGGTCGACTTTTTAAGTTCCCCTTTAAGTTGACTTTATTTTTAGGTGTAGACACACTAAGTTGACTTAACTAAGTCAACTTAGTTAAAGTCGACTTAAAATTACAAGTGTAGACATAGCCAGAGAGAGAGAGAGAGAGGGCGGTATTGTGGAGCGCAGTTTTGCATACACAGCACTCCACGATGCTGTGAGGGTGCCGTAGTATTTCGATTCATGGTATGTACTGCCCACTTGAAGTACATTTAAGTCAAATCTGGCCTGCCATAGCAAATGAATTTGGCACCCTGAATTAAGGCGATGATTAAGGATGGACAGCAAAAGGTGAGATTTGACTCCTCTTCTCCTTAATTTAAACTTTCCAAAATTGGCTTCCCAGTTGCCCGCCTGCAACTTCAGCTGAAATCAATGGTGTTGCACTAATGTGAGAGCAGATCTTGGCTCTTACCAATTAATCAAGACTTTACTCCAAGACAAAACAAACCCCCCAGACTACACAGTTCCTTCAGTTTTTAAGATGAGCTCCATATTGAAATCACTGGGTCGTTCTACTTAAAAAAATCATTGGCATGCCAGAGCTCCCAACAATGGGGTTTTGCTTTGAAGAACTGGTGAAAGAAGTCAGAGTGGCAGTATCAAGAACATTATTTGAAGTAACTCTAGGAGTTCCTGGGAAGAGCATCCCATCACAGTGGTATATTATTTAGTTATCCTCACTCTATCATCACTCATTCTCTGTGTAACTTAAAATGTCTGAATGGCTGGCATCAACAATGAAATTAAAATGAAAAGCAAACATAAGTCTGTCCAGCTTTCTGGATGGAGGATTTGGAGGATGATGGGACCTTGGGGAGAGTCTGCTTGCAGGGAGATTTGATTCTCAGCATATTTTTTTGTTACAAAAATAAATCCACTTTAAATAGCTCTGTAGACCCATCTATTTAATTTATAAACCAGCATCTGAATTTTTTTAAAAGAATAACAGAGTCTTTGCCAGTCCTCTCAGAATGAAAAGAGAATTGCTAATTTGGGAAGACTAAGATTCTGGCTTTCAGAAGGGAAACATCAAGAACAATAATTTGTTCAAAACATTCTCAGTACTACTGGGGAACCTGGGAAAATGAGCCAGAGGAATGATGTTTGCCTTTAATATTAATAGAAGCAAAAATGAGAACCCATCAAATACAGTGCCTTTTTGCATAAGCCTTTGGAGGTATATGTGATAAACACAATCAAGTCCAAACATATTTGATGAAATCTTTAATTCATCCAGATTACAATGTTCAGTCTTCTCACTGCAGGTCAGATGCTGAAGTGGATGCATGTGCGGGATAGGGAGTGCAGAATGGGTATGTTTACACTAGCAACTTAGGTTGACTTAAGGATGCTTCAGTCGACCTACAGAATGCCGCGTCCACACTTGGTTTTTGTTAAGTTGATTTAAGCACTTCCTTAAGTCAGCTTAATAACTCCCCCTCTTTAGGTCAACTTAATGCTTAATTCGACCTGTTAAGTCAACCTAAAGGCAGTGTGGACGCCCTAGATCAACCTAATGCCCTAAGTTGACCTAATTGGCCTCCAGGCTGGGGATGGGCTGGAGAAAAGAGAGAGACCTGGCTGGGGGAGGCAGAGGAGCCCTAGCTGTGGGGCAATCCCCGCCGCTGGAGCCCTGGATGGGGCCGTGGGGGAATCCCCCGCCACTGGAGCCCTGGGGTGGCAGGGGGGTTTCCCCACTGCTGGAGCCCTGTGCCATGGGGGCTCCTCTGCGGCGGGGGAGGCTGCAACTCTCCTCTGTCCACCTAGCACCTGCTAGTGTAGACGCAGGCAGCCGACTTAAATTTCTAGTGTAGACATTCTAAGTTGACTTAACAAGGTCGACTTTAAGTCAACTTAAATCGACCTTGTTAAGTCGATTTAACAGAGTCGACTTAGCTGAACAAGTGTAGACATACCCAATGAGCCTATTCCTCCTTCCCCTGTGTCCCATGCAAGGCTTGGTCAGGATTGCAATCCCAAAGGGGCTGACATGCAGGCAAGTTTATGCTGCATCCATAAAGGGTTGTGAGAATGATTGGACTGCCCATTTTCCATTATCCAACCATTCATAGCAAATATATTTGACACCTGCCAGTGAAATCTGTGGAGTGACTTATTAGACTAGTACTTTTACTCTGTTGTTTGAACAGCAGAGTATTGAGTTCAATGGTTTTATGCAGCGTCTAACAGAGGAATTCTTCAATTAAAATGTAGGACTCTAACAGTTTCAGATCCCAAAAAGTAGCCTAATTGGAGAAAGGTGATCCATTAACTGCCAGTTCTCAATGGCAAAGGTAGAATTTTAAATGTTATTTTTACTAAGTTTGGTAGAAAGCACAAACAGTATTTTCCATGATACCATCCAAGCTTCTATGAGGTGAAGTCCCACAGAAACTACAAAGAGTTAACCCAGCTGCCCATACAGGAACAGCTAACAGAGGAAATCTAGAAAATAACTGGATGGCCACTGTTGGCAGTAAACACTGGCCTTTCACTGATTGCTGGCAATGTAAAATCAATTGGCCAGTGCCAACATAGTGCCAACACAGACTTTTACTTTCCCCGTGGTTTGGAAAGAAACGCTCCATTAACTCATTTCCAGTAACAGTCTGGTTCTGGGTAAGAAATCTGGAAACCTTTTGTCTCATGCTTTTGGCATTTGAGTAATCTTAAAATGATTAAATTCAAAGCCCCACTATGGCTATGTCTACACTTGTGAATTTAAGTCAACTTAGCATGTCCACACTTAAATTTTAAGTCAACTAAGAGGGGACCCAACAAAATCGACCTAGAGCGTCCACACTGGACGCCTAGGTCAACTTCTAGGGGCTAGGTGGACCTGGGACAGGTCCACGGTGGCAGGGGGGCACCCCATGCCAAGTGCCAGGGGGCTTAGCCTTTGCCCCATTGTACCTTCGTACAATGGGGCAAAGGGGGACAGGGATCCTGGCAGGGCATGGGGCAGGGTGGGCAGGGCTCTGCCCTGCCCTTTGTGGGGGCATGCCAGACTGTGGCTGTGCCAGCCACCCTGGCAGGGATGGCAGTGGGGAAGCCCTGGAGCCCCCTAAGTCAACTTAAAGTTGACTTAGGGCTACTCCACATCTACACTGTATAAAGTCGGCTTTCTAAAGTCAACTTAAGCTGCAAGTCAACTTAAAACTAGGTTTTATAAAGTTGACTAAATTTTTATTTTTAAATTTTATAAAGTCAACTTAAGGAAAGTGTAGTGTAGACGCAGAGTAAATTAAGTCGACTTAATTTACAAGTGTAGACGCACCCTATATGCTACTATAAAGGGCATTCATTTGGGGGGGAAAAGAAAAGAAATCCTAATCGAGGACAGTGTGGGGACTGCTTATAATGATCTCAGTTCAAGTGAAACTATTCAGGTGAAATTCAATCCTCTCCCTGATCCCCCTGCCCAGATTACTAACAAATGGACTTTTGCTGTGAACTCTACCAGGGTGGGAAAGGATTACAGCATAGCCTCTTCAATGGCTGCTCTTGGGCCAGTTGATTTGCATAAGTGGGAATTCATCTCCCCTTCTCCCAGTGATTCCTGCTCCACCACCTGTTTCAGAGCTGTTGTGGAGCCCCTGGTTACTCAGAGTTGAATGCTGCAGATAGACTTTCTTCCCGCTAAAAAACAAGGTCCATGTGGCTTTCATATTTGAATGGACTTTCGGCCTCCTACTAAAGTTTCAGCCCTTTTATTGTGTGGAGGAAGAGTACTATCTCCTCCCTGTCAGCACAGAGCCTTGCTTCAACGAATTCAGTCACTTGGATGGTTCAGGGACTAGTCTTTATCCCTGCTAAAGGATTCCTGAGTATTTCATATGTACAAATCTGTAATCTACTGAATGCTAGGTGTTTCCGATAACTGTCCTTTCTCCTTTATGAAACAAAACATTGCTCTCTTGTTGTCCTCAAAATCATTACTCCGCCTCCTTGATTCTTCAGTACACTCACAATGTAAAAATGTCGCTATCAAATTCATTTGACAACGACGCACAAGGAGAACATAAGCACAGGGTTATTTAATAGTACAACTGCCTCTCCTGTCCTAGCACCTCTGGCTATGAGTCCGCAGCAAGAGCAAAGAGAAGGTCATCCCAGGGTACAGGCTGGACGTTGTTACTCAAAAACAAACTGATAGCAAGTGAACCCAGAAACTCACCAGCACTTCACTTATAAATAACCTAATTTCAAATTTGCACCAGCAAGGATTTCTTTACATAACTTGCAGCATAAGGTATTTGCTTTAGAAGTAATTAATAACAGCTGAAGCCTTGATTATTACACTTGGTTTATGAAAAAATGTATTCCTGCAGATTTATTTTGTTTTCTATATTGAAATGATGGGATTACTAGCCAAACAATTGCACTTTTTCGAGCAAAATACTAATGAAATCTGCAAATCTTATTGTTAAGGAATAAGTAGTAATTCGTATAACTTAATTGCAGAATTTTTTTTTTAATGAAATGGGGCTATTCTGCCTTCCTTATTGACTAGTGTATGACTATAAAGCTAGTCACTGAGTGAGTGTAAATAAGGAAAGCAGAACTGGACCCAAAAGGTTGATTGTACAAACTGTATTTTCCTACACAAGCAGTAAAATAATAGGTATTGGATATTCAAGGTAAGGGCAGTCTGCAGGATCAGTGAATTATAAGTTATGGGGTAGTGAACTCACACACTGTTATTAGAAAAACAAGAGCAATGACTTATTGTTGACAGTTGTTACTTTCTCTTGATATACTATTAGGAAAATATCTTGGTCTGTTAAACAAAGACTGATACCTGCATCCAATAAATTATTTACAACAACAGATACCCACCACAGAAAAGTGGTTGGGAGAACTAAGAAAAATGGAAAGGATTTATGATCTGTTTTAGTTGGGAGAAAATACTTAAGAAAATCTAATTTTGTCAAATACTGTAAATTTGTCCTGCAAAATGTGAAATCTTTACAGAGGAAAGCATCTCAGGAAAAATCATGCCGTAACTAAATTGTGATTATGTATAGCAGTCAGAGCTCAGACACCAGAGTCTTTTGCCCAGACATTACCCTGCAAATCCATCAAAGCAGATCCATTGTTCTTGCTGATTGGAGAGCAGAGTCGAATGGGTGAGTTATTAGGGTGACATCTGTTAAATGACAGATGTCTGTGCAGGGTCAGTTCTGTGCAGGCTCACAGTTTGTTTATAACGGAGGCAATCACTTTTAAGAATTTATTTTTCTATTTGCCTTTAGAAAAAAAACTAAGTTAGTCTTTCTGTTTAACATCATATGAATTGTTTATTCATCAACCCAGGCAGCTCAAGCTGATCTTTTATTTTAAAATTGTTAAGTAATTGTTAATAATTAATTTGCTTGACTTTTCTCTAACTTGTTTATATATTCTACACTGGAAGGTATACTGCAGTGTACTTTAAAATATGAGGACTATAGTATTTCAGATTCTATACACATTTATAGCCCCTTAAAAATTGCTGTTCTTTTTGACTCCCAGATTCAAACTAGACCCGAGGCCTTGTTTCCATGGATGCAATGGTTGTTATTAAAGTTATTTCTACTACAAACAGACTTGTCAATTCTCACGCCTTTAGTGCAAGCCTCATATTTTTAAACCTTATCTAAAGCTTTTATGCTTCCTCTTCTTTGATCTTCTGCCAGAAAGCTTTAAAATGCAGACTAAGGATATGGTGTTTGTACATTTCAACTTTCCGATTGTTATTTGAAGAGCAAGAAAGAAAGAGATGTGGAAACAACAATATAATTCCTTATTTGCACACTGCAGCATTCACAGACACATGTAACACACATGAAATGTATTATTTTGTTTAATTACTGCTTTGGTGTTTGTTTTTACATTTTCCCTTTAGTAAAGGCCTAAAAAATGAATCAAAATCATGAATAAATTGAACAAGATACATATGAGTATTGACTTGGGATTGGGTGTCTATTAAAAAGCGTCTCCTTTCAAACTGTGATAGGTATTTTTTCTAAAAATTTCAGAAGGCTGAAGCTGAGTTACGTTACCTGTTACAAGAAGGTATTAGGAGTGTGTGTTCATATTTCATACATTTGAAGGCCAGAAAGAACCATTAAACCATTTAATCTGATCTCTTTTATTACATGCCTCCTTAAAATTTTACCTGGTTTCCCCTGTATTGAGTTTAGTGTTTGACTAAATAATCCTTCAGAAAGTAATCCAGTCTTGATCTGAAGATATCAAGAGATGGAGGATTCATTACTTTGTTCCAATGGTTAATCACTCTCCCTGTTAAAGATGTATGCCTCATTTCTAATTTGAATTTGTCTAGAGTTATCTTCAGCCATTGGTTCCTTTTATGTCATTTTCTCCCTTTGGATCTTCTTGCATACTTTGATCAAGGCCCCTATTGATCTTCTTTTTGATAAACTAAATAGGATGAGCTCTTTAAATTTCTCATTGCAAGGCATTTTCTCCAGCCCTCAAATCATGTTTGTGGTTTTTCTCTGCCCATTCTCATTCTGACTGTAATGACCACAAAGCTAAATTAAAATTACTGAGAGCTAGTGACAATCCTCTATGCTGGAAAGAACGAAGTGTGTGTGACAGATGTCAATCACACTGTTTATGCACTGCTGTTAAAGTGCTCAACTAATATTAGTGGTCAGTGCCATAATAACCTCCTACGAGAAACAGAGTAAAGGAAGGACCAGAGATGTGTAAGAACCAGAACATAACAAAATAAATGGTATGTAACAGTTTTCATTATAAGCCCCTGATTTCTATCTTAATCTTTTGAAACTTTGCTCTTTGGGGCTGGAATTCTCTTAGCCTGGTCTCTGCCTGAAGGTATGATGTGTTTAGATGTTTCAGCAAAAACATTTGAACAGTTTTTGAGTACAAAGAGAGGAAATGGTATTTCCTACCCTAAAATTAATTGTGCCTTCAAAAAAAACCACAACCCCCCGCAAAAAAAAACTCCCTGCCAGAATGGCTGAAGATTCACAGATTAAGCATGGCATGAAAATAATTCTCTGAGGAGTTGCATTTGGCTGCGTTCAGACAGAAATTTGTTTTTAATAAATAAATGTGTGACTATTTCAAAATTAGATTCAGAGAATGCTGAAGAGATGGATACACTCAAGTAAGATAAGTCCTTTTTAGAGCAGCCTATATAAAGGAACTGGGTGGAGAAACATCAGGCCAGCAGAACACTGAGTGGAGTCCAGTGCAAGAGAAGCAGAAAATCTCCTGGAGCTCCCTGGTTTGGAAGGAGAGTCTGTGTGCTATTGCACTCCCTTATGGGGTGCAGGGTACATTACCTGCTCTGCTTATCCTCTTTGCAAAACTGCATGCACATGTGGTTTTTCACTTGAATTTTTGAAAATACAGATCGAGAGTGGAAAGTCTAGTCCAATTGGTAAAACATGGGACTGGAAAATCTGGGTGCTAGTCCTGGCTCCACCAGACTTAATGTGGGATCCTGCGGTCAATCATTTAACTTCTCAATTTCATTCCTTATGTACAAAGTCAGGATAATAGTACTTCCTCACCTCACAGGGCCTGTCTAGGTAGCAGGGCGAAAAAGTTAGCCTAATCTACCATACAACCAGCTAACAGTTCTGTAAAGATGTTAAACTGTGTCTGCAAAGTGTTAAGGGGGTTGAGGGGAGGGCTTTCCAATCATGCTGAGCTTTCTAAAATGAGACTTCAAACAAAAATGAACTTTTGTTTCAGTCTGTAGACATAGCTATAAGATATTGAGGTTTAAGTAATTAGCACAGGGGTCCTCAATCTTGTTTTGCTGGGACCCCCTTTGAAAATATTTCATGCTGTGACGAGTCCTCCCCACAAAAGGAGGACCCTCCCTATGCCATGCCACCTTTACTTCTGGGGGCAGAGCTGCTTTCTGAGCTGGGCACCCATCCAGCAGCTCTCTGGCCACCCAACTCTAAAGGGCTCAGGCTGTCAGCCCCACTCATTGCTGATAGCCAGAGGAGCCCCAACATGCATTGGGGCTAACAGCTCGTTACTTCCTTATAATAACTTGGCAACCCTCTGAGGGGTCACGATCCCCGGTTTGAGAACCTCTGAATTAGCATGTGTAAAGTGCTTTTAAAGTCCTTTGAGGGAAGGCATGGTAAGTGCAAAGCATTACTTATTCTTACTTCAGTACCATTTTTACTTGATTACTAATCCTGCTATTTAAAGACAAAGAACTGCCCCTCCCCCAACAACAACAAACCAACCAACCAACCCTAAAAGAAGTTTTCCTGGGATGTTTTTTTAATTTCAGACTTTCATGCTACGTGGGTGTAAGTGAGAACAGAAGTAAGTCCTACTGTGTGTACTGAGGAAAAAGGCATAATTAACTACTTGATCTATTTGATGGCATTTCTTCCAATAGACCAGTGGAAGAAATCACTTTAATCTCTGAATACATCAGTTGCTACATATTATAAAAGGTTAAGCAAACATACACAAGACCTTATTGGAGCACTCAGAAGACCTTTTGTAAAGGGTGGGATTAATAGTAAGTAGACAAATACAATTTTAATGAAATGTTAAATACTGCCTTTGGGGTAGTTATAGAAATAACTCTTAGGATGTGCAAAGAATGGGATAGAAAATATTACTAAACATTTAAGTCATTATATAAATAGATAATACTTAGGTAGACCCACTGTCACTCTTCCAAAAAACGATATAACAACAAAGAGAAGGGTGGTGAAACTGATTCAAGTTATCAAGAGAATTCCATAAGAGGAGAGACTGAAAGGAGTGGGAAAGTTGTATTTAGAAAGAACTTGACAAAGGTATTCAAAATAAGGACAAATATAGAGCAGATACATTGGTCACTACTAAATATCCTTTCTCATGATACTAAAATAAAAGGAAATTTAGTTAAAATGAATACTGATATAAGGAAATTATTTAGATAGAGTCATGTATTTTAAAGCCATGAGTGATCATTAAGATCTTCTAAGATATAGACCTTGAATTGTTGTTGTAGTAGCACCTCTCTGAACTTCTCTGAATTTATTTTATTTTATTTTATGACTTGTTTTTAAAGTGCGGACACCAGAAATGAACGCAGAATTCTTTTAGTCACACCAATGTCATATACAGGATCTCTGCTCCTACTTATTTCCCTAGTTATACATTCATGGATTTGTTATCTATTGTGCCACAGCCTCACACTGGCAAGTCATCCCGAAGTCCTTTTCAGAATCACTGCTGTTTAGGATATAGTCACCTGTAAGTGTGGTCCACATTCTTTGTTCCTAGGCTTTCAATTTAATGTAATTCAATTAAAATATAATAGTCTAATTATGATAAGGGACTCCCTTCTATGAGATACCATAGAGATCTAGAGCAGGGATGGCCAAACTTGGCTTGTCAACTGCATGTTGCTTTTTTACAGTTAATGTTTGGCTTATGGAGCCGCCTATGGTCCCCCTAACCTACAAGACTGGGGTGGGGAGCTTGGAGCTTCTGCCCTGTGGAAGGGTAGTAGGTGCTAGAGGCTTCTTTCCAATGGGAGCGAAGCTTTGCATGTGTCTGTGTGGGTGGGGGGGGGGAGGGGGAAGGGTGAGTAAGTTTGGCCACCCTTGGTCTAGAGCCAGTCAGGACGTCTGTAGTTATATTAGCTAGGATTAAAAATATAGGGGATAGAAACACTTACGCTTCTGGGAAAAAAAACAATCAATAACCAATAGACATTATTAAGAAATGTTGTCTATGAGCAATTTATTCCATAACTGTCCACTACAGAAATTCTTAGACTTTTTTTTGAGGACTTGTTACTAGGAACTCTTGGGCTATGTCTATACTTAACAAAGTTAGTTCCAATTAGTTAATTCGAACTAACTAATTTGAACTAATTTTAGTTCGTTCGAATTAACTTAATTCGATCTAGCATGGCCCCACTGGAATTTTAGTTCGAACTAAGCAAGTGCCATGCATGGCACTTGCTTAGTTCGAATTAGTCAGTTACATTAAGCTCAATGTGCCGGTTAGTTC
Source organism: Pelusios castaneus (assembly GCA_007922175.1). Taxonomy (NCBI): domain Eukaryota; kingdom Metazoa; phylum Chordata; order Testudines; family Pelomedusidae; genus Pelusios; species Pelusios castaneus. The sequence continues at coordinate 5,570,159 of ML685789.1, read as the reverse complement.
GAACTAAGCAGTTAGTTCGAATTAACAAGGCCACATTGACTTAATTTGAACTAACTAGTTTGAATTAAGGGTTAGTTCGAAAGGTAGAATGGAATTTATTAGTTTGAATTAAGGAAGCCCTTAATTCAAACTAATGAAAGCCTAGTGTGGCCAAGGCTTAAGCTAGTTCGAATTAAGCTTTCTTAATTCGAACTAATTTGCCAGTGTAGACCTTGGAGAAAGGATATAAGTTGAGATGGGGCAATGGTTTGATTCAATTTAGTAATGGTTATCAGAGAGTATTTACCAGAGAGTAGTTATCAATGGTTCACATGCAGGCTGGAAGGACATAACGAGTGGGGTGCCGCAGGCGTATGTCCTGGGTTCGGTTTTGTTGAACATTTTTATCAGTGACTTAGATGATGGCATTGAGAGCAAATTTATGAAGTTTGCAGATGATACCAAGTTGGGAGTGATTGCAAGTGCTTTGAAGGATAGGATCATAATTCAAAATAATTTGGACAAACTGGTGAAATGGTCTGAGATAAATAAAATGAAATTCAATTAAGATAAGTGCCAAGTACTCCACTTAGGGTTGAGCAACTCATTGCACACGTACAAAATGGGCAATGACTGCCTAGGAAGGAGTAGTGCAGAAAGGCATCTGGTTGTAATAGTGGACCACAAGCTGAATATAAGTCAGCAGTGTAATACTGTTGCAAAAAGAGCAAGTGCCATTCTGGGGTGTATTAACAGGAGTATTGTGAATAAGACACGAGAAGTGATTCTTCCACTCTACTCTGCACTGATTAGGCCTCAACTTGAGTACTGTGTCCAGTTTTGGGCGCTTCATTTAAAAAAGGATGTAGAGAAACTGGAGAAAGTCCAGAGAAGGGCAACAAAAATGATTACAGGTCTGGAACATTTGACCTGTGAGGGAAGATTGAAAGAGCTGGGTTTGTTTCGTTTAGAAAAAAGGAGACTGAGAGAGGATATAACAGTTTTCAAATACCTAAAAGGTTGTTATGAGGAAGAAGGAGAAAAATTGTTCTCCTTAATCACAGATGATAACACAAGAAGCAACAGGCTTAAATTACAGCAAGGGAGCTTCAGCCTAGACATTAGGAAAAAATTCCTAACTGTAAGGGTGCTTAAACACTGGAATAAGTTGCCTCGGCAGGTTGTGGAATCTCCTACTTTGGAGGTTTTTAAGAGCAGGTTGGATAGTCACCTGTCACAGATTGTTTAATGAGGGTACTTGGTCCTGCCATGAGTGCACGGAACTGGACTCGATAACCTGTCAAGGTCCCTTCCAGTTTCTTTCATTCTATGATTCTATAACATAGTCTCTGAAATATCTCTTACTTGTTAGACTAAATGCTATGGATCATATCCTCGGCTGTTATAAATAAGTTTAGGGTTGCGTCACTGAACTCAATTTACACCAGCTACAAATTTGGTACACAATTTTGGTAGTATGACATTGTCAAAGTTGTAGGAATAAATGGCTGATTAATTTACAGTCCCATGTTTTTTGGGTGATAAGGAATCCTCTGCCAAAATCCTTAGCTTCCTCTGTAAGAATTTTTGCAATATTGTTATGCTTTATATACAGAAAAAAACTGTGGCACATTGGAAAAGAAAATTGTGAGGACAGGTAATTTCCAAATAAATAACATGCAGGCTACTGTACTGGTTGCATTATTCATTTTCACATTTATGTCAGCAAAGCTTCCCTTTTAATGCCACAGAAACCAGAGACCCTGCCATTTAATTTAGGACACCAGTTTCGTGTGGGGAACATGGGGCCTTAGATATAACTACCAGTGATAGGATTAAATTAAAAATAGGAAAACTAAAAATAGTTGCTCTGCTGGTTTCTGGGAATGTAATGGTTACCTTGCTGTGGAAAAGGCCCCCTCTTCCTTTATATTTCTTCTTCTTTATTAATAGTCCAGTCTTGCAAACACTGTCGTAAATAACACTGTTAAGGCAGTAGGATTACTCCTGGCAGTGGGAGTTTTTAGGACTTCAGTTTGTAAGATGTTATCTTCGTCAGTAAAGTTCCAAGCATACCTATAGCACAACAGAAATGATTGCTAAAGTACCAACTGTGGAGAGGGAGGTGGGGAGGTCTCTCCAGGGAGTTCTCCCACAGTGGCTTCATATTCTCCTACGCCCTGTAATTTTCTACCCTGGGGAACCAGTGAAAGATTGGTTCTACCTTTGAAATTTCCATAAGTACTGAACTAAGTGCTATTAAATCCATGGAACAGAAATTTGATGCTAAATTGGACACTTATACTCCATGACTGGTAAAAATTAGAGGATAAATGGAAATGCTTGAAGGGATTCATTCAGCTAAGAATGTTCAAAGTGATAGTTTTAAAAAATTTAAGGGACAGCCTGAAAATCTTTCTGCTCTTATTAAAGATAATGCTATTTTACACCATATCTTAGAGCTCTTCAAGAACCTGTATAAAGTAGATCTTTAGTCTGAGTGGTGTGTTTGAAGGGAAGAGTGAGACTGAAGCAGTGGTTGGTATCTATTACTTTTTTACATTGCTGCTGGAATTTAACTTTTAAAATAGATAAAATATAAATCTAGTGGAGTTAGAGGAGCTTTTTCTTAGACACGAGTTTCAGAAGTGCCTTACAGTATAGCTAGCTACCTGTCTTTCGCATACTGGCTTCCTAGAACTAAAATAATGATATATGGTCTCTATATGAAATATCAAACCCACATTTCTTGATTTTGTTTGTTTTGTAGTTTTTCTATACTTACTCAGTAATAGCACAGAAAGTCAGATCTGCTTGAATCAGGGTGTTTATCAACTAGAGCTGAATCCCCAATCTTGGAACTAGACACCATCTTTGAAATTAAAAAACAAAAACTTTTACTAAAAAGACTTTTCCATCTAAAAGCGTCAACATTGTCATCTATTTCTTTTCTGAATCATCACCATCATCATCAAGGAGTCCTGTGGCACTTTTAAAGACAAACACATTTATTTAATGAATAGGCTTTTATGGGCATTATCCCACTTCCTCAGATGCATGAAATGAAAACCATAGTATGTTATGTAGATATACACATGCAGAGAAGGGTGAATCACAAGGTCAATTCAAATAGTTCCAGAAGGGTAGCTTGTTAGTCTCTTCAGCAAAACAAACAAGTTGTTTAAATTCAAACAGTATGGATATGGACCATTAACAACAACTGATGAGAAGGTGAGAACATTAAAGAGGGGAAATTGCCTTCTGTAGTGAGTTAACCATTCCAACTCCCTATTCAGAATCACCCTGATAGTGTCAAGTTTGCAGATCAATTCCAGCTCTGCAGTTTCACTCTGAATTCTGTTTTTGAAGGTTTTTTGGCTGAAGTACTGTAACTTTCCTCTCTGTTACAGAACGTCCAGGGAGATAGAAGTGCTCCCTTACTGGTTTTTGAATGCTACTATTCTTGGTGTCTGATTTGTGTTTGTTTATTCTTTTGGACAGAGACAGTCCATTTGTTTAAAGTATATGGCAGAGGGACATTGTTGGCACATGATGGCATATATCACATTGGTAGATGCGCAGGTGAATGAGTCCCTCATGGTATCACTAATTTGGTTAGGTCCAATAATGGTGTCACTGAAGTAGATATGCAGGCAGAATTGGCAGTGGGGTTTGTTACAGGGATAGGTTTAGTGTTGTTGTTGTATGGGTGTATGGTTGCTGGTGAGTATTTGCTTAAGGTTGGGGGGCTGACTGTAAATGAGGGCTGGTCTACCTCCCAAGGCTTGAGGGAGTGAGGGATCATCTTCTAGTATAGGTTATAGATCCTTGATGTGCTGGAGAGGTTTTACTTGAGGACTGTAGGTGATGACTAGTGGCGTTCTGTTGTTTTCCCTGTTGGGCCTGACCTTCATTAAGTGACTTCTGGGTACCTGTCTGACTCTTTCAATCTGTTTCTTCACTTCCCCGGGTGGATACTGTACTTTTAAGAATGCTTGATAGAGATCTTGAAGGTCTTTGTGTCGGTCTGAGGGATCGGAACAAATGTGGTTGTATCTTAGGGCTTGGCTGTTGACAATGGATCATGTGATGTGTCCCGGATGAAAGTTGAAGACATGTAAGTAGGTGTAGCCATCAGTAGGTTTCCGGTGTAGCATGGTGTATATCTGGCCATCACTTATTTGTACAGTGTCCAGGAATTGGAGGTTGATGGTGGGGTGGAAATTGTTGAAATTTTGCTGGAATTCTTCAAGGGCTTCCTTTCCATTGGTCCAGATGATGAAAACATCATCAGTGTAATATGAGAAGAGGAGTGGTGCTTGGGGATGAGAGCAGAGGAAGCATTGTTCTAAATCAGCCATAAAAAGGGAGGCATATTGTGGGGCCATGGGGGTATCCATAGCAGTGCTGCTGACTTGAATACCTTGAAGGTATATGCCAATATTTTGTGGAGTTATGTGAGTACCCATAGCAATTTACCTAATTTTGTGGAGCCGTGTGGGTACCCATAGCAGGATACCCAACATACTGCATAATTGCAACACATACAGTTGCTTTGGGGCCCATTTACAATACAATCATGGTATTAAAACCGTTGTACTGTGAATTAGAATTGGGTTCAATCTAGCTTCACTTTGCAACAGACAGCAATTTTCTTTCTTCTCTAAGACCTGGTTTGTGCTTGAGAATTGTACTATCATAACTTCTGAGGATTATAGTTACCAGAATTTGCTATCAGTACAATGTAATAAAATTGAAATGTTTTGCGTTGCCAAATATGCCCTGTTGCCCAATGAAAATGTAAAGTGGATGTTACAGAACTCAAAGGTAACGGAGTAATTCTTGAATAGATTCCTCAGTGGGTGCCATACTGATTGCAACACTTAAGACTAGGCTGGTCACAAGACTAGTAAACACAGCGGGCAGCTATTTTGCATTGGTAGATTCACTGGAGAACCTAAAAGATCTCTTACACTTCTGTGTGATGTTGTTGTAACTGAGTTGGTTCTAGGATATTAAAGAGGCCAGGAGGGTGAGATAATATCTTTTATTGGATCAACTTCTGTTGGTGAGAGAGAGAAGCTTTTGAGCTTCACAGAGCTTTTCTGCAGGAGCTGGAAAGCTCGTCTCTCTCACCAACAGAAGTTGGGTCTATAAAAGCCTCACCCACCTTGTCTCTTTTCTACCTCTGACTTTTAGGAGTCTGGGGTTTGTTTGTTTGTTTTTCCACCTTCTTACTGACTTTGTAGACAAATTGCAGGGATTTATTTATTATAATTATTTAAAAAGGAAAATAAACCAAAAAACGTCTGCCCACACAATACAGATAGATAGCAAAGCCTCTGTTTTGCAATCATTTTTCCCTGGTGCTGCCTTGTTCTATGAAATATTTATCTCCAAAGCAGCCAGAAAGTCTCTACGAGCCCGTGAAGTCTGAAAAAAATGTACTAAACTTAATGTCCAAACTTGGCAACTGCACAGCATCCAAGTGTTGTGGCTGAGCCTTTTTAGGTTCTCTTTCTGTGTGTGTATAATATAACCCTGAGCTCCTTCCAGAAGGAAAAAAAATCAATAAGCTAGAAAAGCGTCTGCTGCTAAAAAACCAAAATAACAACAAAACCCTTCCTCTGAGGACTGGGCCATTTTTGATGGCCTTTTTTTACTTGACACATAAATGTAATATCTTAGCTTATTGTCAGAGACAGAATGAAATTGCTGCTCAGGCTTTTGGAAGTTAGATAGAAGAGCCACACAACAGCGAATGAATTCTGAGCAAAGGGAAGCTTTTACACGCTGTACTCAGTATAAGTTATTCCCCTGCAGTTTTTGATGGGTAATACTAATAGCATAATCCATAACTGGCAGTGGGTGATTGATGTCAAGCTTAGCTGAAGATAAGGTTGTAGGACTCTGTTGGAATTGTGTGCTTACCGTACATTTTAAATAATTAGTCTGTTTTTAATCTCATACTAGTTTAACAGAAACAACTTTACTGGAGTTACACCTGCTTTCCACCAGCACAAGTAACATCACAGTAAGCGAATTAAACATTGACAGTCTAGCCAGTTACTGCCCTTTCTCTCTTCTCCCTAAATCATGATGGCGTATCTACCTTCAGGGCATGCTGCAAGGTCTGTCTGCTTTTCCGAGCTCTGGGGGGTTGAGATGACCCTGGTGGGAGATTGCAAAGGTCTTTAAATATATTTCCTGGTCTGGGGTTTTATATATGGGTCAAACTCAGGCCAGTCAGTGGCTGAGGGCTCCCGCTGCAGAGGGGAGCAAGTGGCATGCTGGCCCCTCTGCCCCCACATTGGGTGCAAGGAGAGCCACAGGGATCTTGGCCATGCTGGAGCCAAGAAGCCAAGGGCAGGGCTCCGGAGCAAAGCCTGTCATGCCTTGCCCTCCTCCCCCAACTACGGGCAGCCTGTGGGCATCTGCCCTGTCACTTCTGCTCCCCACCACATCCACCATTCCCATAGGGGGGCAGTGGAGGTAGTGTGGGGAGAACAGGAACAGGGACCCAAGAGACCTCCCCTCCATAGGGCGCCATTGGGGGTGTGCAAATGTAAGTATTGGTCCTTAGGCTCTGGATACCTGCGATATGCCACCTGGAATAAAGGATAGGCACTCCTCTTTCTGAGAGTATAAATTAAAATAATATAGTTAATAAGGTAAACATCTCCAATTAAATATATCTGAAGCCAGTTGGTGCCTACTCTGGTAACTTTCATATTCACTGCTTTCATTTTGTGAAGCAAAACTTCTTACATGAGATGCTGGTCTTCTGGTTAAATATAATAGGTTTTCAAGTATCACTAAATGTATGGAAGAGTGAGATTTTTTTTTTCCCTCTGTTAAGACCAAATCCCTGCAATCAGACAATTCATATGAGGAAAAGTGAGCAGGAGTTGGCTTTTGGGCTAATAGCTTTAATTTGACTGCTGCAAAATTAATTTAAGTTCTTTCTATTGTTGAAATGAGTCTAAGTAACTGAGAGGTTAAGGTACTATATGTGCATTAATGTTTTTCATCTTTGGATTCAAATGGTGTTGTAGGTCATCATTGCAACATTAGCCAGTATCAAGCTTTCAAAACTGCATATTTGATACTTCTAAAATATTTCCATCCCCCATTGCACAACTGGCAATTGGAAATAACTGCCAGCCTCTTCTGCACAGAGTTCAAGTATTAGGAAAAGCAGTCAGAAATGACTAATGAGATGCATTGGCAGAGCTGTGTGAGACCTCATACAGCTGCCTCTACTAAACCCAGCACAAGATGAGATATTAATTTACAGTGTAATTCCTATGGAATTATATAAAACATATGCACTATAAAACAAAGAGACAGATCCTTCAGCAAGCATACATCAGCATAGTTCCACTGAAATCAATAAAGCTTAATATCTGTCCCAATAAATGTTAATGTGATCAGTGCTATGTCAGAGAGGGGTGGTCAAAATATTTCTGATATAGATTTCCTCTTCCCTACGGTTTTTATCCTCTTGATTTGATCAAAGAGGAAAAAGGCACCGGATTCAGCAATGCGTGTGTGCTCTTGTCTAACTTCAAATGTGTAATTTAGGTCAAGTCAATGGGCCTCCCCACGCCTAAGTAGTCCAATTGTTGAATTGAACCATAGGTTGGTATGAATCGGTTGAACATCCTTGCTATATGTTTTCCTTAATGGGAGAGGATGTCAATTACTGATGGGTTTAGGTTTTAGTAAGAACCTGGTAAAACAACATTTCACGAACTTTATAAATGAAAGAAGCAGCAAAAGTATTTCTGTGTTGCAGAGTGGTGGGGAAAATCAGGTGCCTTGAATATTGCTAGAAGTGAAATTTGGAAGATTAAAGTAATTACAGAAAAAAAATTTAAAAATTTTAAAAAATTTAAAAATATAATTTGTATATATCTGAATAACTACCATTCCCAGTGCCTCTGCATAGGGAGTTGTATTTATTGATTTTTTGCGGAATTGCCACTATAACTGTAGGCTAGTTATTCAATTACCCACAAGAAGTTTTGTGGTTCACAGGGTGCCTAGAAAAGCATGTTGATGTCTGCTACCTCTATTAATACTCAATTTGATACAGCTTGTAGCCAATAAAATTTATATCAATAGCAGTAAAATTGGATGGTAATAATTAATTTTTGATGCCTTCTCTATCTTTAACATTCTTCCTTATTATTTCGTCTTTCATAGTGACTCTTTTGCCAATAGTGCCTCCAATATAAAAAATACCTATTTATGGTAAGCTGACAATACAAAAGCAGGAGTCCTATAGATATTTGCTATTTTTCTGACTGTTTGTAGACAGCTCTTCCCATTTTTCTCCCATCCATTTCTTCCTTTCTTCTGAGAGATGCTAGTAATGACCTTCTTTGCTATTACATCGATGCATAAACTTGGTGTACATTATCCCTATTGTGATTTATTTTACCCCTACCAAGTGTTGCTGTGGACTCAAACTACAGCCTTTTAGGGGGAAATTCATTATCTGGCTGGTAGTCTCCTTGTTGGACATTGACAAACTTCTCTTAATCTTTTCTCAGCTAACTTGGGTTCATATGTATTTTTATGGAAGATACTCCTATGCATAAATTTGTCATGACTAGGGCTTACTTTGTTTTGCCTTTATTATTATTACATCAGTGTTTTCAGTTGTTTAGTTTTAGGACTATAGATATAACTGCTAGAGAAAGTGATGAGTGACTGACTATCTTAACGTTATAGCTCAGTCTGCACTCCAGTTTCTTTAAAGACTTAACATGTATACTATGACTTCAGTTTAAATGTACAATTTGTTCTCTTTCTTTCAGTAAGAGCCTCTGATATATGGGATATTTGAATAATCTTTTGTCTACAGTGCTTTTGACTTATTTGACATAAAATTTTGCAGTATTACAAAGGTTACATTTTGCTATTGGACTAGTAGCTTATATTATCACAATACAACATTTCTTTTTTCATGTAGTAACTACAGAACATTCTTGCTGATTACCTTGGCTCCTGTACACTGCAGGTCCTTACGGTATTCTACTTGGAGACTTAAAAGAGAAAATAAGGAGGAAAATAATTCCTGGACGTATTCTTAAAGTAATATGTGAAAAAGCTAAACAACAATCATGTACTCATCCTGTGCCACATTTCTAATTGGTTTTTTAGAGAAAAGACCACATTATTTAAATATTAACAGAATAAAGGGACAGAAATTTCACTTTTCAAAGGTATCTATCAATCATCATCTCCAACTGTTTTCAGACACTGCTACCCACAGACCCCTCAAATGGCCTTTTGTCTATTTGTCCTGTTGACCATTAAACCAATCCACCCAGTGGTTGAAGTATAATTTGATGGGCCCCGGAACCCTCCTAATCTCCGGGCCCCCTTCCCGTATTGTCTGGGCCCCCATCATGCATGTGTGGGCCCCAGCCCAGGTAGGCATTTGCAACCACTTCTCAGTACCACATGCATCAGTTATCACTCCACAAAAATATTTATAATTTTATATGTCGTTTATGTCTATAGCAATTATTGTTACAAACTAACAAATGCTGCATAACACAATAAGTATTGTGATTAACAGTGGTGGGGCGTAGGACCTGCCAGCAGCCAGGGCAGGGCGGAAAATGCATTCCACCAGATTTTTCTATTTTTAGGGGCCCTGGAACTCTGGCCCCTCAAATTTGGGGGCCCCAGAACTGCGTTCCGGTGCGTTCCCCCTTACTTTAACCCCTGAATCCACCCCGTCAGAGATCATCCACCATCCGAATATTCTCCTTCCTGCCAGCTGTATCATTCATCTTCCACCTATCACTCCCATTGAAAACAGATGCAAAGTACTTATTTAGACATTCAGCCATGCCTAGATTATCCTTGACCTCCACCCCATCCTCAGTTTTTAATGGCCCCACTTCTTCTTTTTTTGTTTTCTTCCTATTTATATGGCTAAAGAACCTTATGGTATTGGTTTTAATTCCCTTCGCAAGGTCCAGCTCAGCTTGACTTTTTGCCTTTCTCACTCTCTCTCTACATGTTCTGACCTTCGCAAGGTAGCTTTCCTTGCTGATCTCTCCCCTTTTCCACTCCTTGTGGGCTCTGTGTTTCCTCCTAATTGCCCTTCTGAGATGCTTACACATTCAGCTTGGTCTACAGCTCTTGCCTATGAATTTTTTCCCCTTCCTCGGAATGTAGGCTTCAGTTAGTTCTTGCAACTTTGATTTGAAGTGATTCCAAGCCTCTGCTACTTTTACATTCCTGAGTTTTTCTGTTCAGTCCTCTTCCCCAACTAATTCCCTTAATTTTCTAAAGTTAGCTTTTTTTAAAGTCAAAGATCCTGGTCACTGATTTATTTTTGTTTATCCTTCCAATTAATTTGAACTGAATTAGCTCATGGTCACTTGAACCTCAGTTGTCCCCTACAACCAGTTCCTCTATGAGGTCCTCGCTACTCACCAGTACCAAATCTAAGATGGCATCCCCTCTCATTGGTTCAGTAACCATTTGGAGAAGGAATTCATCAGCTAACACATCCAGGAAAAACTGGGCCCTCTTATTACTACTAGCACATCTTCTCTAGTCTATATCTGGGAAATTAAAGTCTCCCATAATCACACAGTTCCCAGTAGTATTAACTTCCTTAAAGAGGTCCCTATCCATGTCTAAATCAGATCCCAGCAGTCTGTAACACACTCCAAGCACCATTCCAGGAGAAACTTTAGTAGCTTTTTTCTCCACCATGATTTTTACCCAGATTGATTCTGTCTTGTTAATTCCATCACTTTGAATTTCCCTACAGTCTACCTCCTCATTGATATACAATGCCACTCCCCCACCTTTGCCTTTATATCTGTCTTTCCTAAAGAGCACATAGCCTTCAATACCGGTACACCAGTCATAACTACTATTCCACCATGTTTCTGTTATCCCTATAATATCTGGTCTCACTTCCTCTACCAGTAGCTCCAGGCTTCTTGCTTTAGTATATAAACATTTTAGTTTATGCTGCTTGGCCACACTCACATTCTTCGCCTGATTCGGCACAGTCATTCTACAGACAATATCACTCGCTAGACTGGCATTTACACTACTCCTCCTCGTAACCCTCATGCTGCTCCCTATTTCTGTGTCCTTTCTTATTGCATTTTCCTCCTTCTCAACACTAATATCAGGCGCGGAGATTATTCGGGCATCTCCCAACCATTTCCCCCAACTCCCTAGTTTAAAGCTCTCTTGATCAGTTGTGTGAATCTCCCTCCCAGAAGTCTCTTTCCCTCCCTACTCAGGTGCAGTCCATCACAGGAGAACAGTCTTCTGTCCATGAATGCCTCCCAGTGACCATACATGCCAAAGCCCTCCTTATAGCACCACTGCCTGAGCCATCTGTTTATCATCAGGGTCTTCTCACACCTTTGTTGTCCTCCTTTAGGGACAGGCAGAATCCCACTAAAGATCACCTGAGCTTCTATTTCCTTGAGAGTCCTCCCCAGTCTGGCATAGTCATCTTTGATACGCTCCAATGAGAATCTACCTACATCATTTGTACCCACATGAAGGACAATCAGAGGATTCTTTCCAGCTCCCGTTAAGATCCTCTTCAGCCTCAGATCGATGTCCCATATCTTTGCACCCGGCAAGCAGCATACCCTTCTGTTCTCGGGATCAGCTCTGGTTGTAGGCCTGTCTGTCCTCCTCAACAGGGAGTCCCCAATTGCATAGACTTGCCTTTTTCTGGCAACAGTGCTATTCACTAGCCCAGGGGTCTGCAACCCAAAAGATAAGAAGAGCCATTTTTGAAAATTCTTTCAATAACAAAGTGTTTTGAGAGCCACAATGGGTGTAGCCTCCTCGTGGGAGGTGCAGGGAGGTGAGTCAGGATTTCTGCTGCAGGGTCCCCTTATGCGGGGGGGGGGGGGGGAGCCTGGAGCTTGGCATGGGCTGCCCGTGGGGTCCCTGGTGGCTGCGGGAAGCCCAGAGCCAGGCATGGGCCTCCTGCAGGGTACCCCGGTGGTTGGGGGAGCCCAGAGCCGCAAGGGGGCAGCCAAAGAGCCGCATGTGGCTCCAGAGCCACAGGTTGCAGACCCCTGCACTAGCCTATCCCCATTTCCTTCCAGTCGCAAGTCCTCAGTCCTTCTGCTTTTCTCTGCAATCATTTGCATCTGCTCCCAAATCCTTCTAGGGCTCTTACTGGGAGGAATCTCCATTGGCTCATCCCCTCTTTGGATAAGACTAGCTGCTCTTCACATTTGTTACTGGTTGCTGAAATATAACTATAGAAGATACCACTAGTTTGGAGTGTCTGCCCTGCTTTTGACAGTCTGCCCTGAGTTTGGCACTCATGGTTGTGAATCACACTAGACAGTGCAACACACACACACACACAATTGCAAATTGATATGCAAAAACTAATAGTGACTGAGAATATTAAATAAAAATGAAAAGTTTAATGATCATAGTTCCTATGGAGTAAAATTAAAATACATATTGTATCAAAAAGAGATTGCTACTCTGGTCTTATCAGGAGAGCAAAACTATGTGCTAAATCCTGATACCCTAACATACAACTCAGTGTGAGTAAGGCCATTAGAATCTGCCCCTAAATTTATTGTATTTTTATTCACTCGTGTGCTAAGAATGCAGTCCTGTAAATTAAATTAAAGTTTCCACTGCAAACCTGACGAATGTTAGATTGTTAGATTCCATTTGTGAGATATAATGTTTATGTTTTCCAGTTTAAATTAATTGCAGAAATAATAGCATAATGAAAGAGAAATGTTCTTAGGTGCTCTTCTGAAAACTGTTTTATTGTTAGATTCCTGCACTTCTGGGACGCTTTCATCTTCCATTTCATTATCAGCTGTTATTTTCACAACTGATCTTCAATTTATGGACCATCCAGAGGAGCCAAATATTTTTTCCAGCTCTCCTACAGAAATCTCTTCTTTGCTCTTCTAATTCTCATTAACATTCTAAATTCCTTTATCTTAATCCTCTGTCTTTGGTACTGGAGAGAATCTTATTTTCCTGTTACAATACCATTTGTTGCTGTACTTTGTCTAGAGATATATTTTTATCCATCTCCATTACCCAAGGAAATTTTTAGTGAAGAGGATGTCAAAACTCTTGAGTAAGAAGCAGTTAATGTAAAAAAAAACATGAAGAGAGCTGGGAGCACATTTACTCTTCCCTCCTCTCACCCTGCGAGGACGATCCATGTAATCAGGCTATGGTTCCTCCTAGAATTTGAAATCTATTCTCATCTTCACAAGAAAATCTCTTCAGCCACAAAACATGTTGTGTATCAGAACCTTGAGATCTAAACCTTCAAATGTTTTAATCATGCTATAATTTTACAAAGTCTTAAAACACAGTAAAAAAGGCCAGTTGAAAAAGGCTGCAAAATGATTTACATGTCTATGACTCCACTTTAAAAATCTATTGCTCCTGTTATGAGCTGAGTTAAACATTGCTATGGGTTGAGTTAAACCGTACTAGAACTGCTGTGTGAATGCCATCTCCTGTTAAGGTTGCTGTAAGAGACACTTAAAGGGCTGTGCCTAAACCAGGGCCAAATCAGAAAAAAGAAAGAGAAAAAAACAAGCTGGATTGAAGATAAAAAATGGAGAGACACTGAATGGTGGAGGTGTGTGGTTTGCATGAAGTGGCAGCATATAACCACAGTGTGACCCCTAGAGTGCGGTTCTCAACCTTTTATGGGTCGTGACGTGGTTGGTAGCATATTGCCACCTATTGGACACACCAGTTTGCGCACCCCAGACTGAATCCAGCCATTTCGCCGGATCTCTGCGACACACTTACCACTGTGTGGCGACACAGTCATGTGTCCCGACACAGTGGTTGAGTCAGAGGAGCTGACTGAAAGAAGCTTGGGGCCTGTAAGCTAAGAAACTGCTTCTTTTGTTTTTGTTTCCTATTGCCTTTACAGAAGCAGGACTTCATAAATTCCTTGTAAACAAACAAGATTGGATTAAAGAAAATACCAAACTCTGTCATCAATTTATACTCCCAACTAGAACATCTACAGGGCCCCAAACTTTGACTAGCCACTTGACTCAAAGAGGGGTAACAGAAAAGATCCTCAGGTGGCATAGATCAGTATAACTCCATGCACGTCAATGAAGTTATTCTAATTTATACCTGCAGAGGTTCTGACTCAGAGAATGGGAAATAACATAATACAATATCACCTAATGAAGGAAACTGGAAGGATATTATATAGAAAAAGTAAGGGAACCATGGAAAACAGGAGATTAGTAAAATGCTATAAATCCTTACCTCTGTTTGCTACTTCTAAAAAAAATTAAAAGCACAGTACGAATACTAAATCCATGTAAAAACTAGTCCTGAACTTGTAAAAGGGTTTGCAATATTAATGCATTATCAACTCATAATTAAACTCACCTGATCAATTTATTTAAATTAAAATATTGAGCCAGAGCCTTATGATGTTCTATAAACAAGTGTAGTGCTATTGTTTTCACTTTGCTTCACACCCTCTAAGGATATGATTTATCTTTCTTTGTGTGTATGTGTACTAACTTTCTGATGATAACGCATAACTAAAATTATAATTGGTGAAAATGTTGACAACAGTGAGGATAGAATGATATACAACAGCTATGCAGAAAATATATTATAGGAAAACTACTGGATTTGAAGACAGAAACTGTGTTGCGATTACTCCATTGAAATCAAATCAGTTTCAGCACTACGTAACAGGTGTAAGAGTGAAGAATTGAGCCCAGAAACTGCAACATGGTGGTGTCTGAATAGTTAATTTAAAACTTAACTTGCCTAATAGGTGAGAAAACCTGGATCAAGATTATTCAGTACCATGAAAATAAGGGTGTTGCATCATTAGCACTAACAAATATTAATGACCAGTTGGACTGGAATGAGAGACGTAATGAAATTAGACAGCATACGAAAATGCTAGTAGGCCTAATGCTGAAAATTAGTTTAATCATGGAGAGAACAACATCTTTCTATCAGTGTTGCCGTTATGAAAGAATTACACTTGTGAAAAGTGAAACTGCACAGATAATCATCAGGGAAAAATATCTCCTGTTAATGTGTCTAGGAAGAATGTATATGTTGGCTCAAGGATAATCTCTCTGACTTTAGTTATTAGCCTACTGTTTGATAAGGTTTTTGGGGTGAGATGAGGTTGTGTTCCTGGGTATGATTAGGCAGGAGAGGCTTGATTTTTTTCCATTTCTGCTGTCTGCTCGCTGAGGTAAGTGATACCTCTGATGATTAAAGTGTGGTGACTGGCAGATTTAATTTATTTATATGTTACTAGTATTACTATGGCCAGTTATGGCCATAGTAATACTAGTAACATATAAATAAATTAAATCTGCCAGTCACCACACTTTAATCAGAGGTATCACTTTAATCAGAGGTAAGTCTAATAATTTTAATTAATTAATCACTTTAATCAGAGGTAAGTCTAATAATTGTCAAGGCTCCCAGAGATTATTTTTTTTGTATGGACTTTTAAAAAATGGCTAAATCTAAATGAATAAAACAAATGATCCAATAGTTTTACAGCACAGGAGGCAAATAGCACATGGCATAAGCAGAAAAATACTAGCCATTACATGCAGACAGTAGATCAGTTTTGACATTTTCCATTGAGAGAACATAGACTTCTCTGTGACAACCCACCTGCTTCAACTTTCCTGCTTTCTGTTAAAGAGCCAAAAAGTTGCAAATAGAGTGGAATTGACCCTAATCCCACTGTAGTCAAAGGATAAACTCTCACTGAATGCAATGGAAAACTAGGTCCCTATTCTTGTGTATTTCATAATGCTGCTTTATATCTGAGTAGGCAGGTCATCTATTTTAAAGAGTTATGAGTAATATGGTCAAAAATGCCTCAAGGCCGGATTTACAAAAGTAGTCTGGCTTTCAATGGGAGTTAAGTGCCTAACCTGTTTAGACCTTTTTGAAGATTCCTTTAGGTGCCTAGCTGCATCTTCTGGTGCTTAAATACCATTGTAAATCTGGCCCTAAGAATCATCGATAATTGTGAAGTATAATCATTGAACTTTTGTATTCATAATAGAATGCTATAGTGAGATTGATACTTGAGCGCTCCATACTTCAGTAGTCTGTGACATCATTTAGTAAAGTAAATATCTTGAATCTGATTCTGCATTTCTTTACTAGTTTTACTCTGTTCCCACTGAAGTCAATGGAATTATGGCCTGGTGTGGCAGCTGTCAAAACTAACAATTTCTCACTGTAGGCTACAGCTCAAGATCAGATTTTCAAATATATTCAGCATCCACAGTTGGGGGCCAAATTGTCAGAAGAGCTCTGTTGCCTTTTAGGCAACTAAAAAAGAGCTAAATTTTCACAAGGGTTTAGCATCCAGGAGTTTCCACTGTAACATTCGTAATGTTTTTCGAAAGTTCTCAGTATCCAAAGTGCTGAGCCATTTTGAAAATCTGCCAACTTACTTCTGAAAATCTAGCATTATAATAGAATGAACATTGACAGCCAACCATCGGTTGCAGTAAAATAGTGAAAATATTAAATATAATGCTATAAATTGTCTGCTAGCTAAATATTAATTACATTCAAATTTAATAAATGACTGTTTAATCATTACTTTTAACTTCATTATTTTTCTTTAGGAATTATGGGCTAATATTTGTTACCTATATATTATGTTGAGATCTGTCTTTAGCAAATGTCTGGTTTCCCCAGATTCAAAATCAGAAAATACTCATTTTATATACTGCCTTTTACCTGTTACTATTCCATTCTTCAGAAGATACTTTAGCTCAAATTTGCTGATAATAATGTGTAAAATATAACCTATCGTGAATGTCTTTTCAAGGGCAATGTAATAACAGTCCTCAGTTTTTAGACACTTAAATATTATTTTTGCCCTCATTTTTAGAACCGACTTAGTGAGTGTGTTTTGTTCATTATTTTATCATGTGGAAAATTATGGCTCTGAGAAAGAAGTCATTATCCAGTGTTTTTTAAATGGAAAATTGTCCTCTAAGAATTCACATATTAAGTCTGTAAGATCCATAAAAGTAAAATCCTTATTGCACTCACTCAGAAGCCATCTTGTTTAAGTGTTGTTTGATATCACAAATTACATGCCATTTGCAAACTCGGGGAAAAGTCATGGGAATTAAATTATTTCAGTACTAACTGTACACAAGGATTTTCAGACCAACTGTTGGTAAAATTCAGGCCCAATTGATTGCAAGTGAGTTTTATAGTTGTCTTCGATGGAATTAAGATTTTACTCTGTATTTCACCACAGTGTATAAGTACCTGAAGCCTGATTCTTTATTCCTCTTTTTAATGTTCCTTCCAACTGTCACTTTCATCAGACTCCAACTAATCTTTCAGAAGATCCCTAGTGAAAATCCATGTGTTCATTCATCACTGCAGGTAAATTAGGGATTGAGGGGAGCACAGGAAGATTGGCAACTCTTGAGTTCCCACCATCCTTCAGTTCTTCTTCAGTGAGCCTGAGCTTTCCTTCTCTTTTCAATCTCCACAAGAGAGAAGCACCTGTCTGAGGCAGATCATTTATAGTGCCTTATAAGCATAGGAAAACCTAAGGCTTAGCTCCAGCAATGTGTGCACAAATCATTATGTCACAGCATTTCCCATGCATAATTTCTCCTTGCAAAATACAAACGAGCAAGTGAGGTCTGATACTGTGTTTTCCAGCATGAATGAATTTTATCTGTGGTTGTTCTTCATCTTCTCACCCTTGGACCAATAGTTAATCTGACAATTCACAATCCTGCTTTATTTTGTGACTTTGCAGAGTCAAGCTCCAGCACTCAGCAAGGCTCATGTTTCTCAATATACATCTGCTCTGTCACAGGAAGCGCTATTCTTTGGCTATCCTGGCAATAAAATGCAGATGAGAGGGACCAGAGGAGGGAGAAGAGAGAGCACGGGCTGTTCCTCTACTCCTGTGATGCACCAATCATTTTGATGCTCACTCTAGTGCTAAAAGTGAGTGCCTGTGTGTTCTGCTTATCCATGTTGTTTTTCCTAGTGTTCCATTTTTGTTTTGAGATATTTTAAGAAGTTAATAAGTCGGTGATTTTCTTGCATTTCTTCATGCCATACACAATCCTGAGGAAACCACAGCCACTTTAAACTCTTCATCTTTCAGAAGGAGTCTCTCAGAACTGGAATCCAGTTATACTTGGAGAGTCAGCATATGGTTAGTGCTGGCCAAACTCCAATGTGTGACTGGAAAGTTGTTAATGAGATATATATTAGTGCCAGACAGGTAAAATATGTTCTACATTTGTTAATTCAGTTGGAAGAAAGCACAAGAACACTTTGAAATGGATGTCTGAGTCTCTCACTGAAATAGATCCTGCCTGCCATAGATCACTGGAAAAGAAACTGAACTGTAGTATTCCAAATTTCCCTTGGTCAGTCCAGTTGTCCAGGGGATAGACTCTTTTATTAGTGGCCTGGTAGGACCTAAAAGGCCATATTCCCCCTGGTGTAAATGAGCTATTCCATTGATTTCTGTTAAATTTTACCCATTTACATTAACAGAGACTGTCCTAATATTTTGTCTTCCATTGTCCATGCAAGGGCACCTAAACATTCTCCTTTGTCCAAGTCACTGGTTTCTGGGGTATATGTAAATGCTTTCTTTTGACAGATTGATCAGGAAGGGAGACAACTTGAGCACTAATGTTGTGCGTGATAGAGAGAGCCTGATGTGCTGTGGCATAATTCCTTTGTGAAGTTTATGGGATGACCTGTGTGCAGCCTGAATCAAAGTGCAGGTGATGGCATCTCCACTATAGTAAACATGATGATGTCGCCAGCCTCTTTTTCAGAGCCAAGTATTTCCTACAGTGAGAAATGTTCATTCTAGTTGCTGGATAAGGTCACTCTGGGTACGTCTACACTGGAGGCTCTGTTCAGTCCACTTAGAGGGTCCACACTGAACACTCCAGTCGACTGCCAGCATCCACACTGGCAGGTGCTAGGTCCACGGAGGGGTAATGCATTATGGATGGCTGTCCCACATTGCATTAAGTCGACCTTCATAGGTGGTGTTATTTAGTCAATTTAAGGAAGCGCTTAAGTCGACTTAATAAGTGCCCAATGTGGACGCGGCAGTCTGTAGATCGATTTGTAAAAGTTGCGCCACTCCCATATGCTCTACGGGTCTGCACCACCAGCCCTGGTTAATGGGGCAAGACAAAGCCAATATCTGTCTCTATGATAGAGCCGCGTCTGGAGGGAAAACATAGGATCTCTTTGTTTTGAGTTTTAGTTAGTGTTCCTCACTGAGATTTTGGAAGTATGGCATCTTTGCACTACAGCTTGTGAGTTATACAATCAATGGGACTATTTACACAAGTAAGGGATGCAGGGTGAGGTAGTGGTTGTAATTCTCTATATGAGTCTCAGCTCCGCCCAATAAGAGTAGAGTATCAACACTTCTTGGTAAGCACTCAGGATGTTGGAGGACTTGGGAAGAATCAATGGGAACTGAGTGCTTGGCAACACACCAACCCAGGCCTCTTGCCTTCCCATTCTGCCCTGGGAATCATTTCCCAACATCTGGCACATCTGTCTTTCACCTGAGTGCTTCTGTTGCTGACTACTGTGCATTTTCATTTTCATCACTAAGTAATTACGATATCTTCTTTAGATATAAAATCTTCCTTTTGCAAGATACTCCTCCAACCCTGCTGAATCTGTCTTTTCTGGCTTTCTGTTCTGCAGTTTAGTATCTTAGTTTGTTCAGGAAACCGACTAAGTTTCCATGACCGCTGTTACGCTGTATTTCTTTTTAAATACTGTGTGTCTGCAAATCTACTAACTGTTCCTTCAACTGCTTCTGTTTTATAGAAGAAGCTGAGCTTACATATCTGTTATTTCTTTCTTTACTTTAGGTTGGATTCTGCCACCTTCCAGTTTTGTTTTGTTTTGGTTTTTGGTACCTCAAAGGTGACATCTATATCCTGGCCTCCTGCATTTGCAAAATTCATCTGGAAATCTTGCAAGAACAAGCCTGTTCATTTTGATATGGGTTGGTGTGGAAATATCAGAATAGTTAAACTGAGCTGTTCCAGGAAATGTAGAGGCAGATAAAAATAAAAATGGTTATTTTTAAAACTCAAAAATTAAGCTAGGGCTTGAATTTTGGGTGACATTTGGTAACAGTTATTTTTCTGGTTGTCAGCCACTTTCTTATGTCATTGATAATTTAGGAATTTCTCACTCATTACTAGCTAAACTATAGACTTTCTTTGTTTAAAAATTCCCTTTCATTTGAGATGTAATGTCTCTGACCCAGTCTCTGCTACAAAGAATAGCAGCTTACTCTTCAGGCAGTCCCATTGACAATGGTGGGATTGTTCGCTGAGGCCCGAATTCAACAAAGCATTTAAGCTTGGGTTTTGCTTTACTGAATCTAGGCCAGAGCATGGTGGTACTCAGTGATATTTCTGAGCCACAGTGATGTTCTAATATTGGTGGCAACCATTCCAGCTTGTGGGGTTTGTAAAATCTATACTGCAA
This sequence comes from Pelusios castaneus, assembly GCA_007922175.1. Classification (NCBI taxonomy): domain Eukaryota; kingdom Metazoa; phylum Chordata; order Testudines; family Pelomedusidae; genus Pelusios; species Pelusios castaneus. The sequence goes on along the minus strand of ML685789.1, from coordinate 5,549,606 downwards.
CAACCACCACAGAGAAACTACTTCCCTCCCTGCAGCTAATCATCTGCCCAGCAACAGCTGGGAAAAAAGGTTGCAGCTTAGAGAGAGGGGAGCTACTCTCAGCAAGCCTAAGGAGCACTCTACGCTGCTGCAAAATGGAAGCAGTGCAAGCAGCTGACACTTCCAAGGACACAATACTGGCATGAACAGATCTTTTCAAGGGGTTTGGAAGCAGAAAAAGGTAGAACAGGACCCAGAGAATCAGTTTTGGTGCTGAGGGAGCTGACCTTCACTGCTTAGCACAGGGTCCCTGGGCTGGAACTCTAAGGAGAGGGAGGGCCTGGTTCACCTATCAGCCTCCAAGGAAGAGGATGAAAAGCTGTCTTTAGTCCAAGGGGTAAGGACTACTGAGTACAGGGTGTGGCCATAAGCAACGTGGCTAGAAGGTTGAGCTGACAGAAGAGACAAATCACCTCTGACTTGGAGTAGCTGTTAATGGGGGCTGCCAGAGTTGAAGAAAATGTTACCTGACTGGCCAGGATGGGGCATCACTAGCCAATGAGTACCATTTCTACAGGTATGTTGACATCAGGGGCAGACAAAATTATATTTGTCACATTGGATGGTAAAAATCAAGTGAGACTCTCGAATTCAACTCAAATCTTGATTTCACTGGGGTTTCTCTGATTAGGTACTGAGTTGAGGTCTGAGGACTTGGGACATGACTAAGTAACTAAAAAGCATTTTAGTACATACATCTTTGTCTCTCTGTCACTTTAATAGCGTCAGCTTTTCACTGAGGAACACTGAAAGGGAGAGGAATATCATGCAAAGAACTGGGAAGAGGTATGGAGAGATTAAAAGAGTAAAATATTTTCTGTTTGGCTTTTATCTTAATTTTTTAAAATGTTGTGGTCTTTTGTTTCCTAAACGGAAGCTAATTTTTCTGTTTAATGGGACACACCTCAAAATTCCCACTTAGTGCTGATTGTGCTGCACTGAGTAATATTCCTCTGTGTAGCATGTAGTTTTCCCATATCATGCACAGCTTGTTTCAGTAATTCTACAGAGCTAAGATTTGTGCTGCTCCCAATACAAATGGAAAGATTAATCCTACAGACATTTATATATTGGATCCCACCCCAATGCTCATGGAAGAGGAGAGTACTGAAGGCAGAGTTGATGTCCAGGGGGGATGAGGTAGCATTTTCTATCTACAGTAAGATATTTTATTTTTTGCCTTGTTCAGTGGGTGTTCCGTGAGGGCGTGTGAAACTACTGTCAGTATTAGTAGATGTAGTATTGAATTGGTGGGTAATATTCCTGAAAAGAACTTTCAGATACAGCTTTAACTGTTTCTGTTCTTGTTTGCTAAGAACGTGTTTGCTGCTTTCCAGTCAGTTCATTTTATCACCTTGTAGGTGCAACAGCAATTAAAGATGTGCTGTCATTAGCCTGATGTGCCTAAATGTTCTAAAGAACCCTGAATGCAGGTATATATCAGTCTCACTTAGGGCCCAGTCCCTCACACACGTACTTATCTGTACAAAATGTGAAAGGCTGGCTTTGTGTTAGTAGTTAATAAAGTTCATTGTTATGTTTGTTTTTAGTAGTATTTTAATGTGGGAGGGTAACTTTGAGCAATCTTTGCTGAGAGTCCCATACAGACTGGATCCTGGGTCTCCAGCTGCTTTCTCCATAGAGATTGGGGTTTATTTCTGCGAGGCACTGGAGAAGGGCAATTGAATGAATTTTAGCCCACCTGAAGGTTACATATGCATTTTAGGAATTAGAGATGAAATCTCCATCCCACAGAAACCATTAGAAAAACTTTGATTGAATTCAAGGAAGTCATGATTTCACACTATGTCACTCTGATGTTGATTGTAGGATTGGTGTGTTTATATTGTGCGTGTGAGCTCTCAAGAAGTTCCTATTTTAATCAGAGATTGATTAAACCAACTAATAAACTGGGTATCTCTGAATCTGGGATTCAGAGAGAAGGATATTTATTTTGCAATCAGAATTTCTGCTAATCACTATTTTTTTTTGAGTCAGTTACATTCTCCACAAGTGTCTAGTACCTTTTTTTGTGGAGGAGAATAGAAGAGCATATATCACAGGTGATGAAATGGAGATAGCTTTGGGGATTTCTCTCAGGGGTTGACAACCTTTGCCGGCCCCTGTGCCGGGGGCAGGGCCAAAAGGGGGCAGGGCTAGGCTTCAGGTGCCCTGCAGGCCAGGTCCTGGGCCAGCATCAGCCGGCGGGCTGCCTCTGGGTCCCCGTCCCTGGGCCAGCTCCTGTCCACAGAGGCGGCGCAGGGCTGATGGCCCCTGTTGGCCCTGCCCCCTGCTGGACGGCGGGAGCGGAGCAGGTCGCGTTGCATCGCCCCGGCCCGCTCAGAGCCGCGTTGCTACCGGTCGGGCAGAGCCGGCCCCGGCTATGGCTGGCAAGAGGGTGAGTCCACTCGGCCCAGCCGGAGCCGCCGCTGCCGGTGGGAGCTGGGGCCAGGAACCAGAGGCCACCTGCCAGCAGCGGCGGCTCCGGCTGGGCTGAGCCGACCCACCCTCTTGCTGGCCATGGCCAGGGCTGGCTCTGCCCTGCCGGCAGCGACGTGGCTCTGGGCGGGCTGGGGCAATGCACCGTGACCTGCTCCCTTCCTTTCCCTTCCCCTCCTGCTGTCCAGCAGGGGGTGGAGCCAGTGGGGGCCCTCGGCCGCGCGCCGCAGCTGCTGGCCGTGTGGTTTGCAGGGCCAGCGGGGGAGCCTGAGCGGTGCTGTGTGCTGCGGGTTGCAGACCCCTGCTCTAAGTACTGTGGGTGAGCCTCGGTTTCCCCCACATGTTATTCATGTATTTCGGTGATGGGACCCAGCTGTTTGAGAACTGCAGATGCAACTACAGCACAAATGGGCCTTTTTCAGCCAGGTGGACGCAGACCTGATCAGGACATCCTGCCCTTCCTCAACCAGCTTCAACAGGTTGTGGCAGGAGGAGATCAGGTTTGGCAGCCATCTTATACAGGAAGGAGACAAAGGAGTGGGGAGGGGTAAAGTGACAAGTCTGGGGGTGTGGCTAACTGAAAGAAGCCAGTCATCCTGTGGTGGTTAGCACAGAAGTAGAGTGCAAAGATGGGGTTCTGGGGCTCCTCTGTCGGTCAATGCTGTAACTTCTAATTAAGCTGATAACAAATTCTTTCTGTGCTGTGATCCCAAGAACTAGTAAACCCTTCTAATTCCACACTGGCTGTAAATTGCTTCTGATTGCAAGACAGGATACATGGCCCCTTTGGGGCATGGAAGAGATTCCCAGGGTCCCATCCAGCTGGAGCCACTGGGGGAGTTCAGGCAGAGCAGGGGCACAGAACCCTGCAAAGCCAGGGTCAGGAAGTGGCTGCACTAGTCTGTAGAAACCAGAGGTCACCAGCGCCACACCTCTAGAGTCCTGGCTAGTTGCGTCCCAACTGGTTCCAGACCTGTTCTTCAGGGACTCCTTCACACCACAGTAAGCAGTGTTCTTAAATATTACACTCCTTCTAATGGTGGTACATGATCTTTTCTCTCTCTTTAACTTAAAATTTCCCTTCTCTTTACCCTCACCTCTATGAAACAAACAGACATTACTTTTCCATAGTGCAGAAATTATTTCATGCCTATGAAATTATTTCTACATTATGGAAAAGTAACATCTATGTTTGTTTAGTAGAGGTAAGGGTGAAGAGAATGGAAATTTTAAGTTAAAGAGAGAGAGAGAGAGAGAGAGAGAGAGAGAGAGAGAAAATAGTTATGGACCAAACCAAAAAGCCAGTCTTCTCAAATTTCAAACCAACATTAATGCTGTACTTTCCAATATATTGGTTTGCTCGATTATTCCAGGCCAGTGGATAGTGTAACAGTAGCAATAACCAGGGAGGCAGCAGAGGTCCTATGATCATATTTATAGCTTGCGGTAAACCCAGTGATTTTACCATCTCTGTTTTGTTTGCATTTGAGACTGAGTCTGCAATATGGAGACAGAGAAATAAAATTTCACTAATGCACAAAACACGTAGAAAAGGCAGTGCACATACCAGATGAATCCTGTTCTGAGTCCAGCTGACTTCCTGTCCTCAGGAGGAAATACCAGATGCAGAATATGTATTAATTTTTCAGTATTTCACAGGAAATCCAGTGATGTGAGGTACAAATACTGGGGAGTCCCCAAGTTTTATTCCAAATCTTCTCACAAGGTCTGACCAGCTGCCAATGACAAAATGGAAACAGCAGGCAAATAACTCTTCTCATTTGATAACTTAGCTTTCTTTTCAGTCTTTTCTCATACTTCCTAATTCTCATGTAATTCAATAATTCAAGTTATTTTTCCACATTATTTTTATTTGGTTTTTCTGTAAGCATGTTTAAACCACCGCCAGAATGAGAACAGACTGACTGACTGAAAACACTAAGGGCTACAGGTTACCCTCCTGGTCATTTTTTAACCAGAACTGCCTACAGAGCCAATGGGATAGCAGCTATGGAGATTTCTGCTGCTTAGCAATGAAGAGTAAAGTTGTAGTTTGCTCAGGCCCAAGTTGACATAGTCTAGAAGCTTCACAACTTATTTTGCAGCAGAATTTGGCACTTGGTTCATGCTTTGTGTATGGAAACACAAGGAAAGTAAGAAAATGAGTAAAAGTAAAAATTCAAGGAGAAAATGAGTGTAATGTTGTTAGCATTTAATTGTAGCAAAATGTAACCCAGACTCTGTGTGGTACAGACTGTGGGGAGCCACAGTGGTAAAAGAGATGGAACCCATGCAAGAAAAACACACAATTACAGGCAGGCAGATGGATAGACAGCATACTTAAAAAAAATACAAGATATTTCCTGCATAAGCTCCGCCCACCCTCTGCCCCAGGGAAGACTGGAAATGCCAACATCAGAGACATATTAAGATGGCTGCAATGCAGTAGAATCCCACAGAGAACATGTATGAACAGGCCGAAAGTGGATTTAAAGACATATGAAAGGTCTTACTACACTATGTAGGTCTAACCATCCCACTTGGTGGTAATTAGCAGAAATTCTGATTGCAAAATATATATCCTTCTCTCTGAATCCAAGATTCAGAATAAATCTGTTAGTCTTTAAAAGTGCCGCAAGACTCTGTTGCCAGTTTATTAGTTGGTTTAATCAATCTCTGATTAAAATAGGAACTTCTCAAGGCGGCACATGCACAATATAAACACACCAATTCTACAGTTAACATCAGAGTGACATAGTGTAAAATCATGACTTCACTGAATTCAATCAAAGTTTTTCTAATGGCTTCTGTGGGGTGAAGATTTCATCTCTAATTCCTAAAATCATATGCAGAGCAGGAACAGAATATAGCAAGAAGAGGTCTATCTCTGCCTACAAGGTTTTTCTTCAGACAGTGTCAGTGTGGAAGTTTATTTTTAAAATAATAGAGTAATCACATTATATATACATGTATTCTTTAATGAAAAACAATAATTAGATTAAAAATAACAAACATGTTATTTAAAAATTATATTCTAAAATAAAATCCTTTTCTAGAGAACTTGCTATCTTTGCTAACAATTAATAACGTAATTAGCTCCATTAAGACCATTTTCAAGGATCCTTCATCATATACTATACAACCTTTTAAAAGGAACCTGAGGAAAAGAAGACAAAGCAGTGCATAAATAATCTCATGTCTGTGTAAAGATGGTCCTTGTGATTGTTCTCTTTGATGCTCTGCAAGTTAGAAAACAGTATTTTGTCATTGGTCTTTATCTAACTGCTACATAGAGAACCTTAAGAGAATTAACTATCCATTTATCTGAGCTCTGTAGTAGAGACCACGAAGCAGGATCTTTATGGAATTGAAACATGATCTCCCCATCCCATGGTGATCCCACTTTTGAGCACACAACTCAGGCAAGGAGCTTACTAGAACCCAGATTTTTTTTTTAAAATGTATGTTGATCTTCTGCATGACTGGTTACATGAACCAGTTTTCTACGGTGTAATTCAGATTGCTGTGACTTCAACCAACATTCCAGTGTTTGTATGGGCTTGAAAAGACTCAGAGTTGGTGGCAAAGACAAGATTGTTTTCCCAAACAAATGTATACAAGGTGCCTAGTATTTTGTTGCGTATGCTAAAATTGAATTATTAAGAAATTAACTTAGGTATATTACCTACTGTAATTTTGAGGTGTTTGGTTTTATTAACTCAGTCCCTCATTAACACATAAAATAAGAGTTCTACTGTACTTGATTTGTACAGGCAATTGCAATTTGTGCAAACAAAGTAAAAATTTTATATGGGTAAAATCTTGGGCATGGAAAAATTGAAATTGGCATACAGCATCAGGCTTCTTTCCCTCGGAACTGCAAATCAGGGCTATAGAGTTATTATGTACATTATGATTTTCTTTTTCTGTTGTTTTTCCTTTTTCCTTTTCCTGCTCTACAGTAGAGATATTTTGTGTTAATTTTTTAGTTTCCTAAAAGCATAAAATGTGCTCTACCTCCCATTGATGAGAAATGGTCCTAGACTATAACTTTGATCATCAGCTTTTGAGATGAGGGACCAGCAGCAATTAATGGAAGTCCTGTCGCTTGAAGCTTGAGAAAGGAGCTCTGTGGTTTTGAAACAGAAAAAGAAGGTTCAGAGCTGCTTAAGAACTGCATTTTGGCTGCAGATCCACTCGTTTGGGAGCTCTTTCCAACTGAAGCTGGCAGATCAAGAAGAGTTGCACTTGTTTTTATATGACAGTTTGGGCATTTTGGTTAAATTCAGGTAAATATTGCATTTGGAGCAAATAAATGAAACCGACTTTGTTGGGAAAATCAAGCATGAGATGTTGACACTGCATGCGCCTGCTGTCACCCTGACCAATTCTGCTGTCAGGCACAGTTGGTTGAGAAAGCATGAGTGGAACTGAGAGGGGGAAGAAAGACCCTTTGCTTTCTGTGAGAGTTGCATTTCTGAGGATGAAGACACGAGTGATCTTTCAGAGTGGAAGTAGGAGTGCTGAGCAGTGGACAGCCCAGATCCTTTGCAGCTCCGAGACAGTGGGAGGAGCTTAGTGGTATTAGTCAGTGATGAGGAGCAGCAGCAGCTCCAAGGTGAGAAGTGATGCAAAGTGGTGGTAGAAGCAGCTTTTCTGAAGTGACAGATGGCTTAGAGGAGTGGCAGAACCTTCCAGGGAATGGACAGTACAGGGTGGTGGCAGAGCTAGGCACCTTAGGTTATAGCCACAGAGGAAGAAGCAGTCAAGGAATCTAGTGTCAGCCTCTCTACTCAGCAATTGAAGCTGAAATCACTCCAGCTGGGTCAGGTAGTAGAATTCCCAGTGATCTTCTAGAATTCTTGGACTTCCCCAGCCCAGAACAGCAAACTATAAGCAGTAAAGAAGGAAATGGCCAAAACACATCGGTCATTCAGAATGGTCAAAGGAGCACTGAGGCTGGGATTGCTGTTAAAACACCTTGAGTGGGCGGAGTCTAACTTCATGAATTTAATTACTGGCTTTCCCAAATGAATTCCATTGTCTCCTCTTCCCTAGACCGTGCCCACCACCACCAAGACATTCCTTTCTTTTAACCCCTGGATGCAGTGCTTTTGATTGGGGAAGTGATGCCCATCAAGAATGCCCAGGGTGGTACATATAGCATCATAGGTGTGTGTGAATAGAAACTCAAGCCAGTGTTTTGTTAAGCCTTTAGGAAAATCCGTGGAAAATTGAACCTGGCACTTTCTGCTGCTGACAGCACCTGGCAGAAGGGTTATATTAGTATGGTCTTGTGAAAAAATATTTTTCTTGTTGTCTGTGTAGAGCTCCCCTGTATTTGTGTTAAAAATACGATACAAGATGCTACAAAAATGCAAACAGAAGGAAAACAAAACACATTTTATGTTTCTTGGAGTGAAATACTGGCCTCACTGAAGCCAAAGGGAAAATTCACAATGACTTCAGTGGGGCCAGGCATTTTACCCTCTGTTTTTTGCTTTTCTTTAGCATACGAGGAGCAATGACAATATTTATGAATTTGTAACTTCTTATGTCTTTATTCAGTATTGCAGTAGTGTCTGGTTTGATTTGCAGTTTTGATAGTAAATTACCAACACTCTATTTATGTTACTTTACCTGTTCCAATAAGTCATCCTGTCACACACATCATAACACAGTTTAGTGAAGAAAAACCACAATACAGACAGGTTTCAGAGCGCATGGTAAGGGTTAAGGCCAAATGAACATTTTCACAGTACATTTTTTCTAAATGTGAAATATTGGGATTTTTTTCACTAGTTCTGAATATATAAGAAAATGTATTAGTCTATAAGGGGGGCAGGTAGTCATGCTGAGGTTGGCTAAAGCTTGCCATTCTAAGCACAAGTTTTCAATTTCTTATAACTGCCAAATTTTAACTGTGCAGGCTAAAATTTTCCCATGCTTAGTGTTGGTGTCAGTCTATGGTTTGTTTATTAATTTTTTTAAAAAAATTGTTTGTTTCAGAAAAATAATAATCCACAGTTCTTGAAATCACATTCCTGGGATGTAAACAATGTTAACCCCCTTTTTCTACTAAAAAGCTCTGGGTATTTCAAGAGATTTTGGAACAGACACTTGAAAGTTGGCAGGGGAAATAATACTATGGACAGAGAATTCCTTTTTTGCTCTCTCCATAGAAATATGCATAGATTTGGACATGTAATAAACTGGAGAAAATTTGCACCTGCACAGTACAACCTCTTAGCATCTGCAAAAATCTCTGCACATTCCATTTGCAATGAGTATGATCCATAACAACACAGGTCAGGCATAGCACCTCGTGGACAGACAAAACAAAATGACCTTGACCTTGGTTACATCCAGTCTTTTTTACCAACTTTGCCCACAAACTCAGGGTATGCTCATTGATTAGGGTTACTTCCTCGGGGGGGGGAGGGGGAGCAGAAGGTCGCCTTTTTATTAGTGTACTGCTTGTGTCACTTGTGTTTCTCTATGGAGCTCACTTCTCCCTTCTGTAAGTTCCCTCCCAATGGAGCCACCCTTGCAGGATCTTTCAGCCCCAGTTTTAAAAACCACCCACATATATCCATTCACTGATTAACAAGGTGCGTCTGAGTGGAGTGGGTCTGTCAGCACTCTCAGCTGACCCCTTATACGTCCCTGAAATCAGCAGGTGGGTCACACAGCACTTCTCAGCTCCTACCCTTATATGCCCCTTGACTCAATCAGGCTGGGTCAAAACAGCACTTTTCAGCTGCTATGCTTATATGCCCCTGGAGTCAATCAGGCTGGTATCACCACTATTACTTTGCAGTTATTCTAGTAGGAACCCCATTAATGAGCAAACCTTACAGGATTTTGGACATCACAGAGATCTTTCACTACTCTGTGTAGCAGAAAGGTTCCCAGGAAACAGGCTGTGCAGCTCATGGCCAGAATGCTGGAGGAAGACAGGCAGAGCTCTCGCCATCATCCGCAAGGAAAAGATGAAGTCCCAGTGGAGATGATGATGCTTTTAGATCCAGGCATCGGGACTTTTCTTTTGGATTTGAGTAGGGTTTTTTTTTTTTTAATAGGAAACATTAGGGTTGTTTTGGGGGTAAATAATGACTTGTTTAAGTGGACAATACACATTCCTGGCTGGGGTGGTAATAGTTCTGGGAAGCTCACAATACAATCAGGTAGATTCAGTATTTTGGGTATCAAGTAACATGTCTCTCACTAGAATGGTCTCATAACGGCTGAGCTTGTTAGCCTCGGTGCAAGATCCCCCATCATGCACTGCTTCCCTGCTTCTTCAATCCCAGAGTTCCATGCGGTTCCTGCTTTGGATCTTGGTTCTCAATACTCGATGCAAATGAAGCTCCATTCAGTGTGCTGATAGCTTTTGGGTGTGGGTAGATAAGGATGTCTCCCATTGCCTTTTCATTGTTTTTGGTTTCCTGTTCAAACAGAGGTGGGGCCGGGGGCGGTGATATGTGGGGTGAGTATCCAGAGGCTGGATACTATGCTCCGATTCCCCAAGAATACAGAGCTAACAAGTAACATCTTCACTCCAAAGAAATATGGCCTTTATGGGGAATTCAATATTTTGTGGGTTGCTTATTGCTTGTAGTGGCCATGCTTAATTTCAGATGCCTGGAAATTTACTGAGGCACTCCTGTGCCATCTGCCCTATTTGACCACAGTAGAAGCAGTGATTAGTAAATCTTTGGTTACTGCAGCCACAGTTTGTCCTGCCTCACTTGTGTAAAGCTAAGTACACTTTATCTTCCACAGACCTATGACTCAGTCTAGCAGTCCTGTTCATAGCTCAGTTTAACAAAATCTGTGAGGACCGACTGTTAGGCCTTGTACACACGACAGCTTCATCACGCGGTAAGGCTCCGAGCGTACACACGTACGTTTTGCTTGTTGCGTGGCAACAGCCCTCTTGCCACGCAACAGGTAAACCGCCCAAATGAGAGTGGTTAGCTTACCGCGGAACAGCTGTTCTGTGGTAGATCCCATGTGTTCAGTCCTTGCGATTTGACAGCCTCTGGAAATGTCCTAGAGTGCCAACCGAGGCCGCTCTGGGCAGAGGCGGCCTTTGGCTATTGGGGGCCCTAGGCGAAGGCACATTATGGGGCCCCCTATAGGCCTGTGGGGCCCCATATAGGCCCACGGGGGCCCCCTGTTGCCAGCCCCCCACTGCCATTCCCGGCCCTGCCGCTCCCTCCCACCAACCCTGGACACAGGGGCCAGCTCCTCCGCCTGCTGCCAACCGAGGAAGACACAGCTTTTGGGACAGGTAAGGGGGCCCCTTACAGCTTGGGGCCCTAGGCATGCGCCTGCTTTGCCTACCCCAAAAGCCGCCTCTGACTCTGGGACACTGGAGCTGTGAAATATGTCAATTGGACAAGTTGTGTGGCAGCGGGGCTCTAGCCACTGGGAGCCCTGATGTGGGAGCCCCTCTGCCACAAGCTGCTTGGCTTCCCGGGGCTGCCGGCTTGGGGCTGGTAGCCCCAGCGCCCAGCTACTTGGCTTCCTGGGGCTGCAGGCTTGTGGGCTGCCCCTGCTGCCCCCGCCAAATCAGGCAGCTGGGCTCCGGGGCTGCCGCTATAGCGTGGCAGACCCCGCCACCTCCCCAAGCTGGGCGGCTGGGCTCCGGGGCTGCCACTTCGGTGTGGCAGCCTCTGCTGCCCCCCCCAACCCAGGCGGCTGGGCTCCGGGAACACCCTGGTGGGGCTCCAGCGGGCCAGGGCAGCCTGGGTTCTAGCCCCAGGGAACCCCGAGGCAGCGGGCTCCAGCCCTGTGGGGGAACCTCCGGGGCAGCAAGCCAGGGGAAACAGCCCCGCTGCCAGCGCAAAGGCTGGCTGCAGCAGTGTGTGGTGGGATAGGTGCCCACCATTTACTGCTCCTTGTAACGAAAATTCAAATGGGCGTGTGAATGCTCCTTTTCGCTACAAGGAGTGCTGTGTGGACACGGTAAAGCGTTATATTTATAGTGCTTTGCTTGTCCTGCAACAACTTATTGTGGGACAAGTCTGCCGTGTGTACATAGCCTTAGTGACTGCTTTGCTTATTTTGAAGAATAAAATACTGCAGATTTTACATTTGTGAAGCAGCTACTATTATGAATACGCTTTAGTTACTCTTTAATAGTGTTTTCATTGTGTCAAAGGTAAATTGAATTTGTTCCATTAAATCTCTGTCTCCAGAGATACAATTTCAGTGGCAGCATCTCTTAGTGTCACTTCCAGTGAGATCATGATTGCTCAGAAGGAAAAAATAGCAACTGTGCCATTAATGTCATATTGTGTCTGCAGGGCTTTTGGAAGGAATACAGTGTCAATGAAAAACGCCACAAACATTTTTTTTCTTTTAGGATTGTACTGTTTAATAGCAAAACTTTAACACACACACTAACTGAAGTAATATTTTGATACAACTTAACCCCTTCATGTTGTTCCCAGGACCCAACTCGTAGGCTGACATATGTTGAAGTACATGATTAGAACATATGGACCTACCACGTTTATTTGAAATCAAACAGGTCAATGAAAAAAGAAACAAAATGTATAGGCAAGACACATTGCAGATGATGAATTTAACAAATTTGTTTTGAGGCTTACAGTTGGATCATTGGTGTTTTAATATATTACCAAAAGGATAGAGAACATGTTGATAGGATGTACAACAAATTTTCTGCATCGTCCTCCACCCTGGCTCTTTTTTAATTGGAGAAGAAATCTTAATGACTCTCAGTGTTTACTATGTCTTTGTTGTTTTTCTGCATTGTCCCTGGGACTAGAGGTTGGGAATTGAAATTGAGAAATTTAAAATAGTTGCCAGGTAATTATTTTTCAAAGAGTTGTTTTCTTTTGAACTCTATGAAGTAACATCAAATAAAAGGAAGAAGAAACATTTGTTATAAAAGGATTGAATATAATTCCATAGCAAACCATAAAGAGGATGCATTGTCACGTCAGAAAATAAGCACTAAACCAGGGGTCGGCAACCCATGGCACGCGTGCCAGAGCAGCACACGGCGCCACTCAGGCTCCCCCGCTGGCCCCACAAACTGCGTGGCCAGCAGCTGCGGCCCATGGCTGAGGGCCCCTGCTGGCCCCACCCCCTGCTGGACGGCAGGAGGGGAGGGAAAGGGAGTGGCTCGCATCGCCCCGGCCCGCCCAGTGCCACGCTGCTGCTGGCAGGGCAGAGCCAGCCTTGGCCCCGGCTACGGCTGGCAAGAGGGCGGGTCAGCTTGGCGCACCCAGAGCTGCCGCTGCCGGCAGGCGGCCTCTGGTTCCTGGCCCCAGCTCCCACCGGCAGCAGCAGCTCCGGGTGGGCCAAGCTGACCCACCCTCTTGCTGGCCATGGCCAGGGCCGGCTCTGCCCTGCGGGCCGGGGCAACGTGACCCGCTGTGCTCCCCTCCCCTCCTGCCGTCCAGCAGGGGGCGGGGCCAACAGGGGCTATCAGCCCCACGCCGCCCCTGAGGACGGGAGCCGGCCCTGGGGCATGGAACCGGAGGCAGCTGAAGCCTGACCCCACCCCCTTTTGGCCACGCCCCCGCACCTCCTGAGGGTGCAGTGGGCGGGGCTGGCACAGGGTCCGGCAAAGGTTGCCGGCCCCTGCACTAACCCGTATCCTGGCTGGCAAGGAATAAGGGAAAGTTTGTACTTCTTCCCATGCATGCTCTGCTGGAGAAATGCTGCTGACTAAAGAGGATGATCTGGAGAAACTTTGAGTCCCATTCTGGTGGGGATTGCTTTTTAATGTACATTTCCACCATCCGCCAACTATCTTTACCTTTTGATGGGAGTGTACTCTAGTCATTGGCTCTCTTGGAGCTACTGGACATGCATCCTAATCTGACTATGTTACCATGAGGCTAATGGTAACTGGGTACATTGTTGTCAGACCCCATCTCTTAATGTATTTGTGTCCTCTGAGAGATTTGTCCCTACCATTTGCCCAGGCTTCTTAAACCCTCGTCCTTTACTTGTGCACAAGCACAGGAGTGTGCAGAACTGAGCCTAGTAAATTTGGGCTTGTTGGTGTAATTTCTAGGTGAAAATCTCTATGCAGAGATATTATGTAGGAGATCAGACTGAAAGATCACCAGAGTGATTCTTCTTGGACTCAAAATTGAAGGGAAAAAATGCTTTAGTAGAAATAAACCGATATTCAGCTAAAATATTCATTTAGCAATGTAAGAAAGAAAGCCCAAAAGTAAAGCACAAGAAACAAAGTCAACAACAAAGAAAAGCATCCCAGAGGGCTTTAAAGCAGTCTACCATTAGGTAGGAGATTATATAATACAGTCTGTATGCAATGGTTGCTATTAGTGCGTGTGTCTCTTAACCAGAAAATAAACTAAGGGACATATGGAAACAAAGGTTGGTTTTATTATTTTTATTTTTATTATTTTTAAAGAAGGAATAATTGTCAAATCTGAAGTACTCCCTTTTTAGAAGGAAGCATTAAAAATATGGTGATATTGCTCTTTGTGAAATCGAAGTACATAATAGTAAGGACGCACGACAACCACAATGTTAAGCATAGTTCTACAAGCAACTTTCTACAAATCTTACTATTCAGAGTTCTAGAATAAAGGAGCACATAAAAATGAGTTTGGTCTTAACTGGTGACAGTCATGTCTGTAGCTGTCTAGCTCTGATTTTTTTTTGTGCCATTATTTTCTATTATTATTTTCATTAGAATGACACTTGCGATATTAAATCTCTCCTATCCCTAAACTCCTAGCAACAAACACACACCAAACACAAAATCTCACCCCAGGCAGAATTTTTATCCTGTAAAGAAATGACAGAGACTCTGTGAAGTTCCATTGGGACTTTATTATTACTATTGATTTTCACATGGAAGGTGCTTCATGTCTGTGGTGATGGGTCACTACAAAATCCTAAAAAACTTGCTTGTCTCCCATTACTTGCATACTGGATATTAAAGATGTATCAGTTATGGATTAATTCTGTGAGTGGTTTTCACAGAAATCAGTGGGACTTTTTTGTGGAGTAAGTTATTTGAAATGGATAAGAATTTGAGACTTTGGCTCTAAAACATAATTTTACAACAAATAGTTTTACAATAAGACACTAGGGCTATGTCTACACTGGCAAGTTAGTTCAAATTAAGGAAGCTTAATTCGAACTAACTAAAGCCATGGCTACACTAGGCTTTAATTAGTTCGAATTAAGGGCTTCCTTAATTCGAACTAATAACTTTGAATAGAGTATTAGAAGTAAGGGTTAATTCGAACTAGTTAGTTCAAATTAATCAATGTGGCCATGTTAGTTCGAACTAATTTCTTAGTTCAAACTAACCGGCCCATTGAAATCAATGGAGATCACTAATTCGAACTAAGCAAGTGCCATGAATGGCACTTGCTTAGTTCAAACTAATTTTTTCTAGTTCGAATTAAGCTTATTCGCACTAACAAAAATTAGTTCGAATTAGTTAGTCCGAGCTAACTAATTCAAACTAATTTTAGTAAGTGTAGGCATAGCCTAGGATCTTCGATCACAATTTGCCTTATACAAAAAACAGTACATGAGTAGTACTGGTGGAAGATATGAACTTATTAATGGTGATAATGTAGATAGAAATGTCATTCAGAATGGAAAACATTAATTGTATGTAGTAAAGATTGGCATGTTGACTTGCATGTCATATCACTGACTTACAGAGGTGTCCATTTTTTTGTTCTGTAAAGCATATTCTTTCGGCTGTCAGAATCTTAATTCCAGCATCTATTTTAATTTCTTTTTACATACAAGTGATATCAAAAGATTGTTTCTGTTACTATCATTCATGCAACAGTAGCACATCTTATAGCACAGCAGATCTTTTTCTCTAATCCATTCACTTCTGCTGGAAGATATTTGGTTTCTGACATGAAATCACATCACTTTATTGAGTAAGCCCTGAAGCCCACTAAAGTCAATGGGAGTCATTCCATTTACTTCAGTGGGCATTGGATCAGGCTCTAGGACGTTTATATACTTTAGTTCTTGTACTACTAAGCAACAAAGAAGAAAGATATGCTAGTTATATAAGAGACTAGCAAATTTATTTATTGCATGAGCTTTCATTGGAGAAAATCCCACTTCAACAAATGCTTGGAAATGGGGAACTTACGGAATGGGAGCAAAATAAATGCAGGGGAGTGGAAGTCATAGGATCACGTTAGACCAGACTTGTCCAACCTGCGGCCCGTGGGCTGGATTCCGGCCCGCCAAGGACTTTCATCTGGCCCGTGGAGCGCTGCCGCAGGAGTCTGGGAGCTGGCGTTGGCAGGGGCCCCTTTAAATCTCCCATCCTACACACAGCTGCAGGGGGGAGTGGCCTGGCCGGAGAACTGCTGCAGGGGCTGGAGTCAGCCCCTTTCAGGTAGGACAGGGGCCAGGGAAGGGGTTGGGTAGCCACTGCAGTGCCGGGGATTAAAGGGGAGCCTCTGCAGGTTAAGGGAAGGAGTGGACTGTGGAGACAGACAGCAAGAGGACAGGGAAGGGGAGGATCGGCACGCAGGGACAGACAGACAGAGAGAGGATGGGGAAGGACAGGAGCCCACACAGGGAAAGGAAAGACAATGGAGGGAGAGGGAGCAGAGCCCATGGGGAAAGGGGCCCGTAAGCTCATGCAGCAGCATGGCACAGCAGGGGTAAGAGCTGACGTGGC